>CM058096.1:98015385-98484946 GCA_030247045.1 Colobus guereza | reverse complement strand
GAAAAAATGCAAATCAAACTTCTGGAGGTGAACACTACTATATCTATGATGGAAAATGCACTGGATGGGATTAACAGTATATTAAACATTGCAGGAAAAAAGATTAGTGAACTTAAAGACATGGGAATATAAGCTGTATAAAGAAAAAATGTAAGAAAAATGAACAGAGCAACAGAGAACTACAGGACAATGTCACACAGCCAAATATATGTGCAATTGTTGGCCCTGAAAGAGAGAAAATAAAGGAGGGAGGGACAGATTAGATCCCATTTGTCAATTTTGGTTTTTGTTGCCGCTATTGTTGGTGTTTTAGTCATGAAGTCTTTGCACATGCCTGTGTCCTGAATGGTATTGCCCAGGTTTTCTTCTAGGATTTTTATTGTTTTAGGTCTTACATTTAAGTCCTTAATCCATATTGAGTTAATTTTTGTATAAGGTGTAGGAGGTGATCCACTTTCAGTTTTCCACATATGGCTAGCCAGTTTTCCCAGCACCATTTATTAAATAGGGAATCCTTTTTCCATTGCTTGTTTTTGTCAGGTTTGTCAAAGACTAGATTGTAGTAGATGTGTGGCATTATATCTGAGGCCTCTGTTCTGCTCCGTTGGTCTATATATCTTTTTTGGTACCAGTACCATGCTGTTTTGGTTACTGTAGTCTTGTAATATTGTTTGAAGTCAGGTAGCATGATGCCTCCAGCTTGTTCTTTTTGCTTAGGATTGTCTTGGCTAAATGGGCTCTTTTTGTTCCATATGAAATTTAAAGTAGTTTTTTCTAATTCTGTGAAGAAAGTCAATAGTACCTTGATAGGGATAGCATTGAATCTAGAAATTACTTTGGATAGTATGGCCATTTTTACAATTTGATTGTTGCTATCCATGAGCATGAAATGTTTTTCCATTTGTTTGTGTCCTCTCTTATTTCCTTGAGTAGTGGTTTGTACGTCAAGAGGTCCTTCACATCCCATGTAAGTTGTATTCCTGATATTTTATTTTCTTTTTAGCAATTGTGAACGAGAGCTCATTCATGATTTGGATCTCTATTATTGGTATATAGGAATGCTTGTGATTTTTGCACAGTACTTTTGTATCCTGAGGCTTTGCTGAAGTTGCTTATCAGCTTAAGAAGATTTTGGGCTGAGAGATTGTAGGTGATCAAGAAAGGCCTTATAGTTTCACTTAAGTCTTGAAATCTGGTTATCCATCTAGCATATTAAATTGTGAAATGTATTATAGGCAGAGGAAATGGCATAAACAAAGTTATAAATGAGCATTAAAATAGCCTGTTCTTTGTGGAAAATTGCAAACAATTTGTTATGGCTTCTGTTTAGGTATCAGGTTGCAGAGAGCTTTGTATACAAGTTAAAGGAATGTTGACTTTATCCTCTTAGCCAGTAGATTTTTTAATCTGTATTCTAACTCATCCTCATCCATATAGGCTCTGCAGGCTGTTAGAACCATCGCAGAAAGAGAGAATAGTCTAATAAGTAGGGACCATTTCTCCATCAGAGTAGCTCTGGTTTTGCCTGTTTTATATTGAAGTTCTTCGTTGTACTCTATTAGGAAAAAAAATTCACTGCTTTTAAGAAAGCTAATAAAATTGTGAAACTACCACAATGATATGTAAAAAGACCTGAAAAGTTTTAACCAGGAGAAAAAATATTTAAGATAGACTAAACACCATAATGAAATACAACATACAGAGATCATGTCTTATTTTGGGCAGCTAACCTGAGTGCCTAACCTTTCAGGTGTGGTTCCCAACAAAGGTCAGTTTCCCATGGCTATGGGAGGCCAGGAGTTGTTTCAGTGCACTGGTCCAATGTGCCGCTATGCTGAAGACCTGGCCCCCATGTTGAAGGTCATGGCAGGACCTGGGATCAAAAGGTATGTTCATTTATTTTTATTTCCTCAGACTCTTATCCTGACATTCATTCTCTCTTTGTTTATTAGTGTCATAGAGGTAGACTTTCAGTCCTCAAGCAAAGAATTATTGCAGATTTTTATGAGAGAGCCCTTATATACTTATATAAGTGGATACCATGATTCACAAATTGGGAAGATGCCGTGTAAAAGTATTTTACTGAGAAAATACAAAGAGAGGCCTTATTTTGGGATGGAAACAGTGAATCTTTTTGTTGTTCATTTGTGAATTTGAGTATAAGGACTATGTGCACTTCAAGTTCAGCCTTTCTGATTCTTCTGCCATCTGTCACCATATACATACTTTCCAATCTCACCTAGGCGTCAATGCTGCTTGGAAATTGGTTTCCATAGACAGCGTTTTTTTTTTTTACGTTTTCTATAGCAGTGATTTCAAATTATTTCCGTTTCCAGCAAACCTGTGATCTTCTCCTTTCCTTTACCCTCAAGTAAATACTCTCACATTTCATCTCATAAAAAAAATGCAATCTGTATGTAACTTACTTCAGTTTCTTACCATCACATTTTTCTAGGTCTCCAGCATTCATTCTTTTCTCCTCTTAGAGAGGAGAAAATATCTTTCCATTTTGCTTTAGCATATAGGTAGTTTCAGATGCTCTTGATCTTATGTTCTCTTATTCTCTCAGGTCTTTGTTCCATTACTTATCTCACCTTAGTATGACTTTAACCTCTCTCTCTCTCTCTCTCTCTCTCTCTCTCTCTCTCTCTCACACACACACTTATGCACGCTTCTCATTATTACTAAACATCCTAAGTGTCTCTCATCTTAAAATGACACAAAATTTTTTTAGCCCCTTATTCCCCTTAAGCCACTACTCTATGCCGCTTTTTGCCCCATTGCCAGACCCTTTGTGTGAATTATTTATACTCATTGACTCTAAATTCTCACATTGCCATCTCATAAATGAATTCACTACAAACTGGTTTTTACCACCAAAATTATTCTTGCCAAGGTCCCTGATTTTTTTTTTTTTGTTTTGCATTTTTGCTAAGAATAATGACTGCTTCTCAATACTTACCATTCATTACCTCATTATAACTGGTGGCAGTATTGATATTACTCCATCATTATTGAAGCAAACTCTGCCCTTGGCTCTTGTGAAACAATCTTTTCTTAAAATTATTGCTAATTTTTGTGGGTACATAGCAGGTATATATATTTATGGGCTACATGAGATATTTTGAAGCAGTCATGTAATGCATAATAATTGCTTCATGGAAAATGGGGTAGGTATCCATCCCCTTAAGCATTTATGCTTTGTGTTATGGACAGTCCACCCTTTTGATATTGTTCCTTTTCCTTTCATCTGCCTTACTGGCTCCTCCTTCCTTTGTTCATCTCTTATATATTGGTATTCTAGAAGGACCTGGTTTACTTCTCTGTCTTCTTTCTACTTACCCTCTCAGAATGACTCCATCTACCCTTGCCACTTCAACCATTTTCCATACACAGATGATGCCGGAATCTACCTCTTCAGCTCACTCTTTTCACTTAAGCTAGAGGACTGTCTATTTACTACTACAGGAAGACTGGTCATTTCAGATAACTGACACTCAATATATCTAAAACTGATATTATTTTTCTTCCAAGCTCCAGAAATCTGATCCACTACTTCGATTCTTGCCCAATCCCAGTGATTGGATGACCAAAATCAACCCAGTTGCTAAAGCCTCATATCCGATTTTTCTCAGTCATTACATCTAAGCAATACTGAGTCATATTGAAACTACCTACTAATGATTTCTTACATCTTTATATATCTCTCCATCACCATGGTTACAGTTTTAGTTCAGGCTACAATCATTTCTAGCATTAACTGCTACCAAAGCATTTTGATTTGTCACTATGTCTACAATTTTGATGCATTTCAAACCATTCTCTCCCCTGCAGCTCAAGTACATTTTTAAAATGCAAATCTAAATTCTAAAGGTATAACACTGTTTCTGGCACACAGTGCTCAGGGAAAAATACTTCATTAGAGCTGAAGCTCAGATGTCAGGATTGAACTATTAAGGATATCTAAATAATTTGTTGACGTCAGTTTCCTTTTAATGCTCCACAGGTTAAAACTAGACACAAAGGTACATTTAAAAGACTTAAAATTTTACTGGATGGAACATGATGGAGGCTCATTTTTAATGTCCAAAGTGGACCAAGATCTCATTTTGGCTCAGAAAAAGGTAATTTTAAATAAAATTTGTTTAAGAATTATTCTTAGTCAAGGAGATGCCATTCTGAACCCTTTGCTTCACTTTCTGCCAAATATTTCTGTGTAAGCATACGGAATTAAGGTTTTCAGAACAGTTATACTGAGCAATTTTGGGTGTAATTTTTCATGGTTATTTTAGATATTTTATTTTTTAGTAATGAAACGAGTACTTTGAAAATAAAGTATGATAAATCAAATAAATAAATTGCTCAGAGGTAACTGTTATTAATAATTTGGTATGCATCTATCCAGTGATTTTTCTATGCTCATGTGTAGATGTAAATTTTAGGTAATTGAGACAACATTATATACGCAATCATTTTAGCCTGAGCTTTATTTTAAAATACTTTTATAATCAGGTGAAATAATAAAACAAATTTGTCTTTTTAAAAGCAAAGGTTCATTTGGGAAAGAAGAATAATAAGGGGAACAGCCCTATCAAATTTTAAAAGTAATTTTTAAACTACTACTTAATAATAATACAGATTATTACTTGGAAACAATGGAATTGTATATCTCAATCCTCAAGGGAATCAGTATAACAACTCACAGTAAGAATTAGGAAAGTGTCTTAGTGAAAGTCGAATAATCTCTAAATTAGAATCATCTAAATAGACCAAAAACCACTAGTCAAAATTGTTTTGCAATACTTATGAATTATGAAAACTAGAAGAAACTTAAGTGTGGTGGAAGATGGCTTTTATATTGTCTTTGTTTTGTGCCACCATGAAAAAATGCCTGTGACTCGATAACTTACAAAGAACAAAAGTTTATTTCTCATGCATCTGAAGACAGGAAAGTCCAAGATCAAGGTGCTGGCAGGTTCAGTGTCTGGTGAGGGCCATCTTGCTGCATTCTCCAGAAGGGAGAAACATGGCAGAAGGGTGGAAGAGACAGCTGCTAAGGCTGCATGAAGCCTTTTAACAAATGGCTGTAATTGCATTAACTAGGGGCAGCCCTCATGGCCTTATCACCTCTTAAGGGCCCCACCTCTTAATACTAATGCATTGGCAACACCTGAATTTTGGAGACAATGCATTCAAACCATAGGTCAGGAGATCGAGGCCATCCTGACTAACACGGTGAAACCCCGTCTCTACTAAACAAAATAGAAAAAATTAGCTGGGCCTGGTGGCGGGCGCCTGTAGTCCCAGCTACTCGGGAGGCTGAGGCCGGAAAATGGTGTGAACCCAGGAGGCGGAGGCTGCAATGAGCCAAGATCGCACCACTGCACTCCAGCCTGGGCGACAGAGCGAGACTCTGACTCAAAAAAAACAAAACAAAACAAAACGTAAGCACAGCATATGTGAATACATTACTGTGTTACTAGATTTGAAAATCATGTTATAAAATTATACATTTTTAAAAATCTATAGGTACAAGTAATTCATATAAAAACTCAGTGGATTTTTAAATTTCTTTTTGTAATGTTATGGTTTTTGATATTTTCATTGTATATCCTATTTTAGGTTGAACTCATTTATTCTGTGAGTTTTTAAATAGCACTCTTTGTGTTAGTATTAAAAGAGGAAAAGAGAAAAGTGAGATCTTCATAAGTTATAAACCCAGAAACAGAATTTCTTCCTATATTAACTTTTTACATGTATTAAGATAGCTTCACATATATGAAATAATAATATCTAAAAGAGAGAAATCATAGAAACTACCGTCAATAAAAATGATAGGGGATTATTAACCTTGTACAGGCTATAACCCATTATAAGAGAAATACCACCAGGGACATAGGAAAAGGAGAAAGGTAAATTATAAAAGAAGATATGTAAGTGAATAGTAAAAACACAAGAAATGTTAAGACTTACAAGTAATTAAAGGAAAAACTATAGAAAAATTAAGATACTATTTCTCGGTTGCTTGGGTTGATAAACCATAGAATGCTAGTGGCAAAGCAAATTGGTACTTTTCTGGGGAGCTGGAGGATAAATGCAAAATTATGAAGCCAGGTGCAGGAGGGAAAAAGTAAGTGAATGGGAGTAAATTACTCGCATTGAACTTTTAGTCCATGTAAGTTGCTCTCACGGTAGAATTACCTCACTTCCTGTTCTGTAACTTAAGCAAAAATGTTAATAACTTAATGTACAGACTCTTCATTACCAAATTCTCTAGCCAATTTAATATTCTGACCCCAAACCCTTCCCTTTACAATATTAAAGCGATATTTTTGCTGGCCTGAAATTCATGCGTATGAAAAGCCAATTTTCCTAAATGGGATTTTCACTTGTGATACTAACCAAGAGTGTCACTGTTACTGAAATTTTCTCTGCAGTCTCAGAAGTGACTATGTTGCAGACCTCATCACCTGTTGGCATCAGATAGCAGGGAGAGCTATCATAGAATAATTTAGTTTGAAATAATACTTTAAAATAGTCACCTGCTAAAAAAGAGACAGATTGAAATACATGTGAATTCATTTAGGTGTTTCATTTCATATTGGATAATTTTAGAACAGGCTCTAGTGAAGATTGGTGTATGGAATACAAGGATCTATAATACTGTTTTATGCTTTACCAGTTGATTTAATAAGATAAATTTTATAACCTCAATATTTTTCCAGAAACCATTTTATAAAATCCAGATGTCTATTTCTGATTAAAGTTTAATTTTTGCCATACTATGTTCTTTTTTATATTATCTACATGAAATCCAGGGCAACCTCTTTAAAATATAAAATAAGGTAAGCATGCTAACCATCACCATTATTATTTATAGAAAGTATGCCAAACAGAAATTAGAAATAAGAGGTGTGACTATGAAAAAAAGACAAATCAATAATTATTTATAGAATAAGATGTGAGTATATTCTTGTAAAATGCAAAGAGTGCTATTTAAAAACTCATAGAATAAATGAGTTCAACCTAAAATAGGATGTACAATGAAAATATAAAAAACCATAGCTAACATATCTATCAGCAATAACCAGATAAAAAGTAGAATGAGGAAAACAGAGAAGGCAAACAGAAAATCCTACAAAATGCCTGCAGACTCTAAAAATAAGGATGTAGAACCTACCAGAGAAAAATTACAGAACTTTACTAGGAGTCCTTAAATGAGTTTTGAATAAAAAGAGAAACTTAGTTTTATAGCTTGAGTTGTTGGTGAATAGATCCCATAGCCGATATAATCGGTGTCACTGGGATTACAATTATCATTCCTTTTTATAATGTTCTTAGTCACACTACAAAATTCCATCACAGCGATAAAGGCATTTCTGAAACACCAACAGGCCTGCTGTTCTGTAATCTGTCATTGAAAAAATTAGTTTATGTCTCTTTGTTTCTGAATATTTTCTGAAAAGGAGGAGGTGGAGGAACATGAGAATGAGTGATGTGTGTGTCTGAGGAGGGAGGAGATAAATAGAGAAAGACATTGTTACATCATTGGAGGTGGGGTAAGTATGTGTGCCACCTCCACCATTCCCAAGCTATTGTCAGAAAGATACCATGTTTTAGGACAGGATGGCTATATTTTATAGCAACTAAAATCAAATTAGCAATTTTTTACTATGGAAATTGAGAAAATGTGTTAAGCTTCTCCCGTCAGAATAAATAGACAAGAAGAAATGAAATTTTGATTCAGGAGAATAAAAATATTAAGGATTTAGTATTCCAGAATTTTAATATGGCATAATATATTTAAATATTTCTCTAAAGTTAGTAACTTTATATAGCAATTTGAACTTTATCCAGTTTCAGGTTCAATATAAAGAGCAAGCTTTTTTGATTTTGTAGCAGAAACTCCATAGTTGCTAACTGATGTTGGTCTGTAATTGTTTCTAAATCAGAATAAAAGGAAAGGAGTTAGGGCATCAAACTTTGTTGAGGATATTTTATAATCCAGGTCTTTTTATCATTTCTATATTTCCTAGCAACACCTCACTTTTACCTATTTTGTAGAAAAAGATACCAAGGCTTTGTGTGCTGTTGAATTTTTTTATTAGCCGATTTTATTTTTAGAACAGTTATATATTTACCAAAAGATTGAGCAGATAATACAGAGAGTCCATGGGTAGCCCCTCTTTCTTTCACTAGTAGTGTACATATTTCATGACTGATGAAACAATATTGATATATTATTGACTAAAGTTCACAGTTTACATTAGTGTTTATATAGTACAGTTTTACAGCATTTGACAAATGCATAATGGCATGTAACTATCATTACAATATCATACAGATTTTTTTTTACCACTCAAAAAACTTCTGTGCATCACTTACTTATTCATACATTCTCCCCACTCCTACTGGAAACCACGGATTTTTTACTATCTTTATGCTTTTACCTTTCACCTAATATCATATATTTAGAATCTAAATTATGTAACCTTTTTATACTTGCTTCTTTCACATTGAAATATCCATTGTTTAGTTTCCACTTATAAGTGAGAAACAGACTTTCTGTTTCTGAGTTATTTAACTTAGGATAATGGCCTCAAGCTAAATCCATGTGGCTGCAAATGTCATGCTTTCATTTTTTATGACTGTAGTATTCTGTGGTGTTCATATATCACATTTCTTTATCCAGTCAAAATTTAGGTTTATTGATAAAAATTTAGGTTTATTCGATGACTGCTATTGTAAATAGTGTTGCAATAAACACAACACACAAGTTTAGTTGTCTTTTTGATATAATGAATTCTTTTCTTTTTATTAGTCAGGGGTGGAAATGCTATGCTGAATGATAGTTTTATTTTGGTTCTTTGAGAAACCTCCATGCTGTTTTCCATAGAAATTTTACTACTTTACAATATCCCAACAATGTGTAAGCATTCCTTTTTCTCTGAATTCTCACCAACAACTGTTATTTTTTACCTTAAAAAATAGCCATTCTGACTGGTGTAAGATGGTATCTCATTGTGGTTTTAATTTAAATTTCTCTGATGGCTAGTGATGTTGAGCACCTTTTCATAAGTTTTTTGTAGCCAATTGCATGTCTTTTTTTTAATTTTTTAATTTTTATTTTTATTATACTTTAAGTTCTAGGGTACATGTGCATAACGTGCAGGTTTGTTACATATGTATACTTGTGCCATGTTGGTGTGCTGCACCCATCAACTCGTCAGCACCCATCAATTCATCATTTATATCAGGTATAACTCCCAATGCAATCCCTCCCCTCCCTCCCCACGATAGGCCCCAGTGTGTGATGTTCCCTTCCGAGTCCAAGTGATCTCATTGTTCAGTTCCCACCTATGAGTGAGAACATGCGGTGTTTGGTTTTCTGTTCTTGTGATAGTTTGCTAAGAATGATGGTTTCAGCTGCATCCATGTCCCTACAAAGGACGAAACTCATCCTTTTTATGGCTGCATAGTATTCCATGGTGTATATGTGCACATTTTCTTAATCCAGTCTGTCACAGATGGACATTTGGGTTGATTCCAAGTCTTTGCTATTGTGAATAGTGCCGCAATAAACATACGTGTCCATGTGTCTTTGTAGTAGAATAATTTATGCATGTCTTCTAAGAAATGTCTGTTCATGTGTTTTGCTCACTTTTTAATGTTTTTCTTTTTTTTCTTGTTGATTTGTTTTGGTTTTTTGTAGACTGTGGATATTAGACCATTTTCAGAGGCATAACTTGCAAATATTTCCTTCTCTTCTGTAGTTTGTCTTTTTACTCTGTTGATTATTTCCTTTGCTGTACAGAAGCTTTTTAGTTTACGTTCCATTTATGTACTTTTGTTTTTGTTACATTTGCTTTTGAAGTCTTAGTCATAAATTATTTCCCTGAATGTCAGAAGAGTTTTTTGTATAGTTTCTGTTAGGATTTTTCTTGTTTGAGGTCTTACATTTAAGTCATAAATAAAACTTGAGATCATTTTTGTCTATGGTGAGAGAGAGGGGTCCAGTTTCATTATTCTGAATATGGCTAGCCAATTTTGCCAGAACTCTTTATTGCTACTCAATAAAGCAATATTTCATGTCCTTTCTTCACTGTTTATTTTTGTCAAATTTGTCAAATTTCAGTTTTTTATAGGTATGTGGCTTTATTTCTTGGTTCTCTGTTTGGTTCCATTCTATGTCTCCATTTTTTTTTAAACCATTACCACACTGTTTTCATTACTATAGCTTTTTAGTATATTTTGAAGTCAGATAATGTGGGCCTCTTACTTTTTTCTTTTTATGAAAAATTTATTTGGCTCTTCCGGCTCTTTTTTTGTTATATATGTATTCTGGAATTTTTTTCTAACCCTGTGAAAAATTATGTTTGTAATGATAGGAATTATGTTTAGTCTGTAGATTGCTCTTGGTAGTATGGTCATTTTAACTAGTGATACTTCCAGTCCATGAGCATAAGATCTTTTTCCGTTTCTGTCATCTATGATTTATTCTATCAGTGTTTTGTATTTCTCTTTATAGTGATCTTTAACCTCCTTGGTTAGACATATTCTTAGTATTTTATTTTTGTAAATGGCTAGTGTAAATGGGATGGAATATTTATTTGTTTCTTAGCTTTAATGTTATTGGTGTATGGAAATACTACTGACTTTATTTACATTGATTCAGTATCCTGAAACTTTACTAAAATTGTTTATCAAGTATATGAATTTTATGTAACATCTAGGTTTTCTAGATATGTCATCAGCAAGCAGAGATAACATGACTACTTCTTTTTAAATTTGGATCCCTTTACTCTGGGTAGAACTGCCAGTACTATGTTGAATAGGAGTGGTGAGAGCGGAGATCTTTGTCTTTGTTCAGTCCTTTATTTATTTATTTTTTTTTGGCAAAACTATTTCCTTTTATTCTGTGGAATGTCACTAAAGTAAAGAGACATGATTTATGTTATTTGTACATGATGAGAATTAAGGCTGAAAATGACATCTGGGGAAATTCCTACTATTAGTTTCAGATCTCCT
The DNA here is from genome assembly GCA_030247045.1 of Colobus guereza. NCBI lineage: Eukaryota > Metazoa > Chordata > Mammalia > Primates > Cercopithecidae > Colobus > Colobus guereza. The sequence goes on along the minus strand of CM058096.1, from coordinate 98,473,918 downwards.
GGGCAGGGACTGACTCTTGGCTCCCTTATACTTCCCAATTCCCACTGGGCCTGAATAGACCCTGACCAAACTTTCAAAGTAGCTTCTTGAAGATGGATGATGATCGGTTTAGGATAATCCATTCACCTGTTCTGTTTCAGGGTCCAAATCAGTATCATAAAAACAGGGCCGGGTGGGGAGTCCATTGTGCTCACTGTTCCTACTAAAGGGTACAGAAAACCAGCCCCGATGCTGGTATTGATGTCGCAAATGGGCAGAACGAATCCTGTAGGAATACCTTTTTGCTCTGGGTTGTGACACAAGGACAAATGTGTTTTGGCCATGCAGATGGGGAGATTCCCAAACCCCTGCTTTGTGTAGACTTCAGCTTTGTGTTGAGCTTTGGGGAGTAATTCAATGTCGTCTACTCCATAGATCTTCTGTGAAGTGATTCTGATTTTTATCCTCAACTGGGAGCTTGAGATCATAAAGGAGTTGGAAGCTGTTGGGTGCTTGTGCTGCTCTCTGGATGGCCTGAGCCAGGGCTAAGGCACCTTTGCCCCCTTCTGCCCAGTGAGTGTACTTCACGGCATCAAAAGCCCCATGTTCTCTGGAAAGGTGGCTGACGAGGTCCAGCTCAGTCTCTGTATCCATCTTGAATGCATTCACGGCCACTACTACTGGAATTACAGACATTCTGCCATTTTCAGTTTGTTTCTTCAAGTTACTGAAGCCTTTTTCAACCAGCTCTAGGTTCTCCTCTGTGTAAGCCTTGGGAAGAGGCATTTCAGCAGTGACCACAGGGCCGCCCCCTGCATCTTGAGAGCACTGACAGTGGCAACAAGCACCACCACGTGAGGGCAGAGGCCGGAATACCGGGATTTGATGTTAAAAAAATTTTCCATTCCAATATCTGCTCCAAATCCCGCTTCTGTCACTGCAAACCCTTCTGGGCCAACAAGCTTGAGTGCAATCCGGTCTGCAGTGATAGAGGAATTGCCGTGTGCGATGTTGGCAAATGGGCCGGCATGGACACACGCTGGAGTGCCCTCCAATGTCTGCATGAAATTGGGCTTGATTGCAGCCTTCATAAGCACTATCAATGCACCACCCACCCCCAGATCTTCAGCACTGATGGGCTCTCCTTTCTTACTGGATGCCACCACCATTTTGCCCAGTCTCTCTCTCATATCTTCTAGAGAAGTGGTGAGAGCCAGGACAGCCATAATTTCACTGGCCACAGAGATATCAAACTGGGCCGTCCTTGTGTGACCTTTCTTTGTTGAAGTCTGTCAAATCGTGATCTTCCACAGGAATCTATCATTGGTATCCAACACACTTTGCCAAGTTATGATTTTTGGATCAATGTCCAATATTGCAAATCTGTTTATCTCTTCATCTGTCAGTGTGGTAGGGTCAGTCTTTTCAATGCCTAGTCTATTTAACCTTTGGATGTGGATATCAGAGAACTTTCTCACTCCATTTACTGATGGCACCAAACGATTAAAGAGAGCCTTGTCTGTCTGGGGCATTTCATGAAATATCTGAGCATCAATGGCCACAGCAATGAGGTTATTAGCTACAGTGATGGCATGGATGTCACCTGTGAGGTGGAGATTAAACTCTTGCATAGGAATGATCTGGGAGTAGCCATCTCCTGCGGCACCACCTTTTATTCCAAAGATGGGGCCCTGGGAAGGCTGTTGCACACACAAAAATGTTCTGGTAGATATGGGCACAAAGGGCTTGCACCAGCCCGATTGTAGTCGTGCTTTTCCCTTCTCCTGGAGTGTTGGAGTTATTCCAGTCACTACCCAATATTTCCCATCAGGCTGGTGCTTCAGGTGTTCTAGTGCTGACAGCAGAACTTTGGCCTTTGTTTCATCATATAATTCTACCTCTTCAGACAGCAGACCAATTTCTCGAGCCAGCTTACCAATGGGCTTCAGTTTACAAGATCGTGATATATCAATATCACTTGGAACAGGTGCCTTGAAGTTAAGGTTGTTATACTGATTCATCCACTTTCCTGGCTTAAATTTCTCCAGGAAACACTTGGTACTCTCTACTGTGCTCTGCATGAGCATTGCAACCATCATGGGCCTTAAGCCACCAGGAACAGGCTCTGTCGTATGCCACATCAACCACAATTTTTCTCCCATTTGTTTTTTTATCATCTGGGACATAATTGATTCTACAGTCGATGACTATTGCCCCAGGTTTGATCCATTCCCCTTTAGCCATTTCAGGCCAACCAGTTGCAACCACCAGTCCGTCACCTTTATTTACTTCCTCATCCAGATTGGCAGTCTTGGGGTGGCAGGTGGTCACTGTGGCATTGTTCCACAGAAGCAAGTCATGCATCGGGGCCCTGACTATTTTACTGTGCCCAATCACCACAGCATGCCTTCTGGCAGTCTGCACCCCTGCCTCTTTGATGAGTTCCAAGCATCCTTTAGGCATACAAGGAATGAAACAGTCATTTAGGTCACCTCTAGCAAGTTTCCCAGCACTGATGCTAGTCAATCCATCCACATCCTTTTCAGGTGCAATAGTATTGATCAATCCTTCAGTGTTAATGGAATTCTCTGAATCTAGAGGTAGCTGCACTATGAACTCGTGTATAGTAGTCTTCATTCAAAAATATAATATACTTGATCACCTCAGATTCTGTGGTTGTTCTTAGTAACTTAATGTCAGTGGCTTTCATCCCAATCTCTTCAGCAGCCTTCAGCTTCACATTATGTAAAGATTGGAATCATCTCTGTTGCCAACCTGTAATATTGCCAGGCCTGGTGTGAAACCAGGTACTTGCTACTTCAACTGAATGACTTGATTCTTCAGTCTTGCCCTTATTTGCGTGGAGATCTCCTTCCCATTCAGGATTTCTGCTGGTGCCATGGCCTTTATTAGTCTGCCCATGATGGACACCACCAATATCCTGTTCAGTTCTTAGGAGGAATGCTTTAACTTTATCCTCATTCAGTATGATGTTGGCTATGGATTTGTCATAGATGGCTTTTATTAATTTGAGGTGTATATTTTCAGTGCCCAGTTTGTTGTGAAGAAATGTTGGATTTTATCAAGTCGTTTTTCTTCATCAATTGAGATGATCATATAGTGTTTGTTTTTAATTCTGTTTATGTGGTTAATTACGTTATTGATTTGCATATGTTGAGCCATCCTTGAATCTCTGGGATCAAACACACATGGCCTGATGTACTGTTTGTTTTAATTCACTAGTATTTTATTGTAGATTTATTCATCAATATGCACCAGGTATATTAGCTTGTAGGGTTTTTTTTTTTAAATTCTTTCTTTGTGTAATATTTGTATCAGATGATACTGCTTTCATAGAATGAGTTAGAGAGGAATTGTTCTTCCTTGATTTTTTTGGCATAGTTTAAGCAAGATTGGAACAAGTTCTTCTTTGTGTGTCTGTTAAAATCCAGCTGTGAATCAATTTGGTCCTGGGCCATTTTTGTTGGATATTTTATATTACGGATTCAAATTCATTACTTGTTATTGGTCTGTTTAGGCTTTCCATTTCTTTCTGGTTCAGTCTTGGGAGGCTGTATGTTTCCAGGAAGTATCCATGTTTTCTAGGTTGTGTTCATTATAGTCTCTGATGATCTTTTGTGTTTGTGATATTGATTGTAATGTCAATTCTATCATTTCTGATTGTGTTTATTTGAGTCAGCTGTCTTCTCAGTTAATCTAGCTGGTGGTCTATCAATTTTGTCTATCCTTTCAAAGAACAAACTTTTCATATTAGTGATTGTATAATTATTTTAATCTTAATTTCATTTACTGCTGCTCTGGTGTTTATTTCTTTTATTCTGCTAGCTTTAGGTTTAGTTTTTTTTTCTTGTTATTCTAGTTCCTTGAAGTGAAACATTAGGTTGTTAGTTTGACATTTTTCTCTCTTTTTGATGAAGGCATTTAATGCCATGATTTTTCTCTTAATTGTTGAAAAATTAATTAAAATTATTGTTGCATCCCGGGAGTTTTGGTATGTTATGTCTCTATTTTTATTTGTTTCAAAAATATTATTTTATTTCTGCCTTAATTTCATTGTTTACCCAAAAGTCATTCAGGAGCAAGTTGTTTCGTTCGCACCCATTAACTCGTCATTTACATTATGTATATCTCCTAATGCTATCCCTCCCCTCTTCTCCCACCCCACAACAGGCCCCAGTGTGTGATGTTCCCCTTCCTGTGTCCAAGTGTTCTCAATGTTCAATTCCCACCTGTGAGTGAGAGCATGCAGTGTTGAGTTTCCTGTCCTTGTGATAGATTGCTGAGAATGATGGTTTCCAACTTCATCCATGTCCTTACAAAGGACATGAGCTCCTCTGTTTTTATGGCTGCACAGTATTCCATGGTGTATATGTGCCACATTTTCTTAATCCAGTCTATCAAAAGGATCTAGAACTAGAAATACCATTTGACCCAGCCATCCCATTACTGGGTATATGCCCAAATAATTACAAATCATGCTGCTACAAAGACACATGCACACGTATGTTTATTGTGGCACTATTCACAATAGCAAAGATGGAACCAACCCAAATGCCCATCAATGTAGCTGCTTTTAAGATTTGTTTTTTTCACATTGAACTTGGATAATCAGATAATTATATGCCTTGATGATATTAATCTTCTGTAGTATCTCACGGGTGTTCTCAGAATTTCCAGTATTTGAATATCTATAACTCTAACAAGATCAGGAAATGTTTCCTGAATTATTCCATTGAATATGTTTTCCAAACTTCTTACTTTTTCTTCTTCTCCCTCAGGAATGGCCATGCATTGTGGATCTCGTTTCATATCCCGATCATTGTCCCTCCCCCTGTACTTTCAGGTGATAGATAATTGGCTATTTCTTTACCTCCTGTTTTAACCTAATTAGCATTTTAGTGAGCTCTCTTTACTACGTGACTGGTCAGGCGTGAACTAAGTTGCAAGCCCCATGTTTCAAGGTGGATGTGGTCACCTTCCCAGCTAGGCTTAGGAATTCTTAGTCGGCCTAGGAAATCTAGCTAGTCCTGTCTCTCAGTACCCCCTCTCAACAGGAAAACCCAAGTGCTGTTGGGGAGGTTGACTGATGATTGCTCTAACTGCCTCCTGCTGAATTGGGGTGTAGTAGGGGTTGTGCAGTTGAGATTTTCTTGGTGGGGGGGCCTTGGATGTTATCAACCTCGGAGCATGGGCTAGCAGGCTGGTCCAGGAATCCATGGTAGATCTTAGTCATGGACTGCATCTGGGGCTCCATTTGAAGAATGATTTGTAGTTTTATAGCTTTGATTCTGGAAGAGACAACAAGGAGGTTAAAGATACAGGGATTGAAATGTATGGCCTGCAGTGCAGGGGATTATTTCTTTGGCACACTTCACAGGCCCCGACTATCTGCTTGATAGTTTTGAAAAGGCCTGGTCCAGTAAATAATAATTTGGCCATCTGATGGGTGCTATCAATGCTTAAGTGAAAGATTTGGTGAAGGGTTTTAAGTAATTTCCATGGGTTAGCTGCAGGCAAAAGTATTTTCCCTACTTCGATGGCTAGTCATCCTGAGGGGAGGAAACTATGTCCTTGTGAGGTTCCCCATTCTATTTCTCCTGCTGAGTACTGGGGCTTGGTTTCCCAGAGGGGATTACTGCATACTAGGAGTCCTTCTATAGGCATTTCTTATGGAGGGTCCTGCCTTGCGGCTCTTTTGGCTTCAATATCCGCTTGGCAGTTCCCTTCTATTTCCCTTTCCTTTCCTTTCTGATGAGGTCAGCAGTGTAAGACTACCACCACTTTAGATTTCTGTGCAGCCAATAATAATCTCCTAATGGCTTCCTGATGTTTGATAGGTGTTCCTTCGGAAGTTAGGAATTCCCTTTCCTTCCATATTGCTGCGTGGGCATGGAGGACTAGGTAAGCATACTTAGAGTCTGTATGTATATTTACCCTTTTTCCTTCTCCTAATTTTAGTGCCCGAGTGAGGGCTATTAGTTCTGCCAGCTGAGCGCTAGTTCCTGGAGTGAGGGGATTACTTTCAAGTATTCCATTATCACTGGCCACTGCATAATCTAATTTTTGAAGTCCTTTTTCTACAAAGAAACTTCCATCAGTGTACAAGTTGAGGTCAGGATCAGTCAAGGGAACCTCTAGAAGGACCCCTCGAGCGGCGTAGGTTTGAGCAGTTACTTGTTGACAGTTATGTTCTGTTTTTACTTCATTGTCTGGAAGAAATGTGACTCAATTAAGAGTTGCACAAGTGCACAGTCGCAGCACTGGTCCTTCTAGCAATGAGTATACCATTCACATCACAAGATGTCCATACAGTAAGATCTCTTCCCTGTGTCATTTTAACTGCTTCAGATACTAAGACTGCTACTGCTGCCACTACCCATAAATAATGAGGGCAACCCTTTGCCACTACATCAATTTTCTTGCTCAGGTATGCTACGGGTGACAAGCTAGTCCCTCGAACCTGTGTAAGGACTCCTAGAGCTATTCCTGTTTTTTCTGTTACATATAAAGAAAAGTCTTGTCCTGTTGGCAAGTGTAACACTGGGACTTGGGTTAGGGCCTTCTTTAGGGCCTGGAAAGCTGCCTCTGCTTCAGTTGTCCATCTTAACTAAATGCTATTGGCTTTCAGAGTTTTCTTGATTAGTGTATATAATGGCCTGGCTATTTTCTGTACTGGGAATCCATATTTGGCAGACGCCGGTTATACCAAGGAACCCTCTTAGTTGCTTTAGGGTTTTGGGATGAGGATAAGCCAGTACAGGCTGGATACATTTGTCACTGAGGGCCCTGATGCCTATGGATAATTTTAGCCCTAAGTATTTAACCTGCTGTGAGAAGAGCTGAGCCTTTGGTTTGGAAACCTTGTAGCCACAGGTGGTGAGGGAATTTAATAGCACTTGGGTGGGGCTGGGTGCAGTGGCTCACGCCTGCAATCCCAGCACCCTGGGAGGAACAAAGCAGGCAGATCACAAGGTCAGGAGATTGAGACTATCCTGGTCAACATGGCAAAACCTTGTCTCTTCCAAAAATACAAAAAAATTAGCCGGGTGTGGTGGTGGGTGCCTGCAGTCCCAGCCACTTGGGAGACTGAGGCAGGAGAATGTTGTGAACCCAGGAGGCGGAGCCTGCAGTGAGCTGAGATCACACCCATGCACTCCAGCCTGGGTGATAGAGTGAGATTCTGTCTCAAAAAAAGATAATAATAAATAAATAATGTGTGTGTGTGTGTGTGTGTGTGTGTGTGTGTGTAGAGCGCTTGGGTGGCTTGATGGCACAAGGTTTCTGAATGGGTGACTAAAAGTAAATCATTCACATACCGAAGGACAAGAGTTTCCAGGTATGAGAACTGGCTCAAGTCTTGAGCTAATGCCTAGCCACATAGATGGGGTCTATCTCTGAACCCTTGGGATAAAACAGTCCAGGTGAGTTGAGACATTGGGTTTGAAGGATCTTCAAAGGCAAACAAGAATTGAGAGTCAGGATATACAGGGATGCAGAAAAAGGCATCCTTAAGGTCCAGGACTGTAAACCACTCTGCTTCCTCTGGTATTTGGGAAAGCAGAGCATAAGGGTTAGGTACAGCTGGATATAGAGCGACAACGGCTTCATTGATAATCCTGAGATCTTGCCCTAACCTCCACTGTCTGTTGGGTTTCTGTACTCCTAAAATTGGAGTATTGCAGGTACTACTGCATGGTTTTACTAGACCTTGGGCTTTTAGGTCCTTAAAAATCTTTTGAAGTCCTTGTTGGGCCTCGGGTCTAAGGGGGTACTGCCTTTGATAGGGAAAGGAGGTGGAATCCTTTAGTTTAACTTGAACAGGATGAGCATTCTTTGCTCATTCATAGTGTCCTACTGTTGCCCAGACTTCAGGAATAATTTCTTCCTCAAGCAGGGGACAATAAACGGGTGTTCCTTCTCCTATGTTCAGGTGTATAATGACTCCTGCTTTTGCTAGAATGTCTCTCCCTAACAAGGGAATGGGGCTTTCAGGCATAATTAGAAAAGTGTGTGAAAAGAGTAAAGTTCCCCAATCACAACTTAGTGGCTGGGAGAAGTATCTAGTGACTGGCCTCAGATATCTAGGACCCCTCAGATAGTGACAGATCTGGAGGACAGTTGTCCGGGACAGGAGAGTAAGACTGAGAAGGCTGTGCCAATGTCCAGGAGACAGTTAACCTCCTGGTCCTCAATGGTCAAGCATACCTGGGGCTGTGTGAGGGTGACGGCATGGGCTGGCACTTGCCCTGGGTACCCTCAGTCCTGCTGCTGGATCATCTGGTTAGTGGTTTCTGACCCAGAGGACCTTCGTCCCCTGGGGCAGTGGGCCTTCCAGTGATTCCCTTGACATAAGGGACATGGACGAGGGGGTGGCTTATTTCTACTCGGACAATCTTTTTTAAAGTGTCCTTGTAGACCGCACTGGAAACAAGCTCTATTAGGCATTCGATTTGCCCAGCCTTTCTGTGTTCCAGAGCCTCCAAATTCCACTTGCCTGAGGGCCATGACTAAAGTGGTGGCCTTTTTCTTATTTCCTTTGTCTCATTCTGCCTGCTTCTCCTGATCTCTATTATAAAAAACTGAGGTTGCCAAATTCAATCAAGTTTCTAAGTTTTTCTCCAGGCCTAAGGCAGACTTTTGAAGGGTTTTTCTAATGTCTGCAGCTGACTCAGTGATAAACTTAACCTTTAAGATTAGTTGGACTTCAATGGAGTCAGGTGACAGAGAGGTATACTTCCTCAATGCCTCCCAATTATTGAATACCCATTGTGTTTTTTTTTCTCAACCACCTGTGAGGAACCATCTATTGTCTTGTCCTGAAGGGAGTTCCTCCTAGGTCTGGTCAGACCTTTGTATGGTAATTAAGATTTAAATCACCTCCTACTCCAGATAGGCAGTAGGATTTTCTTCCTTCCCTGTGTTATAGTGGATATTATGGAATAATTTATAGGCTTCTTCCTAGTTTTCCTTAGTCCTTCTAGCATGCAAGTTAGCAAATGTCTGTGGCACCAGTCTCCATGTTCTGATTCTGCATCCCATGAGGGTCTACACTGGGAACTGCCTGCTGGCCTGTGGGGAATTCTTCTCTTTCCTCTGTTGTCATCCTATCATTGAACTGACTGAGATACCAGAGATCACCAAACTCTCAGGCTGCAGTTATGGTGGCAATTCTCTCATTTGGGGTTAGTGTCTGATCTAGCAGTAACATTCTATGTCTCCATGTCAGATCAAAGGATTGTCCTAACCCTTGTAAAACATCAATATAGCCATCAGGGTTATTTGAGAATTTACCTAGGTCAATTTTAATTTGTTTCAAGTATGAAAGGGAAAAGAGTACATACATTCTGACTGGGCCGAATTCTCCAGAATACATCTTAGAGGCGTTTTTGCCTTGGGGGGAACGTTTCCCATCTGAAAAATAAATAAATAAATAAATAAAAACAAAAAGAAAACAAACAAACAAACAAAAACACAGGGATGCCAGCACCCCTAGTCATTTTCTGATGAGCATTTGTCTTACAGTGTCCTCTATGGTCCTAATGTTTATTCCTTTCCAGGGTGCGTAACCACCCATGGACCTCTGCTTATTGGATTATTTATGCCCAGTGATGTAGCAGTCCTGCACCTGTTTTCCCACCTTTCTTGACCACGAAGAAAGGGGTCCAGGCTGCTGGATTCTAGTAGTCCTTTACCAGCATGCCCGACATTGCCTTTGCACTCAGGGGTGAGTTCTAGAGCTGGGCTGGGTTCTTGAGTATTTCATAATAACTCAGTTGCCCCATCAAGATGCATTCCTACAAACAACAGTTCTTATGCAAATTCATTTCAGAGAGGGCGTGGATAAACTTTTGAGTCAGGATTGAGATAGAAATTTTTGATTCTGTAAGTACTTTAAGGTTTGGCTGAGTGCAAACAGCTCGCAGGTTTAAGCAGACCAATTATTAGGCAATTTTCTTAACTCTGCTTCTACAAGAGTTTCCCTCAACTACTGAATACCCATTGTGCTTTTTCCTCAACCACCTGGGAGGAACCATCTATTGTCCTGTCCTGAAGGGAGTTCCTGCTAGGTCTGGTCAGACCTTTTTATAGTAATTAAGATTTAAATCACCTGTTAGGAAATCTGCTGGGTTAAGGGAATTTTCAGTGGTTAATGTTAAATTATCTTTCTCTAACAGAATATCCCCATACTTTAAGATTTTTGAGTTAGTAAGCTACCTTTTTGCTTTTTTGACTTAGGATAGTTCTGAACTAGTGAGGTGTGCTCACAATGAGGTTTCCTCTAAAGGCTAACTTTCTACTTTCTTCTGTTAGCAAAACAGTTGCTGCTACAGATTGAATGCATTTGGGCCATCAGCAGGTTCCTGGGTTAAAGACTTTTTTTATAGGAAGGTTACTGGTTGTCAGTGGCCTCAGTGCTTTTGGGCTATGCCCTTGTTTACACTGACAACAAAGTGGTATTGGAATGTTATAGGGTCATGGATAAAACCTTCAGTTATCAATTATAGGTTTTAAATTCACCCTGGCTTTTAAAGAAATAGGGTACACTGTTTTGTTCTTTACTACTTCTGTCTTTCTCTTTCTGTCTTTCTCCTTTCTGTCTTTGTAGATGGATTTTGGAAACACAGTGGAAGGACGTTCACTTGTTGCCCACATTTGCCACTATAGGAATATGTGCCTCCCTTTTATTTACTCAATTTGCTTTCATCCTGATCTATTATGTTGTTGTAGACCCAGTTCCAGTTGTTAAAGTACTGGGTTATCAGTTCTAAGGCCCTGGCAAGGGTGATGGAGAACAGGTCCCACACAACTTCTTGTGTCAAGAGCTGTATGCCTAAATTGGGAGGGACACCAGGGACAAGACTCCCTGGGTTCATAGCCTAGGGGCCTAAGGATGCAGCGTAGAGCTTCCTTAGATCCCTTTGGAGATACAACCTGCTCTAACACTTGGGAGAGGAAGTGAAAGTCTGAAGCATTAGTATCTAGGAGGCAGGGATTGGAGGAAATAGATTCAGAGGTAAGGAGAATTTGGGGCTACTCTTTCAAGAAAGTCATGGTCAGGACCCAGGAGGTATGGGTCAGAAGGAAAGGTAGGGGTGCATGCATGGGCGACTGTGAGTAGAGACTTCTGACTGTACCATGATCTCAACCAGCTAATGATTTCTGCCTCTAGTCAGCCCTCAGCTTCCCCAGGAAAATTGAAAGCAGAAGCTGGTTCCAGGCAGACCAACATTCCCAACCCAGAAGCATTGGGGGTTGTTAGAAAGCCCTCTCCCAGACAGCCTCACACTTGAGCCTTAAGCCCAGTGGCCACGATAATCATTTTTAACTGGCTGACAGGTGCCTGGTATTTTCCTCCAATTATAAGGAAGGATAGGACAGAACAGCAAGCGAAAGTGATCCAATATTACTCACCACTTTGGAGGTCCCTTCATGGTCGCCAAATGTTACCAGGGGGGTCCTTGCTCCCAGAACTCCCAAGATGGTGGTTGGCCACTTCCAAGATGGTGGTGGGCTGCTTCCAAGATTGTGGAAAGCCTCATGTTCTCTGATCTGGGGTTCTTGGCCTCACGGATTCCAAGGAATGGAATGTTGCACCATGCAGTGAGTGTTATACCTCTAATAGAAGCTGTGGGTCATAGAAGAGAACCATGGAACCCTGCAACTAGTATGCAGCTTGATTAGGACAAACCCAGGCACTTAGCCATGCAGGAACAATGGTGAGCATTTAGCCTAGTTGGGAGTGGCAATGGGCACCTCTCTGGATCAGGAGCACAGCAGACACCCTGCCAGATATAGAGGGGTGAAAATCAGCAGCGGTCCTGTGATGGTGGCAAACAGCAGGGGTGGATGGTGAGTGAAAGCTCAGCTCCAGCCGTAACAAACACGGACCAGAAGAGTGTGCAGTTGCAAGACTTAATAGAGTGAAAACAGAGCTCCCATAAAATGGAAGGGGACCCAAAGGGGGTTGCTCCATTTTTAAATTTTTTAAAATTTTTTCTCTGTGTTAATTTAAAAGAACAGTCTTCAAGTTCTGAAATTCTTTCTTCTACCTCATCTACTATGTTGTTAAAGTTTTCAACTGTATTTTTTTTTATTATACTTTAAGTTCTAGGGTACATGTGCATAACGTGCAGGTTTGTTACATATGTATACTTGTGCCATGTTGGTGTGCTGCACCCATCAACTCGTCAGCACCCATCAATTCATCATTTATATCAGGTATAACTCCCCAATGCAATCCCTCCCCTCCCCTCCCCATGATAAGCCCAGTGTGTGATGTTCCCTTCCCGAGTCCAAGTGATCTCATTGTTCAGTTCCCACCTATGAGTGAGAACATGCGGTGTTTGGTTTTCTTCTTGTGATAGTTTGCTAAGAATGATGGTTTCCAGCTGCATCCATGTCCCTACAAAGGACGCAAACTCATCCTTTTTATGGCTGCATAGTATTCCATGGTGTATATGTGCCACATTTTCTTAATCCAGTCTGTCACAGATGGACATTTGGGTTGATTCCAAGTCTTTGCTATTGTGAATAGTGCCGCAATAAACATACGTGTGCATGTGTCTTTGTAGTAGAATAATTTATAATCCTTTGGGTATATACCCAGTAGTGGGATGGCTGGGTCATATGGTACATCTAGTTCTAGATCCTTGAGGAATCGCCATACTGTTTTCCATAATGGTTGAACTAGTTTACAATCCCACCAACAGTGTAAAAGTGTTCCTATTTCTCCACATCCTCTCCAACACTTGTTGTTTCCTGATTTTTAATGATGGCCATTCTAACTGGTGTGAGATGGTATCTCATTGTGGTTTTGATTTGCATTTCTCTGATGGCGGTGATGATGAGCATTTTTCATGTGTCTGTTGGCTGTATGAATGTCTTCTTTTGAGAAATGTCTGTTCATATCCTTTGCCCACTTTTGATGGGGTTGTTTGTTTTTCTTGTATATTTGTTTGAGTTCTTTGTAGATTCTGGATATTAGCCCTTTGTCAGAGAGTAGATTGCAAAAATTTTCTCCCATTCTGTAGGTTGCCTGTTCACTCTGATGGTAGTTTCTTTTGCTGTGCAGAAGCTCTTTAGTTTAATGAGATCCCATTTGTCAATTTTGGCTTTTGCTGCCGTTGCTTTTGGTGTTTTAGACATGAAGTCCTTGCCCATGCCTATGTCCTGAATGGTACTACCTAGATTTTCTTCTAGGGTTTTTATGGTATTAGGTCTAACATTTAAGTCTCTAATCCATCTTGAATTAATCTTCGTATAAGGAGTAAGGAAAGGATCCAGTTTCAGCTTTCTACTTATGGCTAGCCAATTTTCCCAGCACCATTTATTAAATAGGAATCCTTTCCCCATTTCTTGTTTCTCTCAGGTTTATCAAAGATCAGATGGCTGTAGATGTGTGGTATTATTTCTGAGGACTCTGTTCTGTTCCATTGGTCTATAGCTCTGTTTTGGTACCAGTACCATGCTGTTTTGGTTACTGTAGCCTTGTAGTATAGTTTGAAGTCAGGTAGCGTGGCGCCTCCAGCTTTGTCCTTTTGACTTAGGATTGTCTTGGCAATGCGGGCTCTTTTTGGTTCCATATGAACTTTAAAGCAGTTTTTCCAATTCTGTGAAGAAACTCATTGGTAGCTTGATGGGGATGGCATTGAATCTATAAATAACCTTGGGCAGTATGGCCATTTTCACGATATTGATTCTTCCTATCCATGAGCATGGTATGTTCTTCCATTTGTTAGTGTCCTCTTTGATTTCACTGAGCAGTGGTTTGTAGTTCTCCTTGAAGGTCCTTTACATCCCTTGTAAGTTGGATTCCTAGGTATTTTATTCTCTTTGAAGCAATTGTGAATGGAAGTTCATTCCTGATTTGGCTCTCTGCTTGTCTGTTACTGGTGTATAAGAATGCTTGTGATTTTGCACATTAATTTTGTATCCTGAGACTTTGCTGAAGTTGCTTATCAGCTTAAGGAGATTTTGGGCTGAGATGGGGTTTTCTAAATATACAATCATGTCATCTGCGAACAGGGACAATTTGACTTCTTCTTTTCCTAACTGAATACCCTTGATTTCTTTCTCTTGCCTGATTGCCCTAGCCAGAACTTCCAACACTATGTTGAATAGGAGTGGTGAGAGGGCATCCCTGTCTTACCAGTTTTCAAAGGGAATTTTTCCAGTTTTTGCCCATTCAGTATGATATTAGCTGTGGGTTTGTCATAAATAGCTCTTATTATTTTGAGGTACGTTCCATCAATACCAAATTTATTGAGCGTTTTTAGCATGAAGGGCTGTTGAATTTTGTCAAAAGCCTTTTCTGCATCTATTGAGATAATCATGTGGTTCTTGTCTTTGGTTCTGTTTATATGCTGGATTACGTTTATTGATTTGCGAATGTTGAACCAGCCTTGCATCCCAGGGATGAAGCCCACTTGATCAGGGTGGATAAGCTTTTGATGTGCTGCTGAATCCGGTTTGCCAGTATTTTATTGAGGATTTTTGCATCGATGTTCATCAGGGATATTGGTCTAAAATTCTCTTTTTTGTTGTGTCTCTGCCAGGCTTTGGTATCAGGATGATGTTGGCCTCATAAAATGAGTTAGGGAGGATTCCCTCTTTTTCTATTGATTGGAATAGTTTCAGAAGGAATGGTACCAGCTCCTCCTTGTACCTCTGGTAGAATTCAGCTGTGAATCCGTCTGGTCCTGGACTTTTTGGTGGGTAGGCTATTAATTGTTGCCTCAATTTCAGAGCCTGCTATTGGTCTATTCAGGGATTCAACTTCTTCCTGGTTTAGTCTTGGGAGAGTGTAAGTGTCCAGGAAATTATCCATTTCTTCTAAATTTTCTAGTTGATTTGCGTAGAGGTGTTTATAGTATTCTCTGATGGTAGTTTGTATTTCTGTGGGGTCGGTGGTGATATCCCTTTATCATTTTTATTGCATCTATTTGATTCCTCTCTCTTTTCTTCTTTATTAGTCTTGCTAGCGGTCTGTCAATTTTGTTGATCTTTTCAAAACCAACTCCTGGATTCATTGATTTTTGGAGGGTTTTTGTGTTTCTATCTCCTTCAGTTCTGCTCTGATCTTAGTTATTTCTTGCCTTCTGCTAGCTTTTGAGTGTGTTTGCTCTTCCTCTCTAATTCTTTTAATTGTGATGTTAGAGTGTCAATTTTAGATCTTTCCTGCTTTCTCTTGTGGGCATTTAGTGCTATAAATTTCCCTCTACACACTGCTTTAAATGTGTCCCAGAGATTCTGGTATGTTGTATCTTTGTTCTCATTGGTTTCAAGAACATCTTTATTTCTGCTTTCATTTCGTTATGTACCCAGTAGTCATTCAGGAGCAGGTTGTTCAGTTTCCATGTAGTTGAGCGGTTTTGATTGAGTTTCTTAGTCCTGAGTTCTAGTTTGATTGCACTGTGGTCTGAGAGACAGTTTGTTATAATTTCTGTTCTTGACATTTGCTGAGGTGCTTTACTTCCAATTATGTGGTCAATTTTGGAATAAGTGCGATGTGGTGCTGAGAAGAATGTATATTCTGTTGATTTGGGGTGGAGAGTTCTATAGATGTCTATCAGGTCTGCTTGGTGCAGAGATGAGTTCAATTCCTGGATATCCTTGTTAACTTTCTGTCTCGTTGATCTGTCTAATGTTGACAGTGGAGTGTTGAAGTCTCCCATTATTATTGTATGGAGTCTAAGTCTCTTTGTAAGTCTCAAGGACTTGCTTTATGAATCTGGGTGCTCCTGTATTGGGTGCATATATATTTAGGATAGTTAGCTCTTCCTGTTGAATTGATCCCTTTACCATTATGTAATGGCCTTCTTTGTCTCTTTTGATCTTTGATGGTTTAAAGTCTATTTTATCAGAGACTAGGATTGCAACCTGCTTTTTTGTTCTCCATTTGCTTGGTAGATCTTCCTCCATCCCTTTATTTTGAGCCTATGTATGTCTCTGCATGTGAGATGGGTCTCCTGAATACAGCAGACTGATGGGTCTTGACTTGATCCAGTTTGCCAGTCTGTGTCTTTTAATTGGAGCATTTAGTCCATTAACATTTAAGGTTAATATTGTTATGTGTGAACTTAATCCTGCCATTATGATATTAACTGGTTATTTTGCTCATTAGTTGATTTACATTTTGGCTTGTTGTTTTGCAATGGCTGGTACCGGTTGTTCCTTTCCATGTTTAGGGCTTCCTTCAGGGTCTCTTGTAAGGCAGGCCTGGTGGTGACAAAATCTCTAAGCATTTGCTTATCTGTAAAGTTTTATTTCTCCTTCACTGATGAAACTTAGTTTGGCTGGATATGAAATTCTGGGTTTAAAATTCTTTCTTTAAGAACGTTGAATATTGGCCCCCACTCTCTTCTGGCTTGTAGAGTTTCTGCCGAGAGATCTGCTGTTAGTCTGATGGGCTTCCTTTGTGGGTAACCCGACCTTTCTCTCTGGCTGCCCTTAAGATTTTTTCCTTCATTTCAACTTTGGTGAATCTGGCAATTATGTGTCTTGGGTTGCCCTTCTGGAGGAGTATCTTTGTGGCGTTCTCTGTATTTCCTGAATTTGAATGTTGGCCTGCCCTACTAGGTTGGGGAAGTTCTCCTGGATGATATCCTGAAGAGTGTTTTCCAACTTGTTTCCATTCTCCCTCACTTTCAGGCACCCCAATCAGACGTAGATTTGGTCTTTTACATAATCCCATACTTCTTGCAGGCTTTGTTCATTTCTTTTCTTCTTTTTCTTTTGGTTTCTCTTCTCGCTTCATTTCATTCATTTGATCCTCAATCGCTGATACTCTTTCTTCCAGTTGATCGAGTCGGTTACTGAAGCTTGTGCATTTGTCACGTGTTCTCGTGTCATGGTTTTCATCTCTGTCATGTCGTTTATGACCTTCTCTGCATTAATTAGTCTAGCTGTCAATTCTTCCACTCTTTTTCAAGATTTTTAGTTTCTTTGCGCTGGAGTACGTAATTCCTCCTTTAGCTCTGAGAAGTTTGATGGACTGAAGCCTTCTTCTCTCTTCTCATCAAAGTCATTCTCTGACCAGCTTTGATCCGTTGCTGGCGATGGGCTGCGCTCCTTTGCAGGGGAGATGCGCTCTTATTTTTGAATTCCCAGCTTTTCTGCCCTGCTTTTTCCCCATCTTTGTGGTTTTATCTGTCTCTGGTCTTTGATGATGGTGGCCTGATGGGGTTTTGGTATAGGTGTCCTTCCTGTTTGATAGTTTTCCTTCTGCCAGTCAGAACCCTCAGCTATAGGTCTGTTGGAGATTGCTTGAGGTCCACTCCAGACCCTGTTTGCCTGGGTATCAGCAGCAGAGGTTGCAGAAGATAGAATATTGCTGAACAGCGAGTGTACCTGTCTGATTCTTACTTTGGAAGCTTCCTCTCAGGGGTGTACTCCACCCTGTGAGGTGTGGGTGTCAGACTGCCCCTAGTGGGGATGTCTCCCAGTTAGGCTACTCAGGGTCAGGGACCCACTTGAGAGCAGGCAGTCTGTCCCTTCTCAGATCTCAACCTCCGTGTTGGGAGATCCACTGCTCTCTTCAAAGTTGTCAGACAGAGGTCGTTCGCGCCTGCAAGTCTCTGCTGCTTCCCTGTTATTTTTAGCTGAGCCCTGTCCCCAGAGGCAGAGTCTACAGAGACAGGCAGGTTTCCTTGAGCTGCTGTGAGCTCCACCCAGTTGGAGCTTCCCAGCGGCTTTGTTTACCTACTTAAGCCTCAGCAATGGCGGGCGCCCCTCCCCCAGCCTCGCTGCTGCCCTGCGGTTAGATCGCGCAGACTGCTGTGTTAGCAAGGAGGGAGGCTCCGGGGGCGTGGGACCCTCCCGGCCAGGCGTGGGGTATATTCTCCTGGTGTGCCCGTTATCCTATAGCGCAGTATTGGGGTGGGAGTTACCCGATTTTCCAGGTGTTGTGTGTCTCAGTTCCCCTGGTTAGGAAAGGTTCCCTTCCCCTTGCGCTTCCCAGGTGAGGCGATGCCTCGCCCTGGTTCAGCTCTCGCTGGTCGGGCTGCAACAGCTGACCAGCACCGATTGTCCGGCACTCACTAGTGAGATGACCCCAGTACCTCAGTTCAAAATGCAGAAATCACCGGTCTTCTGTGTCCTTCGCGCTGGGAGTTGGAGACTGCAGCTGTTCCTATTCGGCCATCTTGCTCCCCCCCCTGTTTTATATTATCTGCTGACTTTCATTTAACAAACTTAGCACTGCTAAGTTCCAAACTGTGCTTCAACTGTTTTTAATTCATTTATTGAGATATATTCATTTTGCAATACATTTGTCATCTGTCCTATCCTAATTTTAAGAAATATATTTATGTTGGTTCAATCTGAGAAAGAACTTTTCAATCATATCATTTTATTTCTAATGTCATGTTCATTTTGCTAGGATGAAAATATTGATTGCAGATGTCAAACTCCCTTATTGTAATGACAACTGAGAGCTTTGTCTCTTTGACTGTCACTTCACAGTTTTGAAATCTTTGTTAGATAAAAATGCTCAGTGGTATGATTGAGGATATCCTTTTCTTTATAGCCTCAATGCTTTCAAATATCACTTGCCTTGAGTTATTATGTTATTATAAGTGTTGTCTGTTCTCAAATCTGCTTATTGTATGAACTCAAACAAGACAAATATCATGTATAAAAGCAATCTCAGAGCTCTCAGTCTACTTTCTTTATTGATTGTCTGCTTTAAGGTTCTTTTCCATGCAATTTGGTCTACAGAAATTAGAAGCAAAGAGCCTTCCTGATAATGTCTATGAAGTAAAAACATCCATTTCAATTTTCTCAAGAGTTTCCAGTTTGAATGCTGGAGACTTCTTTATCAGCACCAGCATACTTTCCTGGTTCAAAAACATTCTCTGCTATCTCAAATGCCTGACACTAGATAGTTCATAAATTAGATAGATGCTCACATCACCAACAGTCCAAGAAGCTTCTTTCTAGTTTTCATCTGATACAGATTCTAATTCTGCTTCTTAGCTTGGGCCATTTCCAGATTTCAACAATTGTGTTACACTGTGGTGTTTCTGTGAGTTATTCACTACCATCTGTTGCAGTTTCAAGATGAACCTCCAGTTTTTCTGAGTGCACATTTGATAGCCCTCAATGGTGAGCTCCAAAATATCACTTTCCAGATCCTTGGTAGTGTTAATAGATGGGCAGGAGGTGGAACTCTGAGTTGTTGAAGTCACACATCAGAGCATCCACTGAGACAAAGCTTCTCTCTACTGTGAGATATTTCCTCTTTCCTTTGCTCCCCAGGTGCCAAATATCACCATTCCCTGGTTGGCTGTTTGCTCAAAGGCCAAGACTAGGATCCTAGTTTGAGACTAATGTCCTCTTAATTTGAACACAAAGAGATTCTGATATGTTTGCAAACTTCTTTGTGATAACAGTGAAATCTCTTTACACACGCGGGCAGGCTACTTAGTAGCTTTTGCCTAGGAGTTTATGGCCTGCTCCAGGAAACATGTGTAACTTTGGTGTGAGATAAATCACATCACCAACAATGCAGGAGCTTCTTTCTAGTTTTCATCCATTGTTCTGTCCCTACTTTGGATTTCACTGCCATTGCAGTGTTTCTCAGGAAAGAGGTAGAGGAACTTCTGCAACTCTGTGATTGCATTCACATCTTGTGTCATTCTCTGAGGTATCCTTTCTCTAATCTGTCCATGCTCAAGCTTTGGGGACAGCAAATTTTTGCTTTCAGACATAGTGTCAACTTATTAAGATTCTGGAGTTTTGGAATCTTTCCTGGAAGCCATCAGAGCAATCTCCAACTTCTCTCTTATGTGAGGATATGTCCTCTTTCACATCTAATGGGAAGCCAAATATCACTTTGCATTCAACCCAAATCAGAAAGGGTGGTAATTTCCTGAGGCTGAGCTGTCATCAGTGTGGAGACAATTCCATTTTGAGATGATTTTGTGTATGGAAAGAGGTTATCATTCTTTGCAAATCAATATCCAGGTTTAGAAAATAACAGAAGAAGAGATTGTTTTTTCTTTCTGTGATGTTACTTCACATCAAAAGTTGACTTCTATATGCTGAGGAGATTTTAGTCTCACATAACATGTCTATTCAATCCTAAAAACTGTGTTATGACAGCTTACTGCTTCTGATTATCTAGTCCTTTGTAATATCAGGAAATTATGTCTATGCTTCCAAATATCATTATTATTCTGATAAAGATTGCTTGTTATTCATGGCTGATGCATGCAAATTTCAGGATTATCTTTTCTATTTATGTAAGAATGTCTTGAATTTTGATAGGCTTCTTGAGTAATCTGGTGGATGACTATTAACAATATTAATTTTTCCAATCTGTGAACATGGAATGTCTCTCCATTTTCTGCTTATTTTATTTTTTTCACCAACAAAAATTATTCAGTGTTCAAGATTTTCTGTGGTTGAACTTCTCCAATATTTAATCATCAATCTTTGCAAATTCATTTTTCTGATTTATTTCTAACATTTTATGTGAAATATTAGGATTTTTCCTGTCATGAGAGCATGAGAGATCGCAAACATCAGTTTTCCTTTCCTTTCAAATATTTATTTATTTATGTATTGAAACCTCATTGCTCTAAGAAACAGTAACATGTTCACAGAAATAGTGAAATGTCTTCTCTGAGGAAAAGCTCTGCTTTTCAGCATTAACTTGATGATAAAATGCTTAAGTGATATATGACCTGATTGTGTTCTCAGATCTTCTGTACTTAATGTTAAGAGCTTTATCATGAAAATAATGTTGAATCTTGTCATAGTTTCTTTCTACATCAAAAAAATAGTTTTCTTACTGTTCTTTTTTTATCCTTCATTCTGTATTGGTGTATCAGATTTCATTGATTCAAACAACTTGTGTTAACTATTGTGATTCATTGCTAGACAATTTTGTACTTTAAGTTCTAGGGTACATGTGCATAACGTGCAGGTTTGTTACATATGTATACTTGTGCCATGTTGGTGTGCTGCACCCATCAACTCAGCACCCATCAATTCATCATTTATATCAGGTATAACTCCCCAATGCAATCCCTCCCCTCCCCCTCCCCATGATAAGCCCAGTGTGTGATGTTCCCCTTCCGAGTCAAGTGATCTCATTGTTCAGTTCCACCTATGAGTGAGAACATGCGGTGTTTGGTTTTCTCTTCTTGTGATAGTTTGCTAAGAATGATGGTTTCCAGCTGCATCCATGTCCCTACAAGGGCGCAAACTCATCCTTTTTATGGCTGCATAGTATTCCATGGTGTATATGTGCCACATTTTCTTAATCAGTCTGTCACAGATGGACATTTGGGTTGATTCAAGTCTTTGCTATTGTGAATAGTGCAATAAACATACGTGTGCATGTGTCTTTGTAGTAGAATAATTTATAATCCTTTGGGTATATACCCAGTAGTGGGATGGCTGGGTCATATGGTACATCTAGTTCTAGATCCTTGAGGAATCGCCATACTGTTTTCCATAATGGTTGAACTAGTTTACAATCCCACCAACAGTGTAAAAGTGTTCCTATTTCTCCACATCCTCTCCAACACTTGTTGTTTCCTGATTTTTAATGATGGCCATTCTAACTGGTGTGAGATGGTATCTCATTGTGGTTTTGATTTGCATTTCTCTGATGGCGGTGATGATGAGCATTTTTCATGTGTCTGTTGGCTGTATGAATGTCTTCTTTTGAGAAATGTCTGTTCATATCCTTTGCCCACTTTTTGATGGGGTTGTTTGTTTTTTCTTGTATATTTGTTTGAGTTCTTTGTAGATTCTGGATATTAGCCCTTTGTCAGATGAGTAGATTGCAAAAATTTTCTCCCATTCTGTAGGTTGCCTGTTCACTCTGATGGTAGTTTCTTTTGCTGTGCAGAAGCTCTTTAGTTTAATGAGATCCCATTTGTCAATTTTGGCTTTTGCTGCCGTTGCTTTTGGTGTTTTAGACATGAAGTCCTTGCCCATGCCTATGTCCTGAATGGTACTACCTAGATTTTCTTCTAGGGTTTTATGGTATTAGGTCTAACATTTAAGTCTCTAATCCATCTTGAATTAATCTTCGTATAAGGAGTAAGGAAAGGATCCAGTTTCAGCTTTCTACTTATGGCTAATAATTTCCCAGCACCATTTATTAAATAGGAATCCTTTCCCCATTTCTTGTTTCTCTCAGGTTTATCAAAGATCAGACGGCTGTAGATGTGTGGTATTATTTCTGAGGACTCTGTTCTGTTCCATTGGTCTATAGCTCTGTTTTGGTACCAGTACCATGCTGTTTTGGTTACTGTAGCCTTGTAGTATAGTTTGAAGTCAGGTAGCGTGGCGCCTCCAGCTTTGTCCTTTTGACTTAGGATTGTCTTGGCAATGCGGGCTCTTTTGGTTCCATATGAACTTTAAAGCAGTTTTTTCCAATTCTGTGAAGAAACTCATTGGTAGCTTGATGGGGATGGCATTGAATCTATATAGATAACCTTGGGCAGTATGGCCATTTTCACGATATTGATTCTTCCTATCCATGAGCATGGTATGTTCTTCCATTTGTTAGTGTCCTCTTTGATTTCACTGAGCAGTGGTTTGTAGTTCTCCTTGAAGGGTCCTTTACATCCCTTGTAAGTTGGATTCCTAGGTATTTTATTCTCTTTGAAGCAATTGTGAATGGAAGTTCATTCCTGATTTGGCTCTCTGCTTGTCTGTTACTGGTGTATAAGAATGCTTGTGATTTTTGCACATTAATTTTGTATCCTGAGACTTTGCTGAAGTTGCTTATCAGCTTAAGGAGATTTTGGGCTGAGACAATGGGGTTTTCTAAATATACAATCATGTCATCTGCGAACAGGGACAATTTGACTTCTTCTTTTCCTAACTGAATACCCTTGATTTCTTTCTCTTGCCTGATTGCCCTAGCCAGAACTTCCAACACTATGTTGAATAGGAGTGGTGAGAGGGCATCCCTGTCTTGTACCAGTTTTCAAAGGAATTTTTCCAGTTTTGCCCATTCAGTATGATATTAGCTGTGGGTTTGTCATAAATAGCTCTTATTATTTTGAGTGCGTTCCATCAATACCAAATTTATTGAGCGTTTTTAGCATGAAGGGCTGTTGAATTTTGTCAAAAGCCTTTTCTGCATCTATTGAGATAATCATGTGGTTCTTGTCTTTGGTTCTGTTTATATGCTGGATTACGTTTATTGATTTGCGAATGTTGAACCAGCCTTGCATCCCAGGGATGAAGCCCACTTGATCAGGGTGGATAAGCTTTTTGATGTGCTGCTGAATCCGGTTTGCCAGTATTTTATTGAGGATTTTGCATCGATGTTCATCAGGGATATTGGTCTAAAATTCTCTTTTTTTGTGTCTCTGCCAGGCTTTGGTATCAGGATGATGTTGGCCTCATAAATGAGTTAGGAGGATTCCCTCTTTTTCTATTGATTGGAATAGTTTCAGAAGGAATGGTACCAGCTCCTCCTTGTACCTCTGGTAGAATTCAGCTGTGAATCCGTCTGGTCCTGGACTTTTTTGGTGGGCAGGCTATTAATTGTTGCCTCAATTTCAGAGCCTGCTATTGGTCTATTCAGGGATTCAACTTCTTCCTGGTTTAGTCTTGGAGAGTGTAAGTGTCCAGGAAATTATCCATTTCTTCTAAATTTTCTAGTTGATTTGCGTAAAGGTGTTTATAGTATTCTCTGATGGTAGTTTGTATTTCTGTGGGGTCGGTGGTGATATCCCTTTATCATTTTTTATTGCATCTATTTGATTCCTCTCTCTTTTCTTCTTTATTAGTCTTGCTAGCGGTCTGTCAATTTTGTTGATCTTTTCAAAACCAACTCCTGGATTCATTGATTTTTGAGGGTTTTTGTGTTTCTATCTCCTTCAGTTCTGCTCTGATCTTAGTTATTTCTTGCCTTCTGCTAGCTTTTGAGTGTGTTTGCTCTTCCTCTCTAATTCTTTTAATTGTGATGTTAGAGTGTCAATTTTAGATCTTTCCTGCTTTCTCTTGTGGGCATTTAGTGCTATAAATTTCCTCACACACTGCTTTAAATGTGTCCCAGAGATTCTGGTATGTTGTATCTTTGTTCTCATTGGTTTCAAAGAACATCTTTATTTCTGCTTTCATTTCGTTATGTACCCAGTAGTCATTCAGGAGCAGGTTGTTCAGTTTCCATGTAGTTGAGCGGTTTTGATTGAGTTTCTTAGTCCTGAGTTCTAGTTTGATTGCACTGTGGTCTGAGAGACAGTTTGTTATAATTTCTGTTCTTTACATTTGCTGAGGAGTGCTTTACTTCCAATTATGTGGTCAATTTTGGAATAAGTGCGATGTGGTGCTGAGAAGAATGTATATTCTGTTGATTTGGGGTGGAGAGTTCTATAGATGTTCATCAGGTCTGCTTGGTGCAGAGATGAGTTCAATTCCTGGATATCCTTGTTAACTTTCTGTCTCGTTGATCTGTCTAATGTTGACAGTGGAGTGTTGAAGTCTCCCATTATTATTGTATGGGAGTCTAAGTCTCTTTGTAAGTCTCCAAGGACTTGCTTTATGAATCTGGGTGCTCCTGTATTGGGTGCATATATATTTAGGATAGTTAGCTCTTCCTGTTGAATTGATCCCTTTACCATTATGTAATGGCCTTCTTTGTCTCTTTTGATCTTTGATGGTTTAAAGTCTATTTTATCAGAGACTAGGATTGCAACCCCTGCTTTTTTGTTCTCCATTTGCTTGGTAGATCTTCCTCCATCCCTTTATTTTGAGCCTATGTATGTCTCTGCATGTGAGATGGGTCTCCTGAATACAGCAGACTGATGGGTCTTGACGCTTGATCCAGTTTGCCAGTCTGTGTCTTTTAATTGGAGCATTTAGTCCATTAACATTTAAGGTTAATATTGTTATGTGTGAACTTAATCCTGCCATTATGATATTAACTGGTTATTTTGCTCATTAGTTGATTTACATTTTGGCTTGTTTTTGCAATGGCTGGTACCGGTTGTTCCTTTCCATGTTTAGGGCTTCCTTCAGGGTCTCTTGTAAGGCAGGCCTGGTGGTGACAAAATCTCTAAGCATTTGCTTATCTGTAAAGGATTTTATTTCTCCTTCACTGATGAAACTTAGTTTGGCTGGATATGAAATTCTGGGTTTAAAATTCTTTTCTTTAAGAACGTTGAATATTGGCCCCACTCTCTTCTGGCTTGTAGAGTTTCTGCCGAGAGATCTGCTGTTAGTCTGATGGGCTTCCTTTGTGGGTAACCTGACCTTTCTCTGGCTGCCCTTAAGATTTTTCCTTCATTTCAACTTTGGTGAATCTGGCAATTATGTGTCTTGGAGTTGCCCTTCTGGAGGAGTATCTTTGTGGTGTTCTCTGTATTTCCTGAATTTGAATGTTGGCCTGCCCTACTAGGTTGGGGAAGTTCTCCTGGATGATATCCTGAAGAGTGTTTTCCAACTTGTTTCCATTCTCCCCTCACTTTCAGGCACCCCAATCAGACGTAGATTTGGTCTTTTACATAATCCCATACTTCTTGCAGGCTTTGTTCATTTCTTTTTCTTCTTTTTCTTTTGGTTTCTCTTCTCGCTTCATTTCATTCATTTGATCCTCAATCGCTGATACTCTTTCTTCCAGTTGATCGAGTCGGTTACTGAAGCTTGTGCATTTGTCACGTATTTCGTGTCATGGTTTTCATCTCTGTCATGTCGTTTATGACCTTCTCTGCATTAATTAGTCTAGCTGTCAATTCTTCCACTCTTTTTCAAGATTTTTCGTTTCTTTGCGCTGGGTACGTAATTCCTCCTTTAGCTCTGAGAAGTTTGATGGACTGAAGCCTTCTTCTCTCTTCTCATCAAAGTCATTCTCTGACCAGCTTTGATCCGTTGCTGGCGATGGGCTGCGCCCTTTGCAGGGGAGATGCGCCTTATTTTTGAATTCCCAGCTTTTCTGCCCTGCTTTTTCCCCATCTTTGTGGTTTTATCTGTCTCTGGTCTTTGATGATGGTGACGCACTGATGGGGTTTTGGTATAGGTGTCCTTCCTGTTTGATAGTTTTCCTTCTGCCAGTCAGAACCCTCAGCTATAGGTCTGTTGGAGATTGCTTGAGGTCCACTCCAGACCCTGTTTGCCTGGGTATCAGCAGCAGAGGTTGCAGAAGATAGAATATTGCTGAACAGCGAGTGTACCTGTCTGATTCTTACTTTGGAAGCTTCCTCTCAGGGGTGTACTCCACCCTGTGAGGTGTGGGTGTCAGACTGCCCCTAGTGGGGATGTCTCCCAGTTAGGCTACTCAGGGTCAGGGACCCACTTGAGCAGGCAGTCTGTCCCTTCTCAGATCTCAACCTCCGTGTTGGGAGATCCACTGCTCTCTTCAAAGTTGTCAGACAGAGTCCTTCGCGCCTGCACAAGTCTCTGCTGCTTCCCTGTTATTTTTTAGCTGAGCTGTCCCCAGAGGCGGAGTCTACAGAGACAGGCAGGTTTCCTTGAGCTGCTGTGAGCTCCACCCAGTTGGAGCTTCCCAGCGGCTTTGTTTACCTACTTAAGCCTCAGCAATGGCGGGCGCCTCCCCAGCCTCGCTGCTGCCCTGCGGTTAGATCGCCGCAGACTGCTGTGTTAGCAAGGAGGGAGGCCTGGGGCGTGGGACCCTCCCGGCCAGGCGTGGGGTATATTCTCCTGGTGTGCCCGTTATCCTATAGCGCAGTATTGGGGTGGGAGTTACCCGATTTTCCAGGTGTTGTGTGTCTCAGTTCCCTGGTTAGAAAAGGGATTCCTTCCCCTTGCGCTTCCCAGGTGAGGCGATGCCTCGCCTGGTTCAGCTCTCGCTGGTCGGGCCGCAACAGCTGACCAGCACCGATTGTCCGGCACTCACTAGTGAGATGACCCCAGTACCTCAGTTCAAAATGCAGAAATCACCGGTCTTCTGTGTCCTTGGCGCTGGGAGTTGGAGACTGCAGCTGTTCCTATTCGCCATCTTGCTCCCGCCATTGAGTTTTCTTTAAATCATTGGTAAAATTCACTAGTGAAGCCATCAGGTCCTGGGCTTCTTTTT
The DNA here is from genome assembly GCA_030247045.1 of Colobus guereza. Taxonomy (NCBI): domain Eukaryota; kingdom Metazoa; phylum Chordata; class Mammalia; order Primates; family Cercopithecidae; genus Colobus; species Colobus guereza. Next base: position 98,446,911 of record CM058096.1, on the reverse strand, counting down.
TGGGAGACTTGATTACTTATTTACTCTTTTTATTCATGATTGGCGTGTTCAGACTTTCTGTTTATTAGTGATGCAGCCTTTGTAGGTTTTATGATGTAGGTTCTATGTTTCTAGGAAATTATTTATTTCTTATAGGTTATCCAATCTGTTGGCATATAATTCTTTATATTAGTCTATTACAATTTTTATACTTCTGCATTACTACTTGCTATGTCTACCTATTTTTTATTTTATTTATTTGAGTTTTTTCTCTGTTTTCTTAGGTAGTCCAGCTGTTTTTTTAATGTTCTCCATTTTTTGAAAAAATATTAGTTTTGTTTCATATTTCATTATTTCTACTCTGATATTTATTTTCTTCCTTATGTTTACTTTGGGCTTATTTTGTCCTCTTTTGTAGTTTCCTGAATTGTGATGTTAGGTTTTTTATGTGTATTCTTTCCTTTATCCTAATGTAGGTGTTTATTTCTATAAGTGCTTCCTTAGTACAGTTTTTGCTGCAACTCCTAATATTTGGTATATTGTGTTTTCATTTTCATTTGTCCAAGATTTTTAAAAATTTCCTTTTGATTTTTTAATTGACCTTTTTTCAGAAGGATATTTATTTCTAAATAATCGGGAGTTTTCTAATTTTCTGAATTGATTTTTAGTTTCATAACATTGTGGCTGAAATGATGCTTCATATGATGTTGATGTTGTTAAATTTGGTAAGACTTGTATTGAGGCCTAACAAATTGTCTGTCGTGGAGAATATTCCATGAGCACTTGAGAAGAATGTGTGTATTCTGCTGCTGTTGGATGAAATATTCTTTATATTCCAGTTGGGTCAATTTGTTCTCAAGTGTAGTTTAAGTTCAGTATTTCCTTCTTGATGTTCTGTCCAGATTATCTATACATTGTTGAAAGTAGAGTGTTCAAGTATCATACAATTATTTTGTTACTGTCTTCAGATCTATTATAATTTGCTTTATATAGCTATATATATCTCATCAACATTGACTCATATAACTATATAAAGCAAATTGCAATATCATCTTGAATAATAGACTTTTATCATTATATAATAACCTTCTTTGTCTCTTGTGGCAATTTTTGACTTAAACTATATTTTGCCTAAGTATAGTCACCTCTGTTCCTTCTTGTTACTACGATTTGCATGGAATATATTTTTCTATCTCTTTATTTTCATCCTACTTTCCTGTAAAGCTTAAGTGAATCTCTTGTAGGCAGCATGTTATAGTTGAACTCCTGAACTTAAAAGTTAAAAATAAATAAAATAAAATAAAACCTCAGTTATTCATTATTTTAAAAATCTCATGGAAGTTCCCTTGTATGTGTCAAGTTGCTTTTCTCTTGCTCTTTTCAAATTAGTGTCTGTCTTCGACTTTTGATAATTCGATTATAATGTGTCTCAGTGAGAGCACCTTTTTAGGCTCAAACCATTTGGGGTTGTTAGGGCTTTCCTGATCTGGAAGTTTGTTTCTCCTTGCATATTTGAGACGGTTTCTGTCATTATTTCTTTAAATAAGCTTTCTACGTTTTTCTTTTTCTATGCTACTTTTATTACTTACATAATGTGTATACTGGTTTGCTTGATGGTTTTCAATATGTCCCATGTGCTTTCTTTACTCTTTTTAATAATTCCTTTTTGTTTTTTCCCTCTGACTAGGTAACTTCAAATGACCTGTGTTCATGTTTGATGATTATTCTGTTTAATTGAGTCTGAGATTGCGTTTTTCACTTCAGACATTGTATTCTGCATCTCTAGAATTTCTTTTCCTCTATTTTTTATTTAATGGTTTGTGTCTCTTTGTTGTACTTCCAATTTTGTTTGTGTATCATTTTCCTGATTTCATTTAGTTGTCTCTATGTGTTTTCTTGTAGCTCGCTGAGACTCTTTGAAGTGATTATTTTGAATTCTTTGTCAGGCAATTTGTAGTTCTTTATTTATTTGGGGTCAGTCACTGGAGCTTTATTTTGTGCCTTCGATGGTTTCATATTTCCTTAATCTTTTGTGTTCCCTGCAGACTTGTGTTGTTGTCTTCACAGTTGAAAAAGCAGTTATCTTCTCTACTGTTTATAACAGGCTTTGGAGAAGAAAGATCTTCACCAGTGAGCCCAGCCAGATATTCTGGGAGGCTTTCAGACCTTTTCCAAGGATGTGCCTTTTCCACTCTTCTTAATTATTCTTAGGGGGAAAAACTTAGTATTGTTTGCCTTCTCTCAATGCTGCAAACTGAGACCTGGTGCTCTGACCTTCCCATTTATTTTCCCTAAAGCAGTGTGTCCTGAATTGTTCAAGTTTGTGTGTCTTCTCTCAATCCAGAAGATTCAAGCTGACTGTTAAGATTCTGACCCAATTATGAGATCCATATTTTATTGTCTCATGAGTCTAGTGTGTTGCTTCCATCAGGAAAATGAGGCATGTTGGCTGTGTTTAAGTCATCCTGCAGGGCTTATGGACAATTCTCTTGGTGGAGTCCATGAACTGGTAAGTAGTATTCATGACTGATTATTGTGTATTGCATGCTGGTTATTATGTGTTTCCTGTTCTTTTCACTGCTCCTAGTTAACTGCAGAGAATTCAGCTTTGCTCATGCACTCAGTGTTTTGAGTGGGGCAAGAGAGGAGTTCATCTCCTGGGCAGTATTCTGCACGGCTGGGGAAGCTGTGTGTTCAACTTTAATTTGTAGGAGAAATTTCCTTTTCCTTGGGCCTCTTTTGGCCCCAAGCTCTGTTACCTTAGGGTAGAGGTGATACAGTTAATGGGAAATTACTTCTCTTACCCTCTTCAACGTATTTACTCTTGAAGTTTTTTGTTCCACCAGGGTGCTACACCTAGAATCAAAAGCCTCCACAACATTATTCTTTTTTAATGAATAAATTAAATTATTTTTCATCTGCAACTATTCTTATGGGAATATTACTCTTAAAATTTTCTTTATTTTAACAGATACATACTAGTTGTACATATTTATGGGGTACATGTAATATTTTGATACAAGAATACAATGTGTAATAATCACATCTAGTAATTGGGATATCCATTACCTAAAATATTTATCATTACTTTGTGTTAGTAATATTCCGAGTCGACTCTTCTAGTTATTTTGAAATATAGAATACATTGTTGATAACTATAGTCACCCTATTGTGATACCAAACACTAGATTTTATTCTTTCTTTTTTTAAAATTATATTTTAAGTTCTGGGATACATGTGCAGAACATGTAGGTTTGTTACATAGGTATACATGTGCCATGGGGGTTTGCTGCACCCATCAACCCATCATCTAAATTAGGTGTTTCTTCTAACGCTATCCCTCCCCTAGCACCCCATCCCATGACAGGCCCCAGCATGTGATGTTCCCCTCCCTGTGTTCATGTGTTCTCATTGTTCAACTCCAAGTTATGAGTGAGAACATGTGGTGTTTGGTTTTCTGTTCTTGTGTTAGTTTGCTGAGAATGATGGTTTCCAGCTACATCCATCTCCCTGCAAAGGACATGAACTCATCCTTCTTTTCTGGCTACATAGTATTCCATGGTGTATATGTGCCACATTTTCTTTATCCAGTCTATTATTGATGGGTATTTGCCTTGGTTCCAAGTCTTTGCTGTTGTGAACAGTGCTGCAATAAACATACGTGTGTGTGTGTCTTTATAGTATAATAATTTATAATCCTTTGGGTATATACCCAGTAATGAGATTGCTGGGTCAAATGGTATTTCTGGTTCTAGATCCTCGAGGAATCACAACACTGTCTTCCTCAGTGGTTGAACTAATTGACACTCCAATCAACAGTGTAGAAGCATTCCTATTTCTCTACATCCTCTCCAGCATCTTTTGTTTCCTGACTTGTTAATGATCGCCATTCTAACTAACGTGAGATGGTATCTCATTGTGATTTTGATTTGCATTTCTGTAATGACTAGTAATGATGAACTTTTTATTTCTTATGTTTGTTGGCTGCATATATGTCTTCTTTTGAGAAGTGTCTGTTTATATCCTTTGCCCACTTTTTGATGTTTTTTTTTTTTTGTAAATTGTTTAAGTTCCTTGTAGATTCTGGATATTAGCCCTTTGTCAGATGGATAGATTGCAAAATTTTCTCCCATTCTGTAGGTTGCCTGTTCACTCTGATGATAATTTCTTTTCAGAAGCTTTTTAGTTTAATTAGATCCCATTTGTCAATTTTGGCTTTTGTTGCCATTGCTTTTGGTGTTTTAGACATGAAGTCTTTGCCCATGCCTATGTCCTGATTGGTATTGCCTAGCTTTTCTTCCAGGTTTTTATGGTTTTAGGTCTTACATTTAAGTCTTTAATCCATCTTGAGTTAATTTTGTATAAGGTGTAAGTATGTCCAGTTTTAGTTTTCTGCATATGGCTAGCCAGTTTTCCCAACACCATTTATTAAATAGGAATCCTTTCCCATTGTTTTGTCAGGTTTGTCAAAGATCAGATGGTTGTAGATGTGTATTATTTCTGAGGACTCTGTTCTGTTCCATTGGTCTATATCTGTTTTGGTACCAGTACCATGCTGTTTTGGTTACTGTAGCCTTGTAGTATAGTTTGAAGTCAGGTAGTGATGCCCAGCTTTGTCATTTTGTTAGGATTGTCTTGGCTCTACAGGCTCTTTTTTTTGTTCCATATTTAAAATATTTCTAATCTGTGAATAAAGTCAATGGTAGCTTGATGGGGATAGCATTGAATTTATGTTACTTTGGGCAGTATGGCCATTTTCATGATATTGATTCTTTCTATCCATGAGCATGGATGTTTTTCCATTTGTTTCTGTCCTCTATTCCTTGAGCAGTGGTTTGTAGTTCTCCTTGAAGAGGTCCTTTCACATCCCTTGTAAGTTGGATTCCTAGGTATTTTATTCTCTTTGTAGCAATTGTGAATGGGAGTTCACCATGATTGGCTCTGTTTGTCTATTATTGGTGTATAGGAATGTTTTGTATTTTTGCACATTCATTTTGTATCCTGAGACTTGCTGAAGTTGCTTATCAGCTTAAGGAGATTTTGGGCTGAGACAATGGGGTTTTCTAAATATACAATCATGTCATCCACAAACAGACAATTTGACTTCCTCTTCCTATTTGAATACCCTGATTTCTTTCTTTTGCCTGATTGCCCTGGCCAGAACTTCCAATACTATGTTGAAGTGGCGAGAGCATCTTTGTCTTGTGCCAGTTTTCAAAGGAATGCTTCCAGCTTTTGCCCATTCAGTATGATATTGTTGGGTTTCAAATAGCTCTTATTATTTTGAGTGTTCCATCAATACCTAGTTTATTGAGAGTTTCATGAAGTGTTGAATTTTATCAAAGGCCTTTTCTGCATCTATTGAGATAATCATGTGGTTTTGTCATTGGTTCTGTTTATGTGATGGATTACATTAGATTTGTGTATGTTGAGCCTTGCATCCCAGGGATGAAGCTGACTTGATCATGGTGGATGTTTTTTGATGTGCTGCTAGATTCAGTTTGCCAGTATTTTATTGAGGATTTTGCATTGATGTTCATCAGGATATTGGCCTGAAATTTTCTTTTTTTGTTGTCTCTGCCAGGTTTGGTATCAGGATGATGCTGGCCTCATAAAATGAGTTAGGAGGATTCCTCTTTTCTATTGTTTGAATAGTTTAGAAGGAATGGTACCAGCTCCTTTGTACCTCTGGTAGAATTCATGTAACCATCTGTCCTCTTTTTTTGTTGGTAGCTATTAATTACTGCCTCAATTTCAGAACTTATTATTGGTCTATTCAGGATTGACTTCTTCCTGGTTTAGTCTTGGGAGGTGTATGTCCAGGAATTTATCCATTTCTTCTAGATTTTCTAGTTTATTTGCATAGAGGTGTTTATAGTATTCTCTGATGGTAGCTTGTATTTTTGGGATCAGTGGTGATATCCTTTATCATTTTTATTGCATCTATGATTCTTCTTTTCTTCTTTATTAGTAGCTAGCAGTCTATGTATTTTTGATCTTTTCAAAACAAGCTCCTGGATTCATTGATTTTTGAAGGTTTTTCATGTCTCTCTCCTTCAGTTCTGCTTTTGATCTTAGTTATTTTTTTCTTCTGCTAGCTTTTGAATTTGTTTGCTCTTGCTTCTAATTCTTTTAATTGTGATGTTAGTGTCAATTTTAGATCTTTCCTGCTTTCTCCTTTGATAGTGCTATAAATTTCCTCTAAACACTTTTAGCTGTGTCCCAGAGATTCTGGTACATTGTGTCTTGTTCTCATTGGTTTCAAAGAACTTATTTATTTCTGCCTTAATTTTGTTATGTACCCAGTAGTCATTCAGGAGCAGGTTGTTCAGTTTCCATGTACTTTTGTGGTTTTGAGTGAGTTTCTTAATCCTGAGTTCTAATTTGATTGCACTGTGGTCTGAGAGACTGTTATGATTTTCATTATTTTTCATTTGCTGAGGAGTGTTTTACTTCCAATTATGTGGTCATTTTAGAATAAGTGATGTGGTGTTGAGAAGAATGTATATTCTGTTTATCTGGAGTGAAGAGTTCTGTAGATGTCTGTTAGGTTCGCTTGGTCTAGAGCTGAGTTTAAGTCTTGAATATCCTTGTTAATTTTCTGTCTTGTTGATCTGTCTAATATTGACAGTGGGGTGTTAAAGTCTCCCACTATTATTTTATGGGAGTCTAAGTCTCTTTGTAGGTCTCTGTGAACTTGCTTTATGAATCTGAGTGCTCCTGTATTGGGTGCATGTATATTTAGGATAGTTAGCTTTTCTTGTTGCATTTATCACTTTAACATTATGTAATGCCCTTCTTTGTCTTTTTTTAATCTTTGTTGGTTTAAAGTCTGTTTTATTAGAGACTAGGATTGCAACCCCTGCTTGTTTTTGCTTTCCACTTGCTGGGTAAATATTCCTTCATCCCTTTATTTTGAGCCTATGTGTGTCTTTGCAAGTGAGGTGGGTCTCCTGAATACAGCACACTGATGCGTCTTGACTCTTTATCCAATTTGCCAGTCTGTGTCTTTTAATTCGGACATTTAGCCCATTTACATTTAAGGTTAATGTTGTTATGTGTGAATTTGATCATCTCATTCTGATACTAGCTGGTTATTTTGCTCCTTAGTTGATGCAATTTCTTCATAGTGTTGATGGTCTTTACAATTTTGCATTTTTTTGCATTGGCTGGTCTAGTTTTTTCCTTTCCATGTTTAGTGCTTTCCTCAGGAGCTTCTGTAAGGCAAGCCTGGTGGTGACAAAATCTCTCATTATTTGCTTCTCTGTAAAGAATTTTATTTCTCCTTTGCTCACGAAGCTTTGTTTAGCTGGATATGAAATTCTGGGTTGAAAATTCTTTTCTTTAAGAATGTTGAATATGGCTCAAGCCTGTAATCCCAGCACTTTGGGAGGCCAAGACAGGTGGATCACGAGGTCAGGAGATCGAGACCATCCTGATCTACGGTGAAACCCCGCTCTACTCTACCTAGCCGGACGAGATGGCGGGCGCCTAGTCCCAGCTACTCGGGAGGCTGAGGCAGGAGAATGGCGAAACCCAGGAGGCAGAGCTTGCAGTGAGCTGAGATCGCGCCACTGCACTCCAGCCTGGGCGACAGAGCTAGACTCCGCTCCGAATGTTGAATATTGGCCACCACCTCTTCTGGCTGTTGGGTTTCTGTGGAGTTCTGCAGTTTGTGTGATGGGCTTCCTTTTGTGGATAACCCGACCTTTCTCTCTGGCTGCTCTTAACATTTTTTTCCTTCATTTCAACCTTGCTGAATTTGAAGATTTTGTGTCTTGGGGTTGCTCTTTGTGAGGAGTATCTTTGTGTGTTCTCTGTATTTCCTGAATATGAATATTGGACTGGCTTGCTACATTGGGGAAATTCTTCTTGTAATATTCTGAAGTGTGTTTTTCAGCTTGGTTCCATTCTCTCTGTCACTTTCTGGTACACCAATCAAACGTAGGTTTGGTCTTTCCACATAGTTTCACATATTTCTTGGAGACTTTGTTCATTTTTTTTCATTGTTTTTTCTAATCTTGTCTTCACACTTTATTTTATTAAGTTGATCTTCAATCTCTGATATCCTTTTTCTGCTTAATTGATTTGGTTACTGATACTTGTGTATGCTTCACATAGTTCTTATGCTGTGTTTTTCAGCTCCATCAGGTCATTTAAGTTATTCCCTAACCTGGTTATTCTAGTTAGCAATTCCTCTTACCTAACATGCTCCTTTAGCTTGGAGGAGTTTGTTATTACCCACATTCTGAAGCCTTCTTCCAGTAATTCACCAAAATCTTTCTCTGTCCAGCTTTGTTCCCTTGCTGGCAAGGAGTTGTAACCTTTTGGAGAAAAGGTGTTCTGGTTTTTGGAATATTCAGCCTTTTTGTGCTGTTTTTTCCTCATTGTCGTGCATTTATCTACCTTTGGTCTTTGATGCTGGTGATCTTTGGATGGGATTTCTGTGTGGATGTTCTTTTTGTTGATGTTGATGCTATGCCTTTCTGTTTGTTAGTCTTTTTTTCTAACAGGCCGCTCTGCTGCAGGTCTGCTGGCATTTGCTGGAAATCCACTCCAGACCCTGTTTGCCTGGTTATCATCAGTAGAGGCTGCACAACAGCAAAGATTGCTGCCTATTTCTTTCTCTGGAAACTTTTTCCCAGAGACGCAACCTCCAGATGCCAGCCAGAGGTGTGTTGTATGAGGTTTCTGTCAACCCCTGCTGCGAGCTGTCTCCCAGTCAGTCACAGCAGTCAGGGATCCACTTGAGGAGGCAGTCTGTCTCTTAGCAGAGCTCTAGAACTATGCCGGGAGATCTGCTGCTCTCTTCAGAGTCAGCAGGCAGGAACTTTTAAGTCTGCTGAAACTGGCCCCATAGCCACCCCTTCCCCTAGGTTCTCTGTCTCAGGGACATGGGAGTTTTATCTGTAAGCCCCTGACTGGGGCTGCTGCCTTTCTTTCAGAGATGCCTTTCTAAGAGAGGGGGAATCTAGAGAGGCAGTCTGGCTACAGTGGTTTTGCGGAGCTGCGGTGGGCTCCACCCAGTTGAACTTCCTGAGGGCTTTGTTTACACTGTGAGGGGAAAACCACTCAGTAATGGTGGACTCCCCTTCCCTGACCATGCCAGAGCATCACTGGTCAACTTCGGACTGCTGTACTCACAGCGAGAATTTCAAGCCAGTGTATCTTCGCTAGCTGGGTTCCATGGGGGTGGAATCTGGTGAGCTAGACCAGTTGTCTCCCTGGCTTCAGCCCTTTTGCCAGGGGAGTGAGCAGTTCTGTTTTGCTGGTGTTCCAGGCACCACTGGGCTTTGAGAAAAAACTCCTGCTGCTAGCTTAGTGTCTGCCCAAGCTGCCGCCCAGCTTTTTGCTTGAACCCCAGGGACCTGGTGGTGTAGGCACCTGAGGGAATCTCCTGGTCTGTGGGTTTCGAAGACCATGGGAAAAGCATGTTATCTGGGGCCATATTGCACCATCCCTCATGGCACAGTCCCTTGTTTCCTCCCTTGGCTAAGTGAGGGAGTTCCCTGACGCCTTGTGCTTCCCAGGTGAGGTGATACTCCATCCTGCTTTGGCTCATCCTCCATGGAATTCACCCACTGTCTAACCAGTCCAAATGAGATGAGCTGGGTGCCTCAGTTGGAAATGCAGAAATCACCTACCTTCTGCATTGATCTCGCTGGGAGCTGCAGACCGGACCTGTTCCTATTTGGCCATCTTGCCTGCCACCCTTTATTCTTTCAAACTGTATTTTTGTATACAGTAATCAACTTGCCTTATTTCCCCTTCCCAGTACTCTTCCCAGCCTCTGGTAATAACCATTCTATTAATCACTTTCATAAGATTAACATTTTAGCTCCAACACATGAGTGAGACCTATTAACAAGAAGCCACGGAATAGGAACAGCTCCAGTCTCCAACTCCCAGCGCGAAGGACACAGAAGACCGGTTATTTCTGCATTGTCAACTGAAGTACTGGGGTCATCTCACTAGTGAGTGCCGGACAATCGGTGCTGGTCAGCTGTTGCAGCCCGACCAGCGAGAGCTGAAGCAGGGTGAGGCATCGCCTCACCTGGGAAGCATAAGGGGAAGGAATCCTTTTCCTAACCAGGGAACTGAGACACACAACACCTGGAAAATCGGGTAACTCCCACCCCAATACTGCGCTATAGGCTAACGGGCACACCAGGAGAATATACCCCATGCCTGGCCGGGAGGTCCCACGCCCCTGGAGCCTCCCTCCTTGCTAACACAGCAGTCTGCGGCGATCTAACCGCAGGGCAGCAGCGAGGCTGGGAGGCGCCCACCATTGCTGAGGCTTTAAGTAGGTAAACAAAGCCTCTGGGAAGCTCCAACTGGGTGGAGCTCACAGCAGCTCAAGGAAACCTGCCTGTCTCTGTAGACTCCGCCTCTGGGGACAGGGCTCAGCTAAAAATAACAGGGAAGCAGCAGAGACCTGTGCAGGTGCAAGGACTCTGTCTGACAACTTTGAAGAGAGCAGTGGATCTCCCAACATGGAGGTTGAGATCTGAGAAGGGACAGACTGCCTGCTCAAGTGGGTCCCTGACCCCTGAGTAGCCTAACTGGGAGACATCCCCACTAGGGGCAGTCTGACACCCACACCTCACAGGGTGGAGTACACCCCTGAGAGGAAGCTTCAAAGTAAGAATCAGACAGGTACACTCGCTGTTCAGCAATATTCTATCTTCTGCAACCTCTGCTGCTGATACCCAGGCAAACAGGGTCTGGAGTGGACCTCATGCAATCTCCAACAGACCTATAGCTGAGGGTTCTGACTGTCAGAAGGAAAACTATCAAACAGGAAGGACACCTATACCAAAACCCCATCAGTGCGTCACCATCATCAAAGACCAGAGACAGATAAAACCACAAAGATGGGGAAAAAGCAGGGCAGAAAAGCTGAATTCAAAAATAAGGCATCTCCCCTGCAAAGGGCGCAGCCCATCGCCAGCAACGGATCAAAGCTGGTCAGAGAATGACTTTGATGAGAAGAGAAGAAGGCTTCAGTGCATCAAACTTCTCAGAGCTAAAGGAGGAATTACGTGCCCAGCGCAAAGAAACGAAAAATCTTGAAAAAGAGTGGAAGAATTGACAGCTAGACCAATTAATGCAGAGAAGGTCATAAATGACATGACAGAGATGAAAACCATGACACGAAATACGTGACAAATGCACAAGCTTCAGTAACGACTCGATCAACTGGAAGAAAGAGTATCAGCGATTGAGGATCAAATGAATGAAATGAAGTGAGGAGAGAAACCAAAAGAAAAAGAAGAAAAAGAAATGAACAAAGCCTGCAAGAAGTATGGGATTATGTAAAAGACCAAATCTCGTCTGATTGGGGTGCCTGAAAGTGAGGAGAATGGAAACAAGTTGGAAAACACTCTTCAGGATATCATCCAGGAGAACTTCCCCAACCTAGTAGGGCAGGCCAACATTCAAATTCAGGAAATACAGAGAACGCCACAAAGATACTCCTCCAGAAGGGCAACCCAAGACACATAATTGCCAGATTCACCAAAGTTGAAATGAAGGAAAAAATCTTAAGGGCAGCCAGAGAGAAAGGTCGGTTACCCACAAAGGGAAGCCCATCAGACTAACAGCAGATCTCTCGGCAGAAACTCTACAAGCCAGAAGAGAGTGGGGCCAATATTCAACGTTCTTAAAGAAAAGAATTTTAAACCCAGAATTTCATATCCAGCCAAACTAAGTTTCATCAGTGAAGGAGAAATAAAATCCTTTACAGATAAGCAAATGCTTAGAGATTTTGTCACCACCAGGCCTGCCTTACAAGAGACCCTGAAGGAAGCCCTAAACATGGAAAGGAACAACCGGTACCAGCCATTGCAAAACAAGCCAAAATGTAAATCAACTAATGAGCAAAATAACCAGTTAATATCATAATGGCAGGATCAAGTTCACACATAACAATATTAACCTTAAATGTTAATGGACTAAATGCTCCAATTAAAAGACACAGACTGGCAAACTGGATCAAGAGTCAAGACCCATCAGTCTGCTGTATTCAGGAGACCCATCTCACATGCAGAGACATACATAGGCTCAAAATAAAGGGATGGAGGAAGATCTACCAAGCAAATGGAGAACAAAAAAGCAGGGGTTGCAATCCTAGTCTCTGATAAAATAGACTTTAAACCATCAAAGATCAAAAGAGACAAAGAAGGCCATTACATAATGGTAAAGGGATCAATTCAACAGGAAGAGCTAACTATCCTAAATATATATGCACCCAATACAGGAGCACCCAGATTCATAAAGCAAGTCCTTGAGACTTACAAAGAGACTTAGACTCCCATACAATAATAATGGGAGACTTCAACACTCCACTGTCAACATTAGACAGATCAACGAGACAGAAAGTTAACAAGGATATCCAGGAATTGAACTCATCTCTGCACCAAGCGGACCTAATAGACATCTATAGAACTCTCCACCCCAAATCAACAGAATATACATTCTTCTCAGCACCACATCGCACTTATTCCAAAATTGACCACATAATTGGAAGTAAAGCACCTCAGCAAATGTAAAAGAACAGAAATTATAACAAACTGTCTCTCAGACCACAGTGCAATCAAACTAGAACTCAGGACTAAGAAACTCAATCAAAACCGCTCAACTACATGGAAACTGAACAACCTGCTCCTGAATGACTACTGGGTACATAACGAAATGAAAGCAGAAATAAAGATGTTCTTTGAAACCAATGAGAACAAAGATACAACATACCAGAATCTCTGGGACACATTTAAAGCAGTGTGTAGAGGGAAATTTATAGCACTAAATGCCCACAAGAGAAAGCAGGAAAGATCTAAAATTGACACTCTAACATCACAATTAAAAGAACTAGAGAAGCAAGAGCAAACACATTCAAAAGCTAGCAGAAGGCAAGAAATAACTAAGATCAGAGCAGAACTGAAGGAGATAGAGACACAAAAACCCTCCAAAAATCAATGAATCCAGGAGTTGGTTTTTGAAAAGATCAACAAAATTGACAGACCGCTAGCAAGACTAATAAAGAAGAAAAGAGAGAGGAATCAAATAGATGCAATAAAAATGATAAAGGGATATCACCACCGACCCCACAGAAATACAAACTACCATCAGAGAATACTATAAACACCTCTACGCAAATAAACTAGAAAACCTAGAGGAAATGGATAATTTCCTGGACACTTACACTCTCCCAAGACTAAAGTAGGAAGAAGTTGAATCCCTGAATAGACCAATAGCAGGCTCTGAAATTGAGGCAACAATTAATAGCCTACCCACCAAAAAAAGTCCAGGACCAGATGGATTCACAGCTGAATTCTACCAGAGGTACAAGGAGGAGCTGGTACGATTCCTTCTGAAACTATTCCAATGAATAGAAAAAGATGGAATCCCCCCTAACACATGTTTTGAGGCTAACATCATCCTGATACCAAAGCCCGGCAGAGACACAATAAAAAAAGACAATTCCAAGTCTTTGCTATTGTGAATAGTGCCGCAATAAACATACGTGTGCATGTGTCTTTATAGCAGCATGATTTATAATCCTTTGGGTATATACCCAGTAGTGGGATGGCTGGGTCATATGGTACATCTAGTTCTAGATCCTTGAGGAATTGCCATACTGTTTTCCATAATGGTTGAACCCGTTTACAATCCCACCAACAGTGTAAAAGTGTTCCTATTTCTCCACATCCTCTCCAGCACCTGTTGTTTCCTGACTTTTTAATGATTGCCATTCTAACAGGTGTGAGATGGTATCTCACTGTGGTTTTGCTTTGCATTTCTGTGATGGCGAGTGATGATGAGGATTTTTTCATGTGTCTGTTGGCTGTATGAGTGTCTTCTTTTGAAAAATGTCTGTTCATATCCTTTGCCCACTTTTTGATGGCTTGGAATCAACCCAAGTGTCCATCAGTGACAGACTGTATTAAGAAATTGTGGCACAGGTACACCGTGGAATACTATGCAGCCATAAAAAAGGATGAGTTTGTGTCCTTGTAGGGACATGGATGCAGCTGGAAACCATCATTGTTAGCAAACTATCACAAGAATAGAATACCAAGCACCGCATGTTCTCACTCATAGGTGGGAACTGAACAATGACATCACTTGGACTTGGGAAGGGGAACATCACACACTGGGGCCTATCTTGGGGAGGGGTGTGGGGGGAGGGATTGCATTGGGAGTTATACATGATATGAATTATGAATTGATGGGTGCTCATGAGTTGATGAGTGCAGCACACCAACATGGCACAAGTATACATATGTAACAAACCTGCACGTTATGCACATGTACCCTAGAACTTAAAGTATAATAAAAAATAAATGAAAAAAAAAGAGAATTTTAGACCAATATCCCTGATGAACATCAGTGTAAAAATCCTCAATAAAATACTGGCAAACCGAATCCAGCAGCACATCAAAAAGTTTATCCACCATGATCAAGTGGGCTTCATCCCTCGGAGGCAAGGCTGGTTCAACATACGCGAATCAAGAAACGTAATCCAGCATATAAACAGAACCAACGACAAAGCCACATGATTATCTCAATAGATGCAGAAAAGGCCTTTGACAAAATTCAACAGCCCTTCATGCTAAAAACTCTAAATAAATTTGGTATTGATGAAACATATCTAAAAATAATAAGAGCTTTTTATGACAAACCCACAGCCAATATCATACTGAATGGGCAAAAACTGGAAGCATTCCCTTTAAAAACTGGCATAAGACAGGAATGCCCTCTTTCCCCACGCCTTTTCAACATAGTTTCGGAAGTTCTGGTAAGGGCAATCAGGCAAGAGAAAGAAATAAAGGATATTCAATTAGGAAAATAAGAAGTCCAATTGTCCCCTGTTTGCAGATGACATGATTGTATATTTACAAATCTCCATCCTCTCAGCCGAAAATATCCTTAAGCTGATAAGCAACTTCAGCAAAGTCTCAGGATACAAAATCAATGTGCAAAAATCACAAGCATTCTTATACACCAATAACAGACAAACAGAGAGCAAAATCATGAGTGAACTTCCATTCACAATTCCTTGAAAGAGAATAAAATACATAAGAATCCAACTTATAAGGGATGTGAAGGACCTCTTCAAGGAGAACTACAAACCACTGCTCAGTGAAATCAAAGAGGACACAAACAAATGGAAGAACATACCATGCTCATGGATAGGAAGAATCAATATCATGAAAATGGTCATACTGCCCAAGGTAATTTATAGATTCAATGCCATCCCTATGAAGCTACAAATGACTTTCTTCACAGAATTGGAAAAAACTGCTTTAAAGTTCATGTGGAATCAAAAAAGACCGCACATTGCTAAGACATTCCTAAGCCAAAAGAACAAAGCGGGAGGCATCACTCTTCCTGACTTCAAGCTATACTACAAGGCTACAGTAACCAAAACAGCATGATACTGGTACCAAAACAGAGATATAGACCAACGGAACAGAACAGAGCCATCAGAAATAATACCACACATCTACCACCGTCTGATCTTTGACAAACCTGAAAAAAAAAAAGAAATGGGGAAAGGATTCCCTATTTAATAAATGGTGCTGGGAATGTTGACTAGCCATAAGTAGATAGTTGAAACTGGATCCTTTCCTTACTCCTTGTACGAAAATTAATTCAAGATGGATTAGAGACTTAAATATTAGAGCTAATGCCATAAAATCCCTAGAAGAAAACCTAGGTAGTACCATTCAGGATATAGGCATGGGCAAGGACTTCATGTCTAAAACACCAAAGGCAACAGCAACAAAAGCCAAAATTGACAAGTGGAATCTAATTAAACTAAAGAGCTTCTGCACAGCAAAAGAAACTGCCATAAGAGTGAACAGGCAACTTACAGAATGGGAGAAAATTTTTGCAATTTACTCACCTGACAAAGGGCTAATATCCAGAAGCTATAAAGAACTGAAACAAATTTACAAGAAAAAAAAAAACCATCAAAAAGTGGTCAAAGGATATGAACAGACACTTCTCAAAAGAAGACATTTATACAGTCAACAGGCACATGAAAAAATTCTCATCATCACTCGCCATCACAGAAATGCAAATCCAAACCACAATGAGATACCATCTCACACCAGTTAGAATGGCAATCATTAAAAAGTCAGGAAACAACAGGTGCTGGAGTGGATGTGGAGAAATAAGAACACTTTTACACTGTTGGTGGGACTGTAAACTAGGTCAACCATTGTGAAAAACAGTGTGGCAATTCCTCAAGGATCTAGAACTAGAAATACCATTTGACCCAGCCATCCCATTTCTGGGTATATACCCAAAACATTATAAATCATGCTGCTATAAAGACCCATGCACATGTACGTTTATTGTGGCACTATTCACAACAGCAAAGACTTGGAATCAACCCAAATGTCCATCAGTGACAGACTGGGTTAAGAAAATGTGGTACATATACACCATGAAATACTTTGTAGTCATAGAAAACGATGAGTTTATGTCCTTTGTAGGGACATGGATGCAGCTGTAAACCATCATTCTTAGCAAACTATCACAAGAACAGAAAACCAAACACCGCATGTTCTCACTCATAGGTGGGAATTGAACAGTGAGATCACTTGGACACAGGAAGGGGAACATAACACACTGGGGCCTATTGTGGGGAGGAAGGAGGGGGAAGGGATACACCTAAAGTAAATGATGGATATAATGTAGGAAATACACCTAATGTAAATGATGAGTTAATGTGTGCAGTACAGCAACATGGCACATGTATACGTATGTGGCAAACCTGCACATTGTGCACTTGTACCCTAGAAGTTAAAGTATAATAAAAATATTAATAAAAAACATTTTCCTTTATTATCTTTGAGTCAATGATAAAATGTAGACATAAATTAAATAATATTTGAAAGAAATCAAAATCAAGACAAAACATACCTAAACCTTTGTAATACAGCAGAAGTGGTATTAACATGGAAGTTTATAATGTTAAATGCCTACATCAAAGTAATAAAAAGTCTACAAATTAACAACCTACCATCACTACTCAATGAACCAGAAAACATGAACAAACGAAACCCAAATCTAGTAGAAGAAAACTAACAAACATGAGAGCAAAATACATGAAATTTAGAGCAAATAAACAAATATTAAAAAGCAATGAAATAAAGTTTGTTATTTAAAAAAATAATGAAGATTGACAGAACTCTCTCTAGAATAACCATGAGAAGAAGAGAGATGATTCACATAAACATACTGGAAATGAAAAATTAGTCATTATAACTGATATCCCAGAAATAAGATAACTGGAGAGTACCATGAACAACTCTATGCTAATAAACTAGAAAAAGTAGAGGAAATGGATAAATTTCTGGAAACATACAACCTCCTAAGTTTGAAACAGAATAAAATAGAAATCATTAACAGATCAAATATGACTCGTGAGATTGAGTAATAATAACATTTTAAAAATCCCAACAAAGAAAGGCCCAGTACCAGATGGATTTATAGCTCAGTTCTAACCGATGTACAAAGCAGAACTTATGCCAGGCCTACTGAAGCAATTTTTTTAAAAAAAAATCAATACAGGAAGGATTATTTCTATCTCATTCTATGATGCCAATATCACCTTATTACCAATGCCAGTTATAAATAT
Organism: Colobus guereza; assembly: GCA_030247045.1. Classification (NCBI taxonomy): domain Eukaryota; kingdom Metazoa; phylum Chordata; class Mammalia; order Primates; family Cercopithecidae; genus Colobus; species Colobus guereza. The sequence goes on along the minus strand of CM058096.1, from coordinate 98,429,279 downwards.
ATGAAATTAAAAGAGAAAAAAATCTACAAACCAATATCCCAGATAAACATAGATGTGAAAATCCTCAACAAAATTTTAACTAACTGAATCCAACACATCAGAAAGATAATATATCATGATCAAGTTAATTTTATCCCAGAGATGAAAGGATGGTTCAACATACACAAATCAATAAAATTAATTCACCACGTAAACAGAATTAAAAGCAAAAGCCATACGAGCATCTCTATAGAAGCAGAAAAAATTAATAGAATTCAGCATAACTTTATTATAAAAAGTCTTTTAAAACTAGGCATAGAAGAAACATGCCTCAAAGTGATAAAAACCATATATAACAAGCCCATAGTCAACCATACACTGAATGGGGAAAAGTTGAAAGCATTCTTTCTAAGAACTGAAACCAGACAAAAATGCCCATTTTCACTACTCCTTTTCAACGTAATACTGGCAGTTGTAGCCAGGGACGTCAGACAAGAGAAAGAAATAAAATGCATCTGAACTGAAAAAGAAGTAAAATTATTTCTGTTTGCTGATGATATGACCTTATACACAGAACATTTTAAAGATTCTACCCAAAAGACTCCTAGATTTGATAAGTGAATTCAGTAAAGTTTCAGAATACAAAATCAATGTACAAAAATTAGTAGCATTTCTATTTACCAGTAATAATCAAGCTTAGAGTCAAATCAAGTAGTCAATTTGTTAGCATTTACAATAGCTATAAAAATGAAATACCTTGAATGCATTTAACCAAGGAAGTGAAAAATACCTACAAGGAAAACTATCAAACACTGATTAAAGGAATTTGAGATGACACAAATAAATTGAAAAACATGTTATGCTCTTGAGACAGAGGAATGAACATCATTAAAATGGCTATATTATCTAAAGCAATCTACAGATTCATTTCAATTCTCATCAAAATACCAAGGTAATTTTTCACAGAATTAGAAAAAAATCATAAAATTCATATGGAACCACCAAAAAGCTTGCGTAGCCAAAGCAATCCCGTGCAAAAGGAACTAAGTTGGGTGCATCACATTACCTAATTTCAAATGATACTACAAAGCTATAGAAACTACAACAGCGCGATATTGTTATAAAAATAGACACATAGATCAAAACAACAGAAGAGAGAACACAGAAATTAAGCCACATACCTGCAGCCAACTGGTCTTTGATAAAGTCAACAAAAGATAGACTCTGAAAAGGACATCGTAATCAAAAAGAGTTCTTGGAAAATTGGGAGGCCATACACAGAAGAATAAATCTGGACCTGTATCTCTCACCATATACAAAAATTTTCACAAATGTATTAAATGCTTAAATGTAAGACCAAAACTACAAAAATACAGGAAGAAAACAGGAAACAGTATTCTGAACATCAGTTTTGGCTAAGATATCATGATAAAGACCTTAAAAGCAAATACACAATACCAAAAATAGACAAATGAGACTTCATTAAACTAAAGTGCTTCTTTACAACAAGAGAAATTATCAACAAAATACACAGACAACGTGCAGAATGGGATAAAATATTTACAAACAATATATCCAATAAAATATTAATAACTAGGTTCCACAAAGAACTCAGACATCTCAACAATGACAAATAATTCTGCTAAAACGTAGGGAAATGGCATAAACAGACTTTTTCAAAAGAAGACATACAAATGGCCTACAAACATATAAAAAACTGCTTAATATTGCTAATCAATGAAATGCAAATTAAAATTTTGATTAACTATTAGATTACACCACAGTAGCTATTATTCAAAAGTCAAATAATAACAGATATCGGAGAGTGTGGAGAAAAAAGGAAGCACTCATAAGCTTTAGTAGGAATATTAATGAGTATAACTTGTAATGAATACAGTAGGTAGAGTTCTCAAAGAATTAAAAATAGAATTACCATTCTATGCAACAATTCCACTACTGGTTATCTACCCAAAAGGAAATAAATTTTATACAACAGGATACCTACACTCTTGTGTTTATAGCAGCATTGTTCACAATAGAAAATATATAGAATCAACTAAAGTGTCAATCAATAGATTATTGGATAAAGAAAATGTGGTGTATACATACAATGGAATGCACTCAGCCATTAAAAAAGAGAATAAAGTCATTTTTCTTTTCCAGTAACATCGATGAAACTAGAGGCCATTGTCTTGAGTGAATGGTTCGGAAACAGAAAGGCAAATACCATATATTTTCACTTATAAGTGAAAGCTAAATAATGTATAGAACTGGACATAAGGAGTAAAATAATAGACATTGGAGATTTAAAAGGATGGGAGGGATCAGAGGGGATGAAGGATGAACAATTACTTAGTGGATACAACGTACATTATTAGGTTGATGGCTACACTGAAACCCTAGACTTCACCATTATGCAATATATCCATGTAACAGAACTACTTCCTCCTAAACTGTAAATATTAAAACAAAAACACAAACACCTCTTTTGTTCACCTGACCTCCATAAGCCACTATTCTAACTGTAGACTATAGTGTCATTTTAGGTCTCCTGGCATTAATATCAGTTCAGAACCTATGTACAATATTCTCCAAAACTTCTGATTATTTTTCCCTAATTCTTCCATGCCAAAGATTGACATTATATGTTGTTGGGCATGTGGTGGGACCCATTCTTCCCTTCATTCAAGGGGTGTGAGTCTGTAAACTGGCTCAAGTCTGGGAATTGATTGAAGGGCCATGACTCTGTTTTATGTTACAAGCTAGAATTTTGATCAATTAACCTAGGACTCCTCTGCTTATACAGATTTAGTAAGAATATAATGGACTTATTATCTGTCTCACTACTAGAAACATGCTTAACTAACCAATGTCATAGGTCTGTATCAGCCAGATTATTCTGATTGCTGCTTTGACTCTTCTGCTTACCTAGTTTTTGTCAGTTAAGTGCTGTCACTTGGCCCCTGCCACTTGGGAATCCAATTATTTCTATTAAATTTATTTTTTTAGTTCAATGGTATCAATCCTTGTAATTTCTGACCTACAGAGAAAAGTGATTTTCAAAGATGATAGGGTTCCCAGAAAAATTTATTTCTCATAATTGTGGCTAAGAATTGTTCCCAGTACCCTCGCAAGGTAGGGGAGAAGGTCTTAAATGATAAATATGCCTAAGAATTTGCATTCTTTCCTCTACAGTAGGTCAAGGCAGGACTGGAATTTCAACTTCATTTAGTGTAGGACATCTTTTCGTCTATGTTTTTCTAAACTTTTTTAGAGTTTTTTCTGACACGCTGAGCTGCAACACTAAATCCAGACTCTCTCCTTTGTGGGCTTATATCAATACATTTGGCCTGTTTCAGGTTTGTGTTTCTTCCACGATTATCCATACTTTTAATATCCATTGTCATGCATATTCCCTGGATTTCTGTCTAGATAAATTAGAAAAAAATAAACATGACCTGATGAGACTTGCTTCTAGTTATAGGTCTAGAAGCAAAGAAGGGTGGTGTGGTGGGTCCTAACAATGATCAGCAGTGTCTTACTTCTGCTTCTTCTCAGACCTTAAGTTGTATTTTATTTCCATGCATATAATCTCTTGCTCACAGGTACCCAGATATCTGCAGTAACCCAGCAATTCATTTGTGCAATAGCTTTTACCACTGCTTTAAGCATTTTCCAACCTACAGTTTACACTATACTGAATTCCAGTCAGTATTCCAAGTCAGAAAAGACAAACCAGTTCCTCAGACTGTCCCCAGAGAGGCTAGAACTTTACAAGCAAGTTCCATTCATATTCTTTCATTCCAATGGAGGAACAAATAATATGATGGAATCTTTCAGACACTCAGTGCTGTGTCAGAGAGGCAGTAGGACAAGGACAAGCAGAAATGACATGAAATTTTCTAGCATGTTGAGTGCAGCTTTTTGGGTTTTTTGTTTTGTTTTGTTTTGTTTTGTTTTGGCATTTCCGTGGTTGCTTCTTAGCTTGTTTCTAGAGTTCTCACAAAACTACTTTGCTCTATATATTGTGGGGTATTTTTTGTTTGTTTGTTTGTTTTGTGTTTCCATGGGGCAATGAGGGCCTGGAGCTTTCTGGTCTGCCATCTTGCTGATGTCACTCTTCAGTAGTATCTCCTCTTCTCATTATGCTTGTCTATTTTTATATCTTTCTTTTATAAGGTTGTGGTTCACCTTGAAACTATTCTAGGAGCCTCAGTTCAACATGTTAAACTGAAGGAAATGAAGTACTCTTTTCAGTTGTGGATCACAATGATGTCAGCAAAGGGACGTGATGGGAAGGTATGTTTGCCTCTTCCTTTCCTTACTTTATTCTTTGTGTAAACATTTATTGAGCTTCTATTGTGGGCCATATGTTAGAGGTGTAGGTAACAGAAACTCCTGAAAAAACAAGTAAAATAGTAAAATATTTAAAGAAAGCACAGTTTGGTGAATGCTTTGCTAGCATAAGCATATATGATTGTGTGATCACAGAGAGTGTGCCCATTCCTATATGGAAGTCAGTGAAGGCTTCTTGATGGAGGAGTTGCAGTCTCCCAAATCTTGAATGATTTGGAAAGCTTAGCCAGGTAGAGAAGAGATAAAGATTATGCCAGGCAGAGGGGAAACCACAGCACGAACAAGGATATAGGGGAATGACGTATGTTGTATGCTGGGTACTGAGAACATGTAAGTTTCAATAAAGCATAAAGTGATTAAGTAGCTTCAGTTGTCAAGTTCCAGACTGATACAGGTACTTGTGAAAGAAGCTTTCCTTATGCCAGGTTTTTTTCAGACTTGCTGAAGACTTTAAATATGAACACTTTGAGAAATATAAGATAAATTCAACATTCTGGAGAATTTAACTTTTGTGAATATAGGAATGTTTTCTGCCAATGGGAATATTTGTGTTAGAGCATGACGCATCCAAATTTGAAGTGCAGGCTACCTCCTAGTTTTGTTATCTTGGGCAAGTTACTTAGCTATTCTGCAGTTTACTCATACATAAAATTAAGCTATTGATACCCATATTACAGATTTATTTTGTGGATTAACAATATTTTTATAAGGTATCTCACATAGAGTAGCCCTTCCATAAGGCAGAACTCACAAGAGCCCCTCTACCTTAAAAAAATAGTTACTTTTTAAATGTTTTAAAATAGCCAGTTTTCTTTGTAGAAACACTTTGGAAATCTCTCAGAACAAAACATTTATAAAACTTCACAAGGTGAGGATGTTTGGCTCTGAGATGAAAGTTTATAATCAGAACTTTAGATCAAAACTAAAGCTGAAATCAAAAGCAAAAAATTTATTTTGAGTTCACTTCCAGAAGACACTGTCTAGTAATTTGGATAAACTGTTAACATACATGCTGACTGTCAAAACTGGTCCTGCAATTACAAATCTGGAAAAAAAAGAGAAGGGAAAAATCTGTTCTCCTCTTACTTTGAATCATGATGCCAGATTTAGAGCTGGTGGTCATAACCACTTTACCATGTTGCTCATTAATAATCACTTAAAATAGGTAGAAAAGAGATGTGGCCATTTTCTAAATCGTACTTTTTTATGTTAATGTAGCTCTTTTTTATTACAGACCTAATTTAAAATTTTTAAATTTTCTGACTATATAATAGTTGTATGTATTTATGGGGTATAGGAGATGTTTTGACACATACATACAATGTGTAATTATGAAATCAGTGTAACTGGAGTATCTGTCAGTTTAAACATTTATTATTTCTTTGTGTTGTAACATTCCAATTCCACTCTCTTAGTTGTTTTATAATATACAACAAAGTACTTTAAACTGTAGTCACCCAACTGTACTATCAAATACTGGACCTTATTCCTTCTCTTTTTATACTCAATAATCATCCCGACTTCTCTTGCAGTTTCTTGTGCATTTGCACTATAACATTTATTTCTTTTTATACTATCTCTTAAAAATGATTGTAGTTATTATCATAGTCATATCTTCAAAAACAAAATTCAACACTCAATAAAAGTAAATTCAAAAATAAGAAGAATCCCCTATTCCCCTGGTTGCTCAGAAATCAGTGTATAGATGCAGAAAGCCTAAAAAAGAAATGTACTATAACACCCTCAAATTAAAATAATAATTCTTTAGCAATAGACTCTGAGCAAAAGAAATCTTCACAATGCCAGATAAGGAAATCAAAATATTGATTTTAAAGAGTCTTAGTGAAATTAAATTGATTTTTTTTTCTTTTTTTTGTGACAGAGTCTCACTCTGTTGCCTAGGCTAGACTGCAGTGCTACAATCTTGGCTAACTGCAACCTCTGCTTCCCTTGTTTAAGTGATTCTCCTGCCTCATACTCCTGAGTAGCTGGGGCTACAAGCACACACCACTACACTTGGCTAATTTTTGTATTTTTAGTGGAGATGGGGTTTCACCATTTTGGCTAGGCTAATCTCAAACTCCTGACTTCAGGTGATCCAATCACGCTGGTCCCCTAAAGTGCTGGGATTACAGGCATGAGCCACCACACCTGACTCTTAAATGGAAATTTGTAAAGCAATACAAAGAAATTAGAATATCAATTTAGACTGTTAATATGAAATTTACTAAGAGGATAGATTTTCTTTCAAAAGAAGTAATAATAACAGACATTTTGGAACTGATAATTTCATTGAAGGGATTACAAAAACATTCCAAAGACCAAGCAGAAGGAAGACTCTCAAAATGTGAAGACACATCTTTTGAAGTAATCCAGTCAAACAAAAATAAGACAAATGAACAAAGCCCTTAAGATGAGTGTGCAAAAATAACAATACTTACAATTTGTTGGTATTACTGGCGTAGAAAGATTTAAAAAATGTTTAGAAATCCTATTTAAGAAAATTATTTATGGAAGCATCTCAAGTATAGCAAGAGATTTAGACATCCAGATACAGTAGTCCCAACAATCCCAAGGCAAATACATTGCAAAAAGGCATATTAAATCAGAATACCTAAAGTCAATATAAAAGAAATACTTTTATGATCAGCAATAAAAATGCATCTAGTCACCTATGAAAGAAACCCCATCAGACTAAGAATGAGCTTCTTAGCAGAAACTTCACAGGTCAGAAGAAAATGGAATGGGATTTACAAATTGTTGAAAGAAAAAAGCATAATTAAAAATTTTATATCAAGCATGATTAACCTTCATAAATGAAGGAGAAATAAATTCTTTTCCAGACAAGCAATTGTTGATGGAATTTATCACCACTAGACCAGACCTAAAACAAATGCTCAAAAATGTCCTTGACATGGAAATAAAAGGTATATGTTCATGATTTTGATAGCTCATTAACATATAAAACTCAATGGTCTTATAAAACAATCACACAAAGGAGGAAGAAAAGTCAAATTGTTAACACAATAAAACTTCACCAAACCATAAAGACAAACAGAGAAAAAGAAACAATGTATAAAACAACTAGAAAAGATTTAGTGACGTTACAGAAAATAAACCTCATATATAAATATTAACCTTGACCTCAAATGGATTAAATACTCTGCTAAAGAGAGATAGATTGACAGAAAATATAAGAAACATGATCCATCTAAATACTGCTTCCAAGAAACTCACTTTCTCTGTAAATACATACATAGACTGAGAGGAAAGCATTGAAAAAAGATATTTTATGGAAGTAGAAACCAAAAGAGAGTAGGAGTAGCTATATCTATAATAGATATAACAGATATTAAATTAAAATGTTAAAAAACAAATTAAGTCATTGCATAATGATAAAAGTATTAATTCAACAGGAGGACATAACATTACTCAGTATATATGCACTCAATACTGGAGCACCCAGATTCATGAAACAAATGTTACTATATCTAACAAGAGAGGTGGAAAATAATACAATAATAGTGTGGGACTTCAACAGCCCACTCACAGATTAGACGTCATTAAGATGGGAAATCAACAAAGAAATATTGAACTCATTTGGACTTTAGGTGCAATAGATCTAACACACTTTGACAGAAAAATGTACTCAACAACTTTGAAATGTACATTTTTTTCACATAAGCACATGGAACATTCTCCAACATAGACCATGTATGACCTCATATAGACCTTGTATTTTAGGCCCCAAAATGAGTCTCAGTGAATTTCTTAACATTAAAACATATCAAGAATCTTCTCGGGCCACGCTTGAATAACACTGAATATCACTACCTTTGGGAACTTTGGAAACTATACAAACACGTGGAAATCAAACATGTTTCTTAATGATTATTGTGTCAATGAAGAAATTAAGGTGGACATTATAACAATTTTTGAAACAAATGAAAAGGAAAACACAAAATATCAAATTCTGTCGGATACAGAAAAAGGAGTTCCAAGAGTCCAAGAGGGATGTTCATAGCATTAAATGCCTATGCTATAAAAGTAGGAACATTAAAAATTAACAACCTAATGATGGACTGCCAAGAACTAGAAACACAGAACAAACTAAACCAAAAATTGGCAGAAGAAAGTGAGTAAAAAAAAAGAAAAGTCCTAGTAGAACTAAATAAAATAGAGGCCAAAAAGGAAAGGTAAAAATACAAAAGGTCACTGAAACAAGAAGCCTTGGTTCTTAAGAAAGATAAGCAAAATAATCCACTCTCCAGATTAATCATGAAAAAAAGAGATTATAACAAAATCAGAAATGAAAAAAGAGAGATTACAACAAAACCAGAAATGCAAAAGAAGACATGATAAATGACATCACAAAAATACAAAGATTCTTAAAAATCATTATTAAGAGCTCTACTTCCACAAACAAGAAAACCTAGAGGAAATAAATAAATTAATTTCTGGAAACATGCAACCTCCCAAGTTTGAATCAGGAAGGAATAGAAAACCTGAGCAGACCTATAATGAATAGCAACATTGAATCAGTAATAAATAATTTTTAACAAAGTAATCTCAGAACTAAATGGATTGCAGCTGAATTATTCCATACACACAAAGAAGAATAAACAATTCTTTTGAAATTGCTCCAAAAGTTAAAAGAGGAGAGAATTATTCATAACTCATTCCATGACACCACTATCACCCTGATACCAAAACCAGACAAAAACACAACAACCACAGAAAATCTATAGATCAGTATTCCTGAAGGGCATAGATGCAAAAATCCTCAGCAAAATACTAGAAAGCCAAATTCAACAGCATATCAAAAAGATAATATGTCATAAACAAATGAGTTTTATATTAGGAATATAAGGATGGTTTAACATATACAAATCAATACACGTGATATATTACATAAATAGAAATAAAAAACCATATAATTATCTCAATAGATGCAGGAAAAGCATTTAATAAAATTTAGAAACTTTTTATTATAAACAGTCTCAACAATCTAGGCATAAAATGAACATATCTCTTTTTTTTTGAGACGGAGTCTCGCTCTGTCGCCCGCGCTGGAGTGCAGTGGCTGGATCTCAGCTCACTGCAAGCTCCGCCTCCCGGGTTTACGCCATTCTCCTGCCTCAGCCTCCCGAGTAGCTGGGACTACAGGCGCCCGCCGCTTCGCCCGGCTAGTTTTTTTTTTTTTGTATTTTTTTAGTAGAGACGGGGTTTCACCGCGTTAGCCAGGATGGTCTCGATCTCCTGACCTCGTGATCCGCCCGTCTCGGCCTCCCAAAGTGCTGGGACCACAGGCTTGAGCCACCGCGCCCCGCCAAAATGAACATATCTCAATGTAATAAAGGCCACATACAACAAACCCAAATCTAACATCACACTCAATGGAGAAAAGTTGAAGGCATTTCCTCTAAGAACTAGAACAAGACAAAGATGACCACTTTCACCACTCCTATTCAACATAGTACTGAAAGTCCCAGCCAGAGCAATCTGGCAAAAGAAAGAAATAAAAGATATCCAAATTGGAAAAGAGGAAGTCAAAATTTTTCCTGTTATCTGATTATATAATCTTATATTTAGAAAAACCTAAAGACTCCAAAAAAAAATTCAGTAAAGTTTCAGGATACAAAATCCATGTATAAAAATAAGTAACATTTTTATATGTGAAAATTTGATTGTTGTATATAGAGCAATGAAAGTGGGTGCCTGTCTTTCACCATATACAAAAATCGACTCAAGATGTATTAAAATCTTTCATCATATACAAAAATCAATTCAAGATCTCAGCTACCAATAACAGTGTAGCTGAGAATAAAATCAAGAATGCAATTCCTTTGCAATAGCTATGAAAAATAAATTAAGTAGAACTCCTTGTTAATTAACAAGAAGATGAAATATATATAATGTATATATAGTATTTATTTGTTGATGTATATTATTTATGTTTATATTTATATTATATTATAATTAAATATAATATATTACACTATATTAATATAATTATATTTATATTATTTGTATGGTATGTAAATATATTGTGTGATATATAAATATAATATATATTATATATTATATATAATAATAAATATATAATATATATTATATAATAAATATATAGATATATATAATTTTTAGTTTTACTGATATATATCAGTAAATACATTAACTCTGTAATTGCTGTAATACTGTAATATATATATGAGTAAAACTAGACAATACTGATGAAAGAAAAAGTAGATGACACAAATAAATGGAGAAACATCCCATGCTGGTGGATTGGAAGAATTACTGTAAAGAAAATTATCATATGAATCTAAGCAATCTCCAGATTCAATACTATTCCTAACATCAGTGTCAGTTTTTCAAAGAATTAGAAAACACTCATAATTTATGTGGAACCAAAATAGACTCTGAATCGCCAGAGCCCCAATAGTTTTAAGCAAAAAGAAAAAAGCTGAATGCATCACATTACCTGCCTTCAAACTACACTACAAGGTATAGTAACTAAGATATCATGGTGCCGCTATTAAAAAATAGGCCGGGCGCGGTGACTCACACCTGTAATCCCAGAACTTTGGGAGTCTGAGGTGGGTGGATCATCTGAGGTCAGGAGTTCGAGACCACCCTGAGAAACATGGTGAAATCCGTTTCCACTAAAATACAAAAAATTAGCCAGGCCCTACTACAGGTGTGGTGGTGCACACCTGTAGTACCAGCTACTCAGGAGGCTGAGGCAAGAGAATCGCTTGAACCCGGGAGGTGGGTTGCAATGGGCTGAGATCGTTCCGTTGCACATAGGCACATAAACCAAAGAAATAGGATAGAGAACCCAGAAACAGAGCCACATATTGACAGCCAATATGACATTGACAAAGTTGAGAACATACAGTGGGGAGCGGATACACCGTTCAATAATTGGTGCTGTGAAAATTCGATTGTTGTATATAGAACAATGAAACTGGACCCCTGTCTTTCAACATATAAAAAAATCAACTCAAGATGTATTAAATTCTTAAATATATGACCTGACAATATAAAAACAGTAGAATAAAATCTAGCAGAAGCTCCTGTGAACATTGGTCCAGCAAAGAATTTAGAACTGAAACCTCAAAAACACAGGTAACAGAAACAAAAATTGACAAATAGGGCTTAAACTAAAAATCTCCTGTATAGTGAAATAAATAATCCAGAGAGTGAACAGACAACCTGTGGAATGGGAGAAAATATTTGCAAGCTATGAATTTGACAGTGAATAATATCCAAACTTTACGAGGAGCTCAGAAAAACTCAGTAACAACAGAAACCCCAAATAATCCCATTGAGAAGTGGGTAAAGAACATGAATAGACATTTTTCAAAAGAAGGCATACAAATGGCTAACAAGCAAGTGAAAAACTGCTCAACAATCACTAATCATCAGAGAAATGCAAAATTAAAACCACAATGAGATTTTTTTTTCTTACACCAGTCAGAGTGGCTACTATTAAAGTGACAATGTCAGTTGTTGGCAGTGATGTGGAGAAAATGAAATTCTTACACACTTTTGGTGAAAATGTAAATTAGACCAACCTCTGCTGAAAACAGTATAGAGATTTCTCAAAGAACTAAAATAGAACTACTGTTCAATCCAGCAGTTTCACTACTGGGTATCTTTTTGAAGGAAAGTAAATCATATCAAAAAAGCACTCAACTTTATGTTTACTAGAGGACTACTCACAATAGCAAAATTATAAAATCCACTGAAGTGTTCATCAACAGATGATTGCATAAAGAAAATGTGGTATTTATGCAAAAGAACATACATTCAGTCATAAAAAAAATAATAAAATCTTGTCATTTGCAACAACCTGGATGGAACTGGAGGCCATTATCTTACATTAAATAAGCCAGACACAGAAAGACAAGAACAACATGTTCTAAATAGTTGTGTACACATGAATGTAGCATGCACAGTAATAATCATTGCAGACTCAGAAGGGTGAGGTGTTTGGGAGGAGACTGGATTATGAGAAATTATTTAATGGGTACAATATACTTCATTCAGGTGATAGATACCCTGAAAGCTCTGACTACACCATTATGCAATTTATACATGTAACAAAATTACTTGTGTACCCCATAAGTTTATGCAAACAAAAAATGTTGTAGTTATTAATTTTGATAGATTTGTCTTTTAGTCTTCCTATTAAACACATGTGTGGTTTACACATTGCAATTACAGTGTTAATGCATTTTGTGTTGGTCAGAGTATCAAATATTACCAGTGAGTTTTATACTTTCACATGATTTCCTGTTGTTTATTAATTTCCTTTTCTCAAGATTGAGGAACTTTCTTTAACATTTTTCTGTAAGACAAGTCTGGTGGTTATGAAGTCCCACAGATTTTCTCTATCTGAAAGTGTCTTTACTTCTCCTTCATGGGTGATAGATAATTTTGTTTGATATAATAATCTAGGTTGGAAGGTTTTGTTTCTTCAGCACGTTGAATATGTCTTCTCACTTTCTCCTGACCTCTAAGGTTTCCACTGAGAAGCCTGCTGCCATATATTTTAGAGCATCTTTATTTGTTACTTGCAACATTTTTGGCTGCTTTTAGCATCCTTTCTTTATCCTTGATCTTTGAGAGTTTGATTAATATATTCCTTGAGGTAGTCTTATTTGGGATGAACCTTCTTGGTGTTTTGTGACCCTCTTTTACATGGGTAGTCTTGTTTTTCTCTAGGTTTGAAAGTTTATTGTTATTATTTCCTTGAATAAATTTTTTACTCTCATCTCTTTCTCTACATAGTCTTTAAGACCAATAACCCTTAGATTTACCTTTTTGAGACTATTTTCTAGATACTGTAGGTGTGTTACATTCTCCGTTCTTCTTTTTTCTCTTCTGATGGTGTAATTTCTTTTGTGTTATTTGTTTAAATGTAAGGAGTACAGTTTTGTTACATGAATATATTGCTTAGTGGTGAAGTCTGGACTTTCAGTGTAACCATCACCCGGATAATGTACATCATATCCATTAAGTAATTTCTCATTTCTCAACCCTTTTAACCCTCTAACTCTTCCAATCAGATGTCTATTATTTCACTATGTGTGCACATTATTTAGTTCCCACTCATAACTGAGGACATGCAGTATTTGAGTTCCTGTTTTTCAGTTATTTCCCTCAAGATACTGGCCTGCAGGCCATACACGTTGCTGAAAACTACATGATTTCTTTCTTTTTTGACTAAATATTATTCCATTGAATAATTTTTAATGCAACCTGTCTTGTTTTTATACTTTAAGTTTAGGGTACATGTGCACAGCATGCAGGTTTGTTACATATGTATACATGTGCCATGTTGGTGTGCTGCACCCGTTAACTCGTCATTTACATTAGGTATATATCCTAATGCTATCCCTCCCCCATTCCCGCACCCCATGACAGTCACTGGTGTATGATGTTCCCCACTCTGTGTCCAAGTGCTCTCATTGTTTAATTCTCACCTATGAGTGAGAACATGTGGTGTTTGGTTTTCTCCCCCTGGGATAATTTACTCAGAATGATGGTTTCTAGCTTCATCCATGTCCCTACAAAGGACATTAACTCATCCTTTTCTATGGCTGCATAGTATTCCATTCTGTATATGTGCCAAATTTTCTTAATCCAGTCTATCATTAATGGACATTTGGGTTGGTTCCAAGTCTTTGCTATTGTGAATGGTGCAGCAATAAACGTAAGTGTGCATGTGTCTTTACAGTAGCATGATTTATAATACTTTGGGTATATGCCCAGAAATGGGATGGCTGAGTCAAATGGTATTTCTGGTTCTGACCCTTGAGGAATCACCACACTGTCTTCCACAATGGTTGAACTAGTTTTCCAGTCCCACCAACAGTATAAAAGCGTTCCTATTTCTCCACATCCTCTATAGCACCTGTTTCCTGACTTTGTAATGATGGCCATTCTAACTGGCATGAGATGGTATCTCATTGTGGTTTTGATTTGCATTTCTCTGATGGCCAGTGATGATGAGCATTTTTCATGTGTCTGTTGGCTGCATAAATGTCTTCTTTTGAGAAGTGTCTGTTCATATCCTTTGCCCACTTTTTGATGGGGTTGTTTGATTTTTTCTTGTAAATTTGTTTAAGTTCTTTGTAGATTCTGGATATTAGCCCTTTGTCAGATGGGTAGATTGTAAAATTTTCTCCCATTCTGTAGGTTGCCTGTTCACTCTGATGGTAGTTTCTTTTGCTGTGCAGAAGCTCTTTAGTTTAATTAGATCCCATTTGTCAATTTTGGCTTTTGTTGCCATTGCTTTTGGTGTTTTAGACATGAAGTCCTTGCCCATGCCTATGTCCTGAATGGTATTGCCTAGGTTTTCTTCTAGGGTTTTTATGGTTTTAGGTCTAACATTTAAGTCTTTAATCCATCTTGAATTAATTTTGTATAAGGTGTAAGGAAGGATCCAGTTTCAGCTTTCTACATATGGCTAGCCAGTTTTCCCAGCACCATTTATTAAATAGGGAATCCTTTCCCATTTCTTGTTTTTGTCAGGTTTGTCAAAGATCAGATGGTTGTAGATGTGGTATTATTTCTGAGGGCTCTGTTCTGTTCCATTGGTCTATATCTGTTTTGGTACCAGTACCATGCTGTTTTGGTTACTGTAGCCTTGTAGTATAGTTTGAAGTCAGGTAGCGTGATGCCTCCAGCTTTGTTCTTTTGGCTTAGGATTGTCTTGGCAATGCGGGCTCTTTTTGGTTCCATATGAACTTTAAAGTAGTTTTTCCAATTCTGTGAAGAAAGTCATTGGTAGCTTGATGGGGATGGCATTGAATCTATAAATTACCTTGGGCAGTATGGCCATTTTCACGATATTGATTCTTCCTATCCATGAGCATGGAATGTTCTTCCATTTGTTTGTGTCCTCTTTATTTCATTGAGCAGTGGTTTGTAGTTCTCCTTGAAGAGGTCCTTCACATCCCTTGTAAGTTGGATTCCTAGGTATTTTATTCTCTTTGAAGCAATTGTGAATGGGAGTTCACTCATGATTTGGCTCTCTGTTTGTCTGTTATTGGTGTATAAGAATGCTTGTGATTTTTGCACATTGATTTTGTATCCTGAGACTTTGCTGAAGTTGCTTATCAGCTTAAGGAGATTTTGGGCTGAGATGATGGGGTTTTCTAAATATACAATCATGTCATCTGCAAACAGGGACAATTTGACTTCCTCTTTTCCTAATTGAATACCCTTTATTTCTTTCTCCTGCCTGATTGCCCTGGCCAGAACTTCCAACACTATGTTGAATAGGAGTGGTGAGAGAGGGCATCCCTGTCTTGTGCCAGTTTTCAAAGGAATGCTTCCAGTTTTGCCCATTCAGTATGATATTGGCTGTGGGTTTGTCATAAATAGCTCTTATTATTTTGAGATACGTCCCATCAATACCTATTTTATTGAGAGTTTTTAGCATGAAGGGCTGTTGAATTTTGTCAAAGGCATTTTCTGCATCTATTGAGATAATCATGTGGTTTTTGTCTTTGGTTCTGTTTATATGCTGGATTACGTTTATTGATTTGCATATGTTGAACCAGCCTTGCATCCCAGGGATGAAGCCAACTTGATCGTGGTGGATAAGCTTTTGATGTGCTGCTGGATTCAGTTTGCCAGTATTTTATTGAGGATTTTGCATCGATGTTCATCAGGGATATTGGTCTAAAATTCTTTTTTGTTGTGTCTCTGCCAGGCTTTGGTATCAGGATGATGTTGGCCTCATAAAATGAGTTAGGAGGATTCTCTTTTCTATTGATTGGAATAGTTTCAGAAGGAATGGTACCAGCTCCTCCTTGTACCTCTGGTAGAATTTGGCTGTGAATCCATCTGGTCCTGGACTTTTTGGTTGGTAGGCTATTAATTATTGCCTCAATTTCAGAGCCTGTTATTGGTCTATTCAGGATTCAACTTCTTCCTGGTTTAGTCTTGGGAGAGTGTATGTGTCCAGGAATTTATCCATTTCTTCTAGATTTTCTAGTTTATTTGTGTAGAGGTGTTTATAGTATTCTCTGATGGTAGTTTGTATTTCTGTGGGATTGTGGTGATATCCTTTATCATTTTTATTGCATCTATTTGATTCTTCTCTTTTCTTCTTTATTAGTCTTGCTAGCAGTCTATCAATTTTGTTGATCTTTTCAAAAACCAGCTCCTGGATTCATTGATTTTTGAAGGGTTTTTGTGTCTCTATCTCCTTCAGTTCTGCTCTGATCTTAGTTATTTCTTGCCTTCTGCTAGCTTTTGAATGTGTTTGCTCTTGCTTCTCTAGTTCTTTTAATTGTGATGTTAGAGTGTCAATTTTAGATCTTTCCTGCTTTCTCTTGTGGGCATTTAGTGCTATAAATCTACACACTGCTTTAAATGTGTCCCAGAGATTCTGGTATGTTGTGTCTTTGTTCTCATTGGTTTCAAAGAACATCTTTATTTCTGCCTTCATTTCATTATGTACCCAGTAGTCATTCAGGAGCAGGTTGTTCAGTTTCCATGTAGTTGAGTTTTGAGTGAGTTTCTTAATCCTGAGTTCTAGTTTGATTGCACTGTGGTCTGAGAGACAGTTTGTTATAATTTCTGTTCTTTTACATTTGCTGAGGAGTGCTTTACTTCCAACTATGTGGTCAATTTTGGAATAAGTGCGATGGTGCTGAGAAGAATGTATATTCTGTTGATTTGGGGTGGAGAGTTCTGTAGATGTCTATTAGGTCCACTTGGTGCAGAGCTGAGTTCAATTCCTGGATATCCTTGTTAACTTTCTGTCTCATTGATCTGTCTAATGTTGACAGTGGGGTGTTAAAGTCTCCCATTATTATTGTGTGGAGTCTAAGTCTCTTTGTAGGTCTCTAAGGACTTGCTTTATGAATCTGGGTGCTCCTGTATTGGGTGCATATATATTTAGGATAGTTAGCTCTTCTTGTTGAATTGATCCCTTTACCATTATGTAATGGCCTTCTTTGTCTCTTTTGATCTTTGTTGGTTTAAAGTCTGTTTTATCAGAGACTAGGATTGCAACCCTGCTTTTTTTTTTTCCATTTGCTTGGTAGATCTTCCTCCATCCCTTTATTTTGAGCCTATGTGTGTCTCTGCATGTGAGATGGGTCTCCTGAATACAGCACACTGATGGGTCTTGACTCTTTATCCAATTTGCCAGTCTGTGTCTTTTAATTGAGCATTTAGCCCATTTACATTTAAGGTTAATATTGTTATGTGTGAATTTGATCTTGTCATTATGATGTTAGCTAGTTGTTTTGCTCATTAGTTGATGCAGTTTCTTTCTAGCATTGATGGTCTTTACAATTTGGCATGTTTTTGCAGTGGCTGGTACTGGTTGTTCCTTTCCATGTTTAGTGCTTCCTTCAGGAGCTCTTGTAAGGCAGGCCTGGTGGTGACAAAATCTCTCAGCATTTGCTTGTCTGTAAAGGATTTTATTTCTCCTTCACTTATGAAGCTTAGTTTGGCTGGATATGAAATTCTGGGTTGAAAATTTTTTCTTTAAGAATGTTGAATATTGGCCCCACTCTCTTCTGGCTTGTAGAGTTTCTGCTGAGAGATCTGCTGTTAGTCTGATGGGCTTCCTTTGTGGGTAACCTGACCTTTCTCTCTGGCTGCCCTTAACATTTTTCCTTCATTTCAACTTTGGTGAATCTGACAATTATGTGTCTTGGAGTTGCTCTTCTCGAGGAGTATCTTTGTGGCATTCTCTGTATTTCCTGAATTTGAATGTTGGCCTGCCTTGCTAGGTTGGGAAGTTCTCCTGGATAATATCCTGAAGAGTGTTTTCCAACTTGGTTCCATTCTCCCATCACTTTCAGGTACACCAATCAGATGTAGATTTGGTCTTTTCACATAGTCCCATATTTCTTGGAGGCTGAGTTCAATTCCTGGATATCCTTGTTAACTTTCTGTCTTGATCTGTCTAATGTTGACAGTGGGTGTTAAAGTCTCCCATTATTATTGTGTGGGAGTCTAAGTCTCTTTGTAGGTCTCTAAGGACTTGCTTTATGAATCTGGGTGCTCCTGTATTGGGTGCATATATATTTAGGATAGTTAGCTCTTCTTGTTGAATTGATCCCTTTACCATTATGTAATGGCCTTCTTTGTCTCTTTTGATCTTTGTTGGTTTAAAGTCTGTTTTATCAGAGACTAGGATTGCAACCCTGCTTTTTTGTTTTCCATTTGCTTGGTAGATCTTCCTCCATCCCTTTATTTTGAGCCTATGTGTGTCTCTGCATGTGAGATGGGTCTCCTGAATACAGCACACTGATGGGTCTTGACTCTTTATCCAATTTGCCAGTCTGTGTCTTTTAATTGGAGCATTTAGCCCATTTACATTTAAGGTTAATATTGTTATGTGTGAATTTGATCCTGTCATTATGATGTTAGCTGGTTATTTTGCTCATTAGTTGATGCAGTTTCTTCCTAGCATCGATGGTCTTTACAATTTGGCATGTTTTGCAGTGGCTGGTACCAGTTGTTCCTTTCCATGTTTAGTGCTTCCTTCAGGAGCTCTTGTAAGGCAGGCCTGGTGGTGACAAAATCTCTCAGCATTTGCTTGTCTGTAAAGGATTTTATTTCTCCTTCACTTATGAAGCTTAGTTTGGCTGGATATGAAATTCTGGGTTGAAAATTCTTTCTTTAAGAATGTTGAATATTGGCCCCACTCTCTTCTGGCTTGTAGAGTTTCTGCTGAGAGATCTGCTGTTAGTCTGATGGGCTTCCTTTGTGGGTAACCAACCTTTCTCTCTGGCTGCCCTTAACATTTTTCCTTCATTTCAACTTTGGTGAATCTGACAATTATGTGTCTTGGGGTTGCTCTTCTCAAGGAGTATCTTTGTGGCATTCTCTGTATTTCCTTAATTTGAATGTTGACCTGCCTCACTAGGTTTGGGAAGTTCTCCTGGATAATATTCTGAGGAGTGTTTTCCAACTTGGTTCCATTCTCCCCATCACTTTCAGGTACACCAGTCAGATGTAGATTTGGTTTTTTCATATAGTCCCATATTTCCTGGAGGCTTTGTTTGTTTCTTTTTATTTTTTTTTTCACTAAACTTCTCTTCTCACTTCCTTTCATTCATTTGGTCTTCAATCACTGATATCATTTCTTCCACCTGATCAAATCAGCTACTGAAGCTTGTGCATGCATCATGTAGTTCTTGTGCCATGGTTTTCAGCTCCATGAGGTCATTTAAGGACCTCTCTACACTGTTTATTCTAGTTGTCCATTCACCTAATCTTTTTTCAAGGCTTTTGTCTTATTTGCAATTGGTTCGAACATCCTCCTTTAGCTTGGAGAAGTTTGTTATTACCAATGATCTGAAGCCTTCTTCTCTCAACTAGTCAAAATCATTCTCCGTCCATCTTTGTTCCATTGCTGGCGAGGAGCTGTGTTCCTTTGGAGGAGAAGAGGTGCTCTGGTTTTTAGAATTTTCAGCTTTTCTGCTCTGGTTTCTCCCCATCTGTGCTTTTATCTACCTTTGGTCTTTGATGATTGTGACGTACAGACGTGGTTTTGGTGTGGATGACCTTTCTCTCTGGCTGCCCTTAAGATTTTTTCCTTCATTTCAACTTTGGTGAATCTGACAATTATGTGTCTTGGAGTTGCTCTTCGAGGAGTATCTTTGTGGCATTCTCTGTATTTCCTGAATTTGAATGTTGACCTGCCTCACTAGGTTGGGAAGTTCTCCTGGATAATATCTGAAGAGTGTTTTCCAACTTGGTTCCATTCTCCCTCACTTTCAGGTACACCAATCAGATGTAGATTTGGTCTTTTCATATAGTCCCATATTTCTGGAGGCTTTGTTCATTTCTTTTTTTTTTTTCACTAAACTTCTCTTCTCACTTCATTTCATTCATTTGATCTTCAATCACTGATACCTTTCTTCCAGTTGATCAAATCGGTTACTGAAGCTTGTGCATGCATCATGTAGTTCTCGTGCATGGTTTTCAGCTCCATCAGGTCATTTATGACCTTCTCTACACTGTTTATTCTAGTTAGCCATTTCTTCCAATCTTTTTTCAAGATTTTTAGCTTCTTGTGGTTCAACATTCCTCCTTTAGCTCTGAGAAGTTTGATACTGAAGCCTTCTTCTCTCAACTAGTCAAAGTCATTCTCTGATCCAGCTTTGTTCCATTGCTGGCGAGGAGCTGTGTTCCTTTGCAGGGGAGATGTGCTCTGATTTTTGAATTTTCAGCTTTTCTGCTCTGTTTCTCCCCATCTTTGTGGTTTTATCTACCTTTGGTCTTTGATGATGGTGACGACTGATGGGGTTTTGGTGTGGGTGTCCTTTCTGTTTGTTAGTTTTCCTTCTAACAGTCAGGACCCTCAGCTGCAGGTCTGTTGGAGTTTGCTGAGGTCCACTCAGACCCTGTTTGCCTGGGTATCAGCAGCAGAGGCTGCAGAACAGGAAATATTGCTGAACAGCAGATGTCTGCCTGATCCTTCCTTTGGAAGCTTTGTCTCAGAGGGCACTGGCTGCATGAGGTGTCAGACTGCCCCTACTGGGAGGTGTCTCCCAGTTAGGCTACTCAGGGTTCTGGGACCCACTTGAGGAGGCAGTCTGTCCATTCCCAGATCTCAAACTCCATACTGAGAGAACCACTACTCTCTTCAAATCTGTCAGACAGGAAGTTTATGTTTGCAGAAGTTTCTGCTGCCTTTTGTTCAGCTATGCCCTGCCCCAGAGGTGGAGTCTACAGAGGCAGGCAGGCCTCCTTGAGCTGTGGTGGGCTCTACCCAGTTTGAGCTTACAGGCTGCTTTGTTTACCTTCTCAAGTCTCAGCAATGGTGGGTACCCCTCCCCCAGTATCACTGCCACCTTGCAGTTTGATCTCAGACTGCTGTGCTAGCAGTGAGTGAGGTTCTGTGGGTGTGGGACCCTCTGAGAGAGGTGCAGGATGAAATCTCCTGGTGTGCCATTTGCTAAGGCTGTGGATAAGCACAGTATTGGGGGGCAGTGTCCTGAATTTCCAGGTACCATCTGTCATGGCTTCCCTTGGCTAGGAAAGGGAATTCCCTGACCCCTGTGCTTCCTGAGTGAGGCGATGACCCCCTCCCCCACCCCATGGACTGCACCCACTGTCTGACAAGCCACAGTGAGATGAACCTGGTACCTCAGTTGGAAATGCAAAAATCACCAGTCTTCTGTGTCGCTCATGCTGGGAGCTGCAGACTGGAGCTGTTCCAATTCGGCCATCTTGGAACCTCGAGCCTACAACCTATCTTCCAGCTTACTAATTACTTTTTCTACTTGATTAATAATGCATTTGAGAGATCCTCATGCATTTTCAGTTTGTCAACTGAATTTTTCTTCTTTTTAAATTTGAATCTTTAAAAAATGTATCTGACAAAATTTGGAATTCTTTCTCTGCATTGTCTTTAAGTTCACTAAGCTTCCTCGAGACACCTATTTTCAATTCTCTGCCTGATAATTCACATATCTCTGTCACTCCTGCATTGGTCACTGGTGCCTTATTTAGTTCATTTGGTTAGGTTATGTTTTCCTGGATGTTTTTGATGCTTATGGACATTTATTAATGTCTTAACATTGAAGAGTTAGGTGTTTTCTATATTCACAGTTTGTGCTTGGTTTGGCCCATCCTTATTGAAAAGACTTTCCATGTATTCAAAGAGGATTGAGTGTTGTCCTGTAAGTGTGTTTTCACGGAATCCATAACAGCACTAGGTGGCATCTTAAGCTCAGGAATGCTGTGACTCTTGCCAACTCCTAGAGGCACTGCTTTGGTGGTGTTGAGTAATATAAGGGAAAGTTTCCTGGGTCAGCAGGTAAAGTACGTCACTCTCTTCTCTCTCTTTCCCCCAATATGAAGGAGTCTGTTTTTATGCTGAGTTGTCTAGAATTGGGAAAGGGGTGACATGTGTACTCCTGTGGCCACTACAGCTGGGAAAGTGCTAGATTAAACATTAAGCTAGCACAGTACTGGGTCTCATCCAAGGCTCATGGCAACTACTGCCTGACTAATGTTTATAGGAGACTCAAGTGCTCTTCAGTCTGAAGATGGGGAATCCTCCTGGTACTGGGTTCTTCCCTTCAGTACAGTCAGTTTCCTTATGACTAGAGTGGGTCTAGAAAGACCATTTAGGAGCTAAGGCCTGTTATTGGGAGCTTCAGGGATCTCCTTGTTGCTTCATTTTACTATAGGTAAGCTGGTACCCAAGTTGCAAGACAAAATCCTCTGTACTCTTCCCACTCCTTTCCCAAAGCCACAGAAGTTTCTTCACCAGCTACATTGCCTGGAGTTAAAGGGAGGATGATGTATGCACTATTTTGGCCACCACAGCTCATGTTGCACTAGGTTGGGTGCATCCAAAATCAATTGCCTCTGAGAGAACAGTACAGCTCCAGGGTTTTTCTAAGGACTATTAGTCCTTGTGGCCTGATGGTCACTCAAATTTGCTTCAGGCCTATGGCCATGTTAGTCAGCTAGTGGTGGAGCCAGCCAGGACTCCTCCCACTGGAGCTTAGAATTTTCCTCATTCAGAACCACTATAAATGTTCCCTGCTTTGGTACCAGCATAATTTTTCACTATGTTGCATACCAGTGGGACAGGGCAAGACTGAGTTCCAATGCAGAGTAGCCCATTCACTTAACTCACCGTCCTGTAAGCAAACAAATTGTCTTTCAATAAAGTGCTGATGGACAATGGGGGAGGGTTGGTGTAGGCAATGCAAGACCATCTTTCCTACACTCTTCAATGACTCTTACTGATATTTTGTTAAAACCAGTGATTGTGATTGCTGACTTTATTGGTTATTATGAATGTGCTTTATTGCATGCATAGTTGTTTAATTTGGTGTTCTTTCAAGGAGACTGATTGCTGAAGCATTCTATTCAGCCATCCTGCTCTGCCTCCACTTCCTTATAGCAGGTTTATTGAGTTATAATTCATATACCACACAATGTGCCTATTGAATGCATACAATGTAATGGATTTTAGTACATTCAGAATTGTGCAACAATCTTCACAATTTTAGAATATTTTCATCATTCCTAAAAGAGACCTCATACTCATTATCAGTCACTCTACAGTCCACTTGCCCCTCCATAGCCTTAAGTAACCAGTAATCTACTTTCTGTCTCTATAGATTTGATTATTCTGGATATTTCATGCGAGTAGTCTCATAAGTGTGTGATGTCTTGTTACTGACTTCTTTCACTGGGCACAATGTTTCAAGTTTTATCTATATTGGATCATATATCAACACTTACATTGTGTGACTAATATTTTATTAATAAATTTTATTTATATATTCATCAATTGACTGGTATTTGGCTGTTATGCATAATCCTACTATAAAACTTTTATAGATATTTTTATCTTAACTATACTATTTTGAGAAAATATTCTTGTATTTTATTTCTCATCTTCAATCTCAGGAACCTGTAAAATTTGTGGATTTGCTTGGTGACCATGGGAAACATGTCAATCCTCTGTGGGAGTTGATCAAATGGTGCCTGGGTCTGTCAGTGTACACCATCCCTTCCATTGGTATGTAAATCATCTTCTACCTGGACCAGTTTGATGTCCTGTAATATTTCTTAATATCTAAATATAAATTTTGGACTAAAAGCCCCATGCAAGTACAAAATCCAGTGGGGCAGTGAAATCTTAAAGCTCCAAAATGATCTCCTTTGACTCCATGTCTCACATCCAGGTCATGCTGATGCAAGAGGTGGGTTCCCATAGTCTTGGGCAGCTCCACTCCTATGGCTTTCCAGGGTATAGCCTCCCTCCAAGTTGCTTTCATGTGTTGGCATTGAGCGTCTGTGGCTTTTCTGGGTGTACTGTGTAAGCTATCAGTGGATCTACCATTCTGGGGTCTGGAGGACAGTGGCCCTCTTCTCACAGCTCCACTAGGCAGTGCTCCAGTGGGAACTCTGTGTGGGGGCTTCAACCCCACATTTCCCTTCCACACTACCCTAGCAGAGGTTCTCTATGAGGGCCTTGTCCCTGCATCACACCTCTGTCTGGGCAGTCAGGCATTTCCATACATATTGTAAAATCTGGGCAGAGGTTCTCAAACCTTAATTCTTGATTTTTGTTTACCCACAGGCCCAACACCACATGGAAGCCACCAAGGCTTGGGGCTTCCATCCTTTGAAGCAATTACCTGAACTCAACCTTACCCCTTTTAGCCATGATTCCAGCCATAGCTGGAGGGGCTGGAATGCAGGCCACCAAGTGCCTGGGCTGCACACAGCAAGAGGGCCCTGGGCCTGGTCCAGGAAACCATTTAACATTTGGCTCCTTGCCCTGGGCCTGGTCCAGGGCCCTGGGCCTGGTCCAGGAAACCATTTAACATTTGGCTCCTCCTTACTTATGTAAATTTCTGCAGCTGGCTTGAATTTCTCCTTAGAAAATGGCTTTTTTCTTTTCTATCCATTGTCAGGCTGCCAATTTTCCAAACTTTTATTCTGTTTCCCTTTTCTGAGGGACTTGCTCTCATGTCCAGGCTGGAGTGCAGTGGTGCAATTATGACTCACTACAGCGTTGACCTCCTGGGCTTAAGCAATCCTCCTGCCTCAACTCCTAAGTAGCTGGGACTACAGGGGCTCACCACCACACCCAGCTAATTTTTGTATTTTTAGTAGATATGGGGTTTCATCATATTGCCCAAGCTGGTCTTGAACCCCTGGGCTCAAGTGATCTGCCAGCCTTGGCTTTGAGAAGTGCTGGGGTTATAGGCATGAGCCACCGTGCTCAGCTATAATGGGTTTTCAATTATGTGAACAATCATTATGATGTACTATGCAGTAGCAGCGGCTAGAAATGTTATATATAGCATTACTAAAACAAACCAGAAGGAGTTAAAAGTAAATGATTGACAATGGATGGTAATATTATAAAGTTTTCTTTTTCATCACTTACTTTCTCAGTGTTCTATAATGAACATGTATTACTTGAATAAGGAAAGATAAAGAACACTATGAATTAAAATGAAGTTTATTACCTGAACTTGATATATGTTATCATTCTGTAGGGCTGGCTTTGTTGGAAGAAAAGCTCAAATATAACAATGAGAAATACCAAAAGTTTAAGGCAGTGGAAGATCATGTGAAGAGCTGGTGGAGATGTTAGGTGATGATGGTGTATTCTTATATCCCTCACATCCTACAGTGGCACCTAAGCATCATGTCCCTCTAACACGGCCTTTCAACTTTGCTTACACAGGTACCTAATTGTATTCCTTGCATTCTGTAATCTTAAAGAAATAGAGATGTATGTTTCCAAGGAAAACATAATTTTCTTTTGCAGTTGGACAAGTTTTAAACATGCAGGTATAAAAATGTTGTGTGATTGAAAACTCCAGAAAACAGTTGTTAATGTCATATGTGGAAGATACTTTGCCAATATCTGGTTTCTCCCCAAAACCCTACAAGTGCATATGAGTATCCACATTTTACAGAACTGTGCCTCAGGGAGGTTCAGCCACTTGTCTTCTATCACACAGTGTGATCACACTAGATGCAAAGTCTCCCCTGGCTGCTCTGAATTAAACTAAGTTAAGCTTTTCTCAGGATCTCTGGCTTCCCAGAAGATTCTCGTACAGAAGACAATTCTCCAAGGGATCGTTTACTTGCCTTAGGGATCATCCCCTTTGAATTCAATTCATTCTATTGTTCACCGAAGTAGTTTTCTTCACCTGGTTTTTAAGTTATGGATGGATCATGATTATGTGAGGTCTAAAGGCCCATGGATCTGTACTAGGTCAGTTTCTATGGTTTCTCCAGGGTCTTGTCCCAGGGAAACACATTCTTTGAGATGAAGATAGAAAAATCTTCATCAAATATGCATTCTCACCCAATAAACCTGTGGTCCACTTAAAGTTGGAATTTGGAATCCTTTGCTCTGCAATTTTATACTTGTGCATCTTAGAGGAAAATATTGAATCTTTCTCAACTTATTTCCTATCTAGGAACTCAGGGTAATCTATGCCTTACAGTGTTGCTGTTAAGATTAAATGAAATAATACGTGTAAATTAATTAACATAAGGGTAGGGGAGGATGAGGGAGAGGATATTAAATAGTCTCTATCCTTAATTTCTTCATCCTTACTCTCTCCCTGGCTTTGGTCACTCACTCTTAATTGCTTCCTTCCTGTCTTCCTCTCTCTCTCTTTCTTTCTCTTTCTTTCTTCCTTCCTTTCTTTCTTTCTTTCTTTCTTTCTTTCTTTCTTTCTTTCTTTCTTTCTTTCTTTCTTTCTTTCTTTCTTTCTTTCCTTCCTTCCTTCCTTCCTTCCTTCCTTCCTACCTTCCTTCCTTCCTTCCTTCTTTCTTTCTTTCTTTCTTTCTTTCTTTCTTTCTTTCTTTCTTTCTTTCTTTCTTTCTTTCTTTCTTTCTTTCCTTTCTTCCTGCCTTCCTGCCTTCCTGCCTTCCTTCTTTCATGGAGTTTCGCTCCTGTTGCCCAAGCTGGAGTGCAAGTGTCCAGGAAACCATTTAACATTTGGCTCCTCCTTACTTATGTAAATTTCTGTAGCTGGCTTGAATTTCTCCTTAGAAAATGGCTTTTTCTTTTCTATCCATTGTCAGGCTGCCAATTTTCCAAACTTTTATTCTGTTTCCCTTTCTGAGGACTTGCTCATGTCCAGGCTGGAGTGCAGTGGTGCAATTGTGACTCACTACAGCGTTGACCTCCTGGGCTTAAGCAATCCTCCTGCCTCAACTCCTAAGTAGCTGGGACTACAGGGCTCACCACCACACCCAGCTAATTTTTGTATTTTAGTAGATATGGGGTTTCATCATATTGCCCAAGCTGGTCTTGAACCCCTGGCTCAAGTGATCTGCCAGCCTTGGCTTTGAGAAGTGCTGGGGTTATAGGCATGAGCCACCGTGCTCAGCTATAATGGGTTTTCAATTATGTGAACAATCATTATGATGTACTATGCAGTAGCAGCGCTAGAAATGTTATATATAGCATTACTAAAACAAACCAGAAGGAGTTAAAGTAAATGATTGACAATGGATGGTAATATTATAAAGTTTTCTTTTTCATCACTTACTTTCTCAGTGTTCTATAATGAACATGTATTACTTGAATAAGGAAAGATAAAGAACACTATGAATTAAAATGAAGTTTATTACCTGAACTTGATATATGTTATCATTCTGTAGGGCTGGCTTTGTTGGAAGAAAAGCTCAAATATAACAATGAGAAATACCAAAAGTTTGGGCAGTGGAAGAAAGCCTGCGTAGAGCTGGTGGAGATGTTAGGTGATGATGGTGTATTCTTATATCCCTCACATCCTACAGTGGCACCTAAGCATCATGTCCTCTAACACGGCCTTTCAACTTTGCTTACACAGGTACCTAATTGTATTCCTTGCATTCTGTAATCTTAAAGAAATAGAGATGTATGTTTCCAAGGAAAATAATTTTCTTTTGCAGTTGGACAAGTTTTAAACATGCAGGTATAAAATGTTGTGTGATTGAAAACTCAGAAAACAGTTGTTAATGTCATATGTGGAAGATACTTTGCCAATATCTGGTTTCTCCCCAAAACCCTACAAGTGCATATGAGTATCCACATTTTACAGAACTGTGCCTCAGGAGGTTCAGCCACTTGTCTTCTATCACAGTGTGATCACACTAGATGCAAAGTCTTGGCTGCTCTGAATTAAACTAAGTTAAGCTTTTCTCAGGATCTCTGGCTTCCCAGAAGATTCTCGTTACTTGCCTTAGATCATTTTGAATTCAATTCATTCTATTGTTTTATGGATGGATCATGATTATATGGTTTCTCCAGGGTCTTGTCCCACTAGATTTTCTAGTTGATTTGCGTAGAGTGTTTATAGTATTCTCTGATGGTAGTTTGTATTTCTGTGGGGTCAGTGGTGATATCCCTTTATCATTTTTATTGCATCTATTTGATTCTTCTCTCTTTTCTTCTTTATTAGTCTTGCTAGCAGTCTATCAATTTTGTTGATCTTTTCAAAAACCAACTCCTGGATTCATTGATTTTTGGAGGGTTTTTGTGTCTCTATCTCCTTCAGTTCTGCTCTGATCTTAGTTATTTCTTGCCTTCTGCTAGCTTTTGAATGTGTTTGCTCTTGCTTCTCTAGTTCTTTTAATTGTGATGTTAGAGTGTCAATTTTAGATCTTTCCTGCTTTCTCTTGTGGGCATTTAGTGCTACAAATTTCCCTCTACACACTGCTTTAAATGTGTCCCAGAGATTCTGGTATGTTGTATCTTTGTTCTCATTGGTTTCAAAGAACATCTTTATTTCTGCCTTCATTTCGTTATGTACTCAGTAGTCATTCAGGAGCAGGTTGTTCAGTTTCCATGTAGTTGAGCGGTTTTGATTGAGTTTCTTAGTCCTGAGTTCTAGTTTGATTGCACTGTGGTCTGAGAGACAGTTTGTTATAATTTCTGTTCTTTTTCATTTGCTGAGGAGTGCTTTACTTCCAATTATGTGGTCAATTTTGGAATAAGTGTGATGTGGTGCTGAGAAGAATGTATATTCTGTTGATTTGGGGTGGAGAGTTCTGTAGATGTCTATTAGGTCTGCTTGGTGCAGAGATGAGTTCAATTCCTGGATATCCTTGTTAACTTTCTGTCTCGTTGATCTGTCTAATGTTGACAGTGGGGTGTTGAAGTCTCCATTATTATTGTATGGGAGTCTAAGTCTCTTGTAAGTCTCTAAGGACTTGCTTTATGAATCTAGGTGCTCCTGTATTGGGTGCATATATATTTAGGATAGTTAGCTCTTCCTGTTGAATTGATCCCTTTACCATTATGTAATGGCCTTCTTTGTCTCTTTTGATCTTTGATGGTTTAAAGTCTGTTTTATCAGAGACTAGGATTGCAACCCCTGCTTTTTTTTTCTCCATTTGCTTGGTAGATCTTCCTCCATCCCTTTATTTTGAGCCTATGTATGTCTCTGCATGTGAGATGGGTCTCCTGAATACAGCAGACTGATGGGTCTTGACTCTTTATCCAGTTTGCCAGTCTGTGTCTTTTAATTGGAGCATTTAGTCCATTTACATTTAAGGTTAATATTGTTATGTGTGAACTTGATCCTGCCATTATGATATTAACTGGTTATTTTGCTCATTAGTTGATGCAGTTTCTTCCTAGCCTCGATGGTCTTTACATTTTGGCATGTTTTTGCAATGGCTGGTACGGTTGTTCCTTTCCATGTTTAGGGCTTCCTTCAGGGTCTCTTGTAAGGCAGGCCTGGTGGTGACAAAATCTCTAAGCATTTGCTTATCTGTAAAGGATTTTATTTCTCCTTCACTGATGAAACTTAGTTTGGCTGGATATGAAATTCTGGGTTTAAAATTCTTTTCTTTAAGAATGTTGAATATTGGCCCCACTCTCTTCTGGCTTGTAGAGTTTCTGCCGAGAGATCTGCTGTTAGTCTGATGGGCTTCCCTTTGTGGGTAACCGACCTTTTCTCTGGCTGCCCTTAAGATTTTTCCTTCATTTCAACTTTGGTGAATCTGGCAATTATGTGTCTTGGAGTTGCTCTTCTGGAGGAGTATCTTTGTGGCGTTCTCTGTATTTCCTGAATTTGAATGTTGGCCTGCCCTACTAGGTTGGGGAAGTTCTCCTGGATGATATCCTGAAGAGTGTTTTCCAACTTGGTTCCATTTTCCCCTCACTTTCAGGCACCCCAATCAGACGTAGATTTGGTCTTTTACATAATCCCATACTTCTTGCAGGCTTTGTTCATTTCTTTTTCTTCTTTTTCTTTTGGTTTCTCTTCTCTTCATTTCATTCATTTGATCCTCAATCGCTGATACTCTTTCTTCCAGTTGATCGAGTCGGTTACTGAAGCTTGTGCATTTGTCACGTATTTCTCGTGTCATGGTTTTCATCTCTGTCATTTGTTTATGACCTTCTCTGCATTAATTAGTCTGTCAATTCTTCCACTCTTTTTCAAGATTTTTAGTTTCTTTGCGCTGGGTGCGTAATTCCTCCTTTAGCTCTGAGAAGTTTGATGGACTGAAGCCTTCTTCTCTCATCTCATCAAAGTCATTCTCTGACCAGCTTTGATCCGTTGCTGGCGATGAGCTGCTCCTTTGCAGGGGAGATGCGCTCTTATTTTTGAATTTCCAGCTTTTCTGCCCTGCTTTTCCCCATCTTTGTGGTTTTATCTGTCTCTGGTCTTTGATGATGGTGACGTACTGATGGGGTTTTGGTATAGGTGTCCTTCCTGTTTGATAGTTTTCCTTCTAACAGTCAGGACCCTCAGCTGTAGGTCTGTTGGAGAATGCTTGAGGTCCACTCCAGACCCTGTTTGCCTGGGTATCAGCAGCAGAGGTTGCAGAAGATAGAATATTGCTGAACAGCGAGTGTACCTGTCTGATTCTTACTTTGGAAGCTTCCTCTCAGGGGTATACTCCACCCTGTGAGGTGTGGGGTGTCAGACTTCCCCTAGTGGGGGATGTCTCCCAGTTAGGCTACTCAGGGTCAGGGACCCACTTGAGCAGGCAGTCTGTCCTTCTCAGATCTCAACCTCCGTGTTGGGAGATCCACTGCTCTCTTCAAAGCTGTCAGACAGAGTCGTTTGCG
This sequence comes from Colobus guereza, assembly GCA_030247045.1. Lineage (NCBI taxonomy): Eukaryota > Metazoa > Chordata > Mammalia > Primates > Cercopithecidae > Colobus > Colobus guereza. The sequence goes on along the minus strand of CM058096.1, from coordinate 98,398,381 downwards.
TCTGCACGAGGTTCTGCTGCTTTGTTGTTGTTTTTTTTAGCTGTGCCCTGTCCCCAGAGGTGGAGTCTACAGAGACAGGCAGGTTTCCTTGAGCTGCTGTGAGCTCCACCCAGTTTGAGCTTCCCAGCGCTTTGTTTACCTACTTAAGCCTCAGCAATGGCGGGCGCCTCCCCAGCCTCGCTGCTGCCTTGCAGTTAGATCGCAGACTGCTGTGTTAGCAATGAGGAGGCTCCATGGGCGTGGGACCCTCCGGCCAGGTGTGGGACAAAATCTCTAAGCATTTGCTTATCTGTAAAGGATTTTATTTCTCCTTCACTTATGAAACTTAGTTTGGCTGGATATGAAATTCTGGGTTTAAAATTCTTTTCTTTAAGAATGTTGAATATTGGCCCCATTCTCTTCTGGCTTGTAGAGTTTCTGCCGAGAGATCTGTTTAGTCTGATGGGCTTCCTTTGTGGGTAACCCGACCTTTCTCTCTGGCTGCCCTTAAGTTTTTTTTCCTTCATTTCAACTTTGGTGAATCTGGCAATTATGTGTCTTGGAGTTGCTCTTCTGGAGGAGTATCTTGTGGCATTCTCTGTATTTCCTGAATTTGAATGTTGGCCTGCCCTACTAGGTTGGGAAGTTCTCCTGGATGATATCCTGAAGAGTGTTTTCCAACTTGGTTCCATTTTCCCCTCACTTTCAGGCACCCCAATCAGACGTAGATTTGGTCTTTTTACATAATCCCATACTTCTTGCAGGCTTTGTTCATTTCTTTTTCTTCTTTTTTCTTTTGGTTTCTCTTCTCACTTCATTTCATTCATTTGATCCTCAATCGCTGATACTCTTTCTTCCAGTTGATCGAGTCGGTTACTGAAGCTTGTGCATTTGTCACGTATTTCTCGTGTCATGGTTTTCATCTCTGTCAGTTCGTTTATGACCTTCTCTGCATTAATTATTCTAGTTATCAATTCTTCCACTCTTTTTCAAGATTTTTAGTTTCTTCACACTGGCACGTAATTCCTCCTTTAGCTCTGAGAAGTTTGATGGACTGAAGCCTTCTTCTCTCATCTCATCAAAGTCATTCTCCATCCAGCTTTGATCCATTGCTGGCGATGAGCTGCGCCTTTGCAGGGGAGATGCGCTCTTATTTTTGAATTTCCAGCTTTTCTGCCCTGCTTTTCCCCATCTTTGTGGTTTTATCTGCCTCTGGTCTTTGATGATGGTGACGTACTGATGGGGTTTTGTGTGTCCTTCCTGTTTGATAGTTTTCCTTCTAACAGTCAGGACCCTCAGCTGTAGGTCTGTTGGAGAATGCTTGAGGTCCACTCCAGACCCTGTTTGCCTGGGTATCAGCAGCAGAGGTTGCAGAAGATAGAATATTGCTGAACAGCAAGTGTACCTGTCTGATTCTTGCTTTGGAAGCTTCCTCTCAGGGGTGTACTCCACCCTGTGAGGTGTGGGTGTCAGACTGCCCCTAGTGGGGATGTCTCCCAGTTAGGCTACTCAGGGTCAGGGACCCACTTGAGCAGGCAGTCTGTCCTTCTCAGATCTCAACCTCCGTGTTGGGAGATCCACTGTTCTCTTCAAAGCTGTCAGACAGAGTAGTTTGTGTCTGCAGAGTTTTGTGCTGCTTTGTTGTTGTTGTTGTTGTTGTTTAGCTGTGCCCTGTCCCCAGAGGTAGAGTCTACAGAGACAGGCAGGGCTCCTTGAAGTGCTGTGAGATCCACCCAGTTTGAGCTCCCAGAGGCAGCTTTGTTTACCTACTGAAGCCTGAGCAATGGCGGGCACCCCTCCCCCAGCCTTGCTGTTGCCTTGCAGTTAGATGGCAGACTGCTGTGCTAGCAATGAGGGAGGCTCTGTGGGCTGGCATGGGACCCTCCTGGCCAGGTGTGGGATATAATCTCCTGGTGTGCCCGTTTGCTAAGAGCCTTGGTACAGCACAGTATTGGGGTGGGAGTTACCCGATTTTCCAGGTGTTGTGTGTCTCAGTTCCCCTGGCTAGGAAAAGGGATTCCCTTCCCCCTTGTGCTTCCCAGGTGAGGTGATACCTTGCCCTGCTTCAGTCCTTGCTGCTCGGGCTGCAGCAGCTGACCAGCACCGATTGTCCAGCACTCCCTAGTGAGATGAACCTAGTACCTCAGTTGAAAATGCATAAAACCGGCCAGGCGCGGTGGCTCAAGCCTGTAATCCCAGCACTTTGGGAGGCCGAGGTGGGTGGATCACGGTGTCAGGAGATCGAGACCATCCTGGCTAACACGGTGAAATCCTGTCTCTACTAAAAATACAAAAACTAGCCAGGCGGTGGCGGGCACCTGTAGTCCCAGCTACCCGGGAGGCTGAGGCAGGAGAATGGCCTAAACCCGGGAGGCGGAGCTTGCAGTGAGCTGAGATCTGGCCACTGCACTCCAGTCCGGGCGACAGAGCGAAACTCCTCCTCAAAAAAAAAAAAAAAAAAAGAAAATGCATAAATCACCTGTCTTCTGTGTCCCTAGCGCTGGGAGCTTGAGACTGGAGCTGTTCCTATTAGGCCATCTTGCTCCGCCCCGCCCGACTTTTTTCTCTCTCTCTCTCTTTCTTTCTTTCTTTCTTTCTCTCTTTCTTTCTTTCTTTGTTTGTTTGTTTCTTTCTTTCTTTCCTTTTTTCTTGTTTTTTGATTAGAGACAGAGTTTCGCTCTCATTGCCCAGGCTGGAGTGCAATGGCTGGATCTTGGCTCACCACAACCTCCACGTCCCAGGTTCAAGCGATTCCTGCCTCAGCCTCCCGAGTAGCTGGGATTACAGGCATGCACGCGATGTCATTTTTTTAGCAGAATTTTTATTTTAAAAAACTATTCTAAAATTCTTATGGAACCAAAAGAGAGCCCTACTTTCTCTGGGTCCAGGAGTTAGCTGGACCAGAGTCTCTCACAGGGTGATGGGAATCCCTGGGGAATGGGAACTTCTGGTCAGGTACTGCTGTAGGTGTCCTGCCCAAAATGTTTCTCAGCTCTGTGCCTGCTGTAGCACCTTCTCTATCTAATCTCTGGAGACATTTGTTTTCATGAAGGGTGTGAGATTCCCTACACCTAGGATCCCAGATGTCCATGGCTGGAGTGGGCAATCCCGCTGTTCCTTCACTCACCCCTTTCCCATGAGCTCTTCAGAGCTGGGAAGAGTCCTAGCATTCATGAACCCCACACAGAGTTCCCAGCTTTCTCTCTGTTCACCCTCAGTGTCTACATCTTTTCTCAATCCACATTTGGCATTTTCTCTCTGAAGATCTGGTCAAATTATGTTGGTTTCCTCGAAATTCCAGCCTCTCTCCATGGCAGTGGCACTTCCTGGCTGCATCTAGTCAGGCATCTTTCATAATTTCCTTCCATATGAATTTTAGAATATATTTTTTATTTTTCTGAAAAATGGCATTGGTAGTTTGATAGGAATAGCGTTGAATCTGTAAATTGTGTTGGGTAGTATGGCCAGTTTAACTATATTGACTTTTCTTATCCATGAACATGAAATGTTTTTTTCACTCATTTGTGTCATTTCTGATTTCTTTCAACACTGTTTTATAGGTCTCCTTGTAGATATTTTTACCTACTTGATTAGTGTTTTTTAAGTGTATAATGTTTTGTGGATATTTTAAATGATATTCTGTTTTTGATTTGACTCTCAACTTGACGATTATTGGCATAGAGTAATGCTACTGAATTTTGTGCATAGATTTTGTATCCTGAAACATTACTGAAGGCATTTATCAGTTCTAGTAGCCTTTCAGTGGAGAGTTTCGGATTTTCTGTATATAAATTCCTATCATCCATGAAGATAATTTGACTTCCTCTCTTCATGTTTGGATGCCTTGTATTTTCTTGCCTCATGGGTCTGGATAGGACTTTCAGTACTATGTTGAATAGAAGTGGTAAGGATAGGAATCCTTGTCTTGTTCCAGTTCTCAAAGGAAATGCTTCCAGCTTTTGCCCATTCATTATGATGTTTGCTCTAGTGTATCATAGATGGCTATTATTTTTTGTTATGTTGCTTTGATGCCTAATTTGTTGATAGTTTTTAACTTGAAGGAATATTGGATTTTATCAAAAGCTTTTCTATGTGTATTAAGACGATCCTATGATTTTTGCTTTTAGTTCTGTTTATGCGGTGAATCACATTTATTGATTTGCATATGTTGTACAAGCCTTGCATCTCAGGAATATAGCCTATTTGATTATGCTGCATTAACTTTTGGATGTGCTGCTTAATTTGGTTTTCTACTATTTTATTGAGAATTTTTGTATCTATGATAGGGATATTGGCCTGAAGTTTTCTTTTTTTGTTGTTGCATCTCTGCTAGATTTTCGTATCAAGCTGATGCTAGCTTTCTACAATGAGTTAAAGAGGATCCCTTCCTCTTCAATTTTTTTTGGAATAGTTTTAGTAGAATTAGTACCAGTTCTATTTTGTACATCTGGTAGAATTTGGCTGTGAATCCATCTGGTCCAGTGCTTTCTTTAGTTCATTGCTTTTTTATTACTGATTCTGTTTCAAAATTTGTTATTGTTTTCTTTAGGTTATTACTTTCTTCCTGGTTCAACTTTTGGAGGCTGTGTATTTCCCTGAATTTATCAATTTTCTCTAGATTTTCTAATTTGTGTGTAAAGAGAAGTTTATAATTGTCACTGATTAACCTTTGTATTTCTGTGGAATCAGTTATAATGTCATCCTTGTCATTTCTGATCGAACTTATTTGGATCTGCTCCTTTTTATTGTTTGTCAATCTAGCTAGTGGTTTACCAGACTTATTTATTTTTTTGAAAGACAAGATGCTAATTTCATTGATCTTTCATATACAGTTTTGTGTCTTAATTTCATTCAGCTGTTCTCCAATTTTTAATTTCTTTAATTCTACTAGCTTTGGAGTTGGTTTGTTTCTGTTTCTCTGACTCCTTTAGGGGCAATGGTAGATTGGTAAGTTCACATCTTTCTAACTTCTTATTGAAGGTGTTTAGTGCTTTCATAAATTTCCTTCTTTACATTGATTTATACGTATGCTAAAAGATTTGGTAAGTTATATCTCTGTTTCTGCTTTCTGCCTTAATTTTGTTGTTCACCCAGGAGTTATTCAGGAGAAAGTTGTTTAATTTTTTTGCATTTTTGTAGTTTTAAAGGATCCTCTTGATATTAATTTCTATTTTAATGTACTGGGGTGCAAGAATGTGCTTCATATAATTTTGAGTTCCTAAAATTTATTAAGACTTGGTTTTTGACTGAGAATGTGTTCAATCTTAAAATATGTTCCATGTACAGACAAGAATTATGTATATTTTGTGGTTGTTGGGTGGAGTAATTTTACAGAATTTTTTTAAAATGTGTTTTTTCATGATTTTAAGACTGTTTTTATAAAAAAATGTTTTCTCGGGGGGTGGAGCAAGATGGCTAAATAGGAACAGCTCCAGTCTCCAACTCCCAGGGCGAGCGACACAGAAGACAGGTGATTTCTGCATTTTCTTTTTTTTTTTTTTTTTTTGGGGGGGTTTTATTTTCTTTATTAATTTTACAATTATTTTAAAACTATTTGGGAATTGCAAAGTCATTGACACAGTTATGGAGACATTTATTATCTCTGGTGGGCTAACATCTGTGGATTAAAAAATTTCAGTAATACAGCTACTTATCAGTTAAAGATGCAAGACAGGATCATGGAATCTGAGCCGTTGAGTCTGCCTGAACCACAGTTGAATATAATTAGGTGCTTCTTATAATTCGGTTCTGCTGCTGTGAAAGTGGGCAACCTCATTTCCATGACATCTGGCTGGAATTGATTTTGCAACCTAATGCATTATATATCCCTTCTAGGTGTCTTTCATTTATCACCATTACTTAATATTTACAATCAAAGTTGCAACTAATTCCTTTCACCTTTTGATTTGATTCAGCCTATGTTTTACTGTCTTACTGGAGTCTTTTTTTTTTTTTTATACTTTAAGTTCTAGGGTACATGTGCATAACGTGCAGGTTTGTTACATATGTATACTTGTGCAATGTTGGTGTGCTGCACCCATCAACTCGTCAGCACCCATCAATTCGTCATTTATATCAGGTATAACTCCCCAATGCAATCCGTCCCCTCCCCTCCCCATGATAAGCCCAGTGTGTGATGTTCCCCTTCCCGAGTCCAAGTGATCTCATTGTTCAGTTCCCACCTATGGTGAGAACATGTGTTTGGTTTCTGGTGATACTTTGCTAAGAATGATGGTTTCCAGCTGCATCCATGTCCCTACAAAGGCTAAAACTCATCCTTTTATGGCTGCATAGTATTCCATGGTGTATATGTGCCACATTTTCTTAATCCAGTCTGTCACAGATGGACATTTGGGTTGATTCAAGTCTTTGCTATTGTGAATAGTGCAATAAACATACGTGTGCATGTGTCTTTGTAGTAGAATAATTTATAATCCTTTGAGTATATACCCAGTAGTGGGATGGCTGGGTCATATGGTACATCTAGTTCTAGATCCTTGAGGAATCGCCATACTGTTTTCCATAATGGTTGAACTAGTTTACAATCCCACCAACAGTGTAAAGTGTTCTATTCCTCCACATCCTCTCCAACACTTGTTGTTTCCTGATTTTTAATGATGGCCATTCTAACTGGTGTGAGATGGTATCTCATTGTGGTTTTGATTTGCATTTCTCTGATGGCGGTGATGATGAGCATTTTTCATGTGTCTGTTGGCTGTATGAATGTCTTCTTTGAGAAATGTCTGTTCATATCCTTTCCCCACTTTTTGATGGGGTTGTTTGTTTTTCTTGTATATTTGTTTGAGTTCTTTGTAGATTCTGGATATTAGCCCTTTGTCAGGCGAGTAGATTGCAAAATTTTCTCCCATTCTGTAGGTTGCCTGTTCACTCTGATGGTAGTTTCTTTTGCTGTGCAGAAGCTCTTTAGTTTAATGAGATCCCATTTGTCAATTTTGGCTTTTGCTGCCGTTGCTTTTTGGTGTTTAGACATGAAGTCCTTGCCCATGCCTATGTCCTGAATGGTACTACCTAGATTTTCTTCTAGGGTTTTTATGGTATTAGGTCTAACATTTAAGTCTCTAATCCATCTTGAATTAATCTTCGTATAAGGAGTAAGGAAAGGATCCAGTTTCAGCTTTCTACTTATGGCTAGCCAATTTTCCCAGCACCATTTATTAAATAGGAATCCTTTCCCATTTCTTGTTTCTCTCAGGTTTATCAAAGATCAGACGGCTGTAGATGTGTGGTATTATTTCTGAGGACTCTGTTCTGTTCCATTGGTCTATAGCTCTGTTTTGGTACCAGTACCATGCTGTTTTGGTTACTGTAGCCTTGTAGTATAGTTTGAAGTCAGGTAGCGTGACGCCCAGCTTTGTCCTTTGACTTAGGATTGTCTTGGCAATGCGGGCTCTTTTTGGTTCCATATGAACTTTAAAGCAGTTTTTTCCAATTCTGTGAAGAAACTCATTGGTAGCTTGATGGGGATGGCATTGAATCTATAGATAACCTTGGGCAGTATGGCCATTTTCACGATATTGATTCTTCCTATCCATGAGCATGGTATGTTCTTCCATTTGTTAGTGTCCTCTTTGATTTCACTGAGCAGTGGTTTGTAGTTCTCCTTGAAGAGGTCCTTTACATCCCTTGTAAGTTGGATTCCTAGGTATTTTATTCTCTTTGAAGCAATTGTGAATGGAAGTTCATTCCTGATTTGGCTCTCTGCTTGTCTGTTACTGGTGTATAAGAATGCTTGTGATTTTTGCACATTAATTTTGTATCCTGAGACTTTGCTGAAGTTGCTTATCAGCTTAAGGAGATTTTGGGCTGAGACAATGGGGTTTTCTAAATATACAATCATGTCATCTGCAACAGGGACAATTTGACTTCTTCTTTTCCTAACTGAATACCCTTGATTTCTTTCTCTTGCCTGATTGCCCTAGCCAGAACTTCCAACACTATGTTGAATAGGAGTGGTGAGAGAGGCATCCCTGTCTTGTGCCAGTTTTCAAAGGAATTTTTCCAGTTTTTGCCCATTCAGTATGATATTAGCTGTGGGTTTGTCATAAATAGCTCTTATTATTTTGAGGTACGCTCCATCAATACCAAATTTATTGAGCGCTTTTAGCATGAAGGGCTGTTGAATTTTGTCAAAAGCCTTTTCTGCATCTATTGAGATAATCATGTGGTTCTTGTCTTTGGTTCTGTTTATATGCTGGATTACGCTTATTGATTTGCGAATGTTGAACCAGCCTTGCATCCCAGGGATGAAGCCCACTTGATCAGGGTGGATAAGCTTTTTGATGTGCTGCTGAACTGTTTGCCAGTATTTTATTGAGGATTTTGCATCGATGTTCATCAGGATATTGGTCTAAAATTCTTTTTTGTTGTGTCTCTGCCAGGCTTTGGTATCAGGATGATGTTGGCCTCATAAAATGAGTTAGGAGGATTCTCTTTTCTATTGATTGGAATAGTTTCAGAAGGAATGGTACCAGCTCCTCCTTGTACCTCTGGTAGAATTCAGCTGTGAATCCGTCTGGTCCTGGACTTTTTGGTGGGCAGGCTATTAATTGTTGCCTCAATTTCAGAGCCTGCTATTGGTCTATTCAGGATTCAACTTCTTCCTGGTTTAGTCTTGGGAGAGTGTAAGTGTCCAGGAAATTATCCATTTCTTCTAAATTTTCTAGTTGATTTGAAAGGTGTTTATAGTATTCTCTGATGGTAGTTTGTATTTCTGTGGGGTCGGTGGTGATATCCCTTTATCATTTTTTATTGCATCTATTTGATTCCTCTCTTTTCTTCTTTATTAGTCTTGCTAGCGGTCTGTCAATTTTGTTGATCTTTTCAAAACCAACTCCTGGATTCATTGATTTTTGAGGGTTTTTGTGTTTCTATCTCCTTCAGTTCTGCTCTGATCTTAGTTATTTCTTGCCTTCTGCTAGCTTTTGAGTGTGTTTGCTCTTCCTCTCTAATTCTTTTAATTGTGATGTTAGAGTGTCAATTTTCGATCTTTCCTGCTTTCTCTTGTGGGAATTTAGTGCTATAAATTTCCTCTACACACTGCTTTAAATGTGTCCCAGAGATTCTGGTATGTTGTATCTTTGTTCTCATTGGTTTCAAAGAACATCTTTATTTCTGCTTTCATTTCGTTATGTACCCAGTAGTCATTCAGGAGCAGGTTGTTCAGTTTCCATGTAGTTGAGCGGTTTTGATTGAGTTTCTTAGTCCTGAGTTCTAGTTTGATTGCACTGTGGTCTGAGAGACAGTTTGTTATAATTTCTGTTCTTTACATTTGCTGAGGAGTGCTTTACTTCCAATTATGTGGTCAATTTTGGAATAAGTGCGATGTGGTGCTGAGAAGAATGTATATTCTGTTGATTTGGGGTGGAGAGTTCTATAGATGTTCATCAGGTCTGCTTGGTGCAGAGATGAGTTCAATTCCTGGATATCCTTGTTAACTTTCTGTCTCGTTGATCTGTCTAATGTTGACAGTGGAGTGTTGAAGTCTCCCATTATTATTGTATGGGAGTCTAAGTCTCTTTGTAAGTCTCCAAGGACTTGCTTTATGAATCTGGGTGCTCCTGTATTGGTGCATATATATTTAGGATAGTTAGCTCTTCCTGTTGAATTGATCCCTTTACCATTATGTAATGGCCTTCTTTGTCTCTTTTGATCTTTGATGGTTTAAAGTCTATTTTATCAGAGACTAGGATTGCAACCCCTGCTTTTTTTGTTCTCCATTTGCTTGGTAGATCTTCCTCCATCCCTTTATTTTGAGCCTATGTATGTCTCTGCATGTGAGATGGGTCTCCTGAATACAGCAGACTGATGGGTCTTGACGCTTGATCCAGTTTGCCAGTCTGTGTCTTTTAATTGGAGCATTTAGTCCATTAACATTTAAGGTTAATATTGTTATGTGTGAACTTAATCCTGCCATTATGATATTAACTGGTTATTTTGCTCATTAGTTGATTTACATTTTGGCTTGTTTTTGCAATGGCTGGTACCGTTGTTCCTTTCCATGTTTAGGGCTTCCTTCAGGGTCTCTTGTAAGGCAGGCCTGGTGGTGACAAAATTCTAAGCATTTGCTTATCTGTAAAGGATTTTATTTCTCCTTCACTGATGAAACTTAGTTTGGCTGGATATGAAATTCTGGGTTTAAAATTCTTTTCTTTAAGAACGTTGAATATTGGCCCCACTCTCTTCTGGCTTGTAGAGTTTCTGCCGAGAGATCTGTTGTTAGTCTGATGGGCTTCCTTTGTGGGTAACCCGACCTTTCTCTCTGGCTGCCCTTAAGATTTTTTCCTTCATTTCAACTTTGGTGAATCTGGCAATTATGTGTCTTGGAGTTGCCCTTCTGGAGGAGTATCTTTGTATGCTCTCTGTATTTCCTGAATTTGAATGTTGGCCTGCCCTACTAGGTTGGGGAAGTTCTCCTGGATGATATCCTGAAGAGTGTTTTCCAACTTGTTTCCATTCTCCCTCACTTTCAGGCACCCCAATCAGACGTAGATTTGGTCTTTTACATAATCCCATACTTCTTGCAGGCTTTGTTCATTTCTTTTTCTTCTTTTTCTTTTGGTTTCTTCTCGCTCATTTCATTCATTTGATCCTCAATCGCTGATACTCTTTCTTCCAGTTGATCGAGTCGGTTACTGAAGCTTGTGCATTTGTCACGATTTCTCGTGTCATGGTTTTCATCTCTGTCATGTCGCTTATGACCTTCTCTGCATTAATTAGTCTAGCTGTCAATTCTTCCACTCTTTTTCAAGATTTTTCGCTTTGCGCTTGGGTACGTAATTCCTCCTTTAGCTCTGAGAAGTTTGATGGACTGAAGCCTTCTTCTCTTCTCATCAAAGTCATTCTCTGACCAGCTTTGATCCGTTGTTGGCGATGGGCTGCGCCCTTTGCAGGGGAGATGCGCCTATTTTTTGAATTCCCAGCTTTTCTGCCCTGCTTTTTCCCCATCTTTGTGGTTTTATCTGTCTCTGGTCTTTGATGATGGTGACGCACTGATGGGGTTTTGCATAGGTGTCCTTCCTGTTTGATAGTTTTCCTTCTGCCAGTCAGAACCCTCAGCTATAGGTCTGTTGGAGATTGCTTGAGGTCCACCCAGACCCTGTTTGCCTGGGTATCAGCAGCAGAGGTTGCAGAAGATAGAATATTGCTGAACAGCGAGTGTACCTGTCTGATTCTTACTTTGAAGCTTCCTCTCAGGGGTGTACTCCACCCTGTGAGGTGTGGGTGTCAGACTGCCCCTAGTGGGGATGTCTCCCAGTTAGGCTACTCAGGGTCAGGGACCCACTTGAGCAGGCAGTCTGTCCCTTCTCAGATCTCAACCTCCGTGTTGGGAGATCCACTGCTCTTCAAAGTTGTCAGACAGAGTCGCCTGCACAAGTCTCTGCTGCTTCTGTTATTTTTTAGCTGAGCCTGTCCCCAGAGGCGGAGTCTACAGAGACAGGTTTCTTGAGCTGCTGTGAGCTCCACCCAGTGGAGCTCCCAGCGGCTTTGTTTACCTACTTAAGCCTCAGCAATGGCGGGCGCCCCCCCAGCCTCGCTGCTGCCCTGCGGTTAGATCGCCAGACTGCTGTGTTAGCAAGGAGGAGGCCCGGTGTGGGACCCTCCCGGCCAGGCGTGGTATATTCTCCTGGTGTGCCCGTTATCCTATAGCGCAGTATTGGGGTGGAGTTACCCATTTTCCAGGTGTTGTGTGTCTCAGTTCCCCTGGTTAGAAAAGGATTCCTTCCCTTGCGCTTCCCAGGTGAGGCGATGCCTCGCCTGGTTCAGCTCTCGCTGGTCGGGCCGCAACAGCTGACCAGCACCGATTGTCCGCACTCACTAGTGAGATGACCCCAGTACCTCAGTTCAAAATGCAGAAATCACCGTCTTCTGTGTCCTTCGCTGGCTGGGAGTTGCAAACACAACTTGATAATTTCTTGTATATTTGGGAGTTCTTTGTAATTCTGGATATTAACTTTGTCAGATGAGTCAATTGCAAAATTTTCTTTCCCATTTTTATTAGGTTGCCTGTTCAATCTGAGTAGTTTCTTTGTGTGCAGAAGCTCTTTAGTTTAATGATATCCCATTGTCAATTTGCTTTTTGCTGCCATTGCTTTTGGTTTAGACATGAAGTCCTTGCCTTATGTCCTAGTCTCTGATACTACCTAGTGTTTCTTCAGGGAGAAACTGGTATTAGGTCTAAATGTAAGTAATCCATCTGAATTTTTCATCTTGGTGGGATAAGTAACCACAGGAAGGATCCATTTTCAGCTTTCTAGACTTATGGCAAAACCTATTTCCCACATTTTTTATGAATAGAATCTTTCCCATTTCTTGTTTTTCAGTTATCAAAGATCAGATGGACAGATGTGTATTATTTCTGAGGACTCTCTGTTCCATTGGTCTATATCTCTGTTTTACAGTACCATGTTTTTGTTACTGTAGCCTTGTGGTATAGTTAGTCAGTAGCTGATCAGCTTTGTCCTTTTTAACTTAGGATTCTCTGAATCATCTTTTTCCATATGAACTTTAGAAGCATTTTTTCCAATTCGTGAAGAAACTATTTTAGCTTGATGGGGATGGTATTGAATCTATAAATAACCTTGAGCATATGGCCATTTTCACGATATTGATTCTTCCTATCCATGAGCATGGTATGTTCTTCCATTTGTTTGTGTCCTCTTTGATTTCACTGAGCAGTCCTTTGTAAGTTTCCTGAGGACAGCCATGTGGATTTTGGCTGATTTGGTATAAATGCTTGTGATTTTTGCACATTAATTTTGTATCCGCTGAAGTTGCTTATCAGCTTAAAAACATGAACTGCATCATGCCAGGACAATTTGACTTCTTCTTTCCTACATCCCTGTCTTGTGCCTTTTGAGGAGGCATTTTCCACCTGTTTTGCCCATTCAGTATGATCATAAATTTAAGAATTGTATAGCAAATGAAGGGCTAAGAATTTGTCAAAAGCCTTTTCTATCTATTGAGTAAGTGTAGAAGGTGTTTATATGTATTTCTGATATCCTTTATCATTTTTCTGATATTATTTGATTCAATTCTCTTCCTTATTTCTTCTTTTTTGTGACATTTCAAAATTACAGACCCATGATAGAATGCTTTCTTACAAAATAGCCATCTGAGAGTTTAATGCAAATCAATTCCACATGACATGATCTCACCCCAGTTCATATCATTAAAATATCAGAAATGACATGTTTAAAGGATGAAGTAATAGGAACACTTTAACTTTGATGATTTAAACAGTTCAACCAATTGAAAAAGTATGGGCGGAGCAAGATGGTCAATAGGAACAGCTCCAGTCTCCAACTCCCAGCCAAGGACACAGAAGACCGGTGATTTCTGCATTTTCAACTGAGGTACTGGGGTCATCTCACTAGTGAGTGCCGGACAAGGGTGCTGGTCAGCTGCTGCCCGACCAGCGAGAGTTGAAGCAGGGCAGGCATCGTCACCTGGAAGCGCAAGGGGAAGGAACTTTCCCAACCAGGGAACTGAGACACACAACACCTGGAAAATCGGGTAACTCCCACCCCAATACTGCGCTTATAGAAAACGGGCACACCAGGAGAATATACCCCACCTGGCCGGGAGGGTCCCATGCCCATGAGCCTCCCTCCTGCTAACACAGCAGTCTGGGCGATCTAACCGCAGGGCAGCAGCGAGGTGGGGAGGGCGCCGCATTGCTGAGGCTTAAGGTAAACAAGCCGCTGGGAAGCTCCAACTGTGGAGCTCACAGCAGCTCAAGGAAACCTGCCTGTCTCTGTAGACTCCACTCTGGGGACAGCCAGCTAAAAATATAACAAAAGCAGCAGATACTCTGCAGACGCAACCACTCTGTCTGACAACTTTGAAGAGAGCAGTGGATCTCCCAACACGGAGGTTGAGATCTGAGAAGGGACAGACTGCCTGCTCAAGTGGGTCCCTGACCCCTGAGTAGCCTAACTGGGAGACATCCCCACTAGGGGCAGTCTGACACCCCACACTCACAGGGTGGAGTACACCCTGAGAGGAAGCTTCCAAAGTAAGAATCAGACAGGTACACTCGCTGTTCAGCAATATTCTATCTTCTGCAACCTCTGCTGCTGATACCCAGGCAAACAGGGTCTGGAGGGACCTCAAGCAATCTCCAACAGACCTACAGCTGAGGGTTCTGACTGTTAGAAGGAAAACTATCAAACAGGAAGGACACTCTATACCAAAACCCCATCAGTACGCACCATCATCAAAGACCAGAGACAGATAAAACCACAAAGATGGGGAAAAGCAGGCAGAAAAGCTGGAAATTCAAAAATAAGAGTGCATCTCCCCTGCAAAGGAGCGCAGCTCATCGCCAGCAATGGATCAAAGCTGGTCAGAGAATGACTTTGATGAGAAGAGAGAAGAAGGCTTCAGTCCATCAAACTCTCAGAGCTAAAGGAGGAATTACGTACTCAGCGCAAAGAAACTAAAAATCTTGAAAAGAGTGGAAGAATTGACAGCTAGACTAATTAATGCAGAGAAGGTCATAAACGAAATGACAGAGATGAAAACCATGACACGAGAAATACGTGACAAATGCACAAGCTTCAGTAACCGACTCGATCAACTGGAAGAAAGAGTATCAGCGATTGAGGATCAAATGAATGAAATGAAGAAGAGAAACCAAAAGAAAAAGAAGAAAAAGAAATGAACAAAGCCTGCAAGAAGTATGGGATTATGTAAAAGACCAAATCTACGTCTGATTGGGGTGCCTGAAAGTGAGGGGAGAATGGAACCAAGTTGGAAAACACTCTTCAGGATATCATCCAGGAGAACTTCCCAACCTAGTAGGGCAGGCCAACATTCAAATTCAGGAAATACAGAGAACGCCACAAAGATACTCCTCCAGAAGAGCAACCCAAGACACATAATTGCCAGATTCACCAAAGTTGAAATGAAGGAAAAATCTTAAGGGCAGCCAGAGAGAAAGGTCGGTTACCCACAAAGGGAAGCCCATCAGACTAACAGCAGATCTCTCGGCAGAAACTCTACAAGCTGGGGCCAATATTCAACATTCTTAAAGAAAAGAATTTTAAACCCAGAATTTCATATCCAGCCAAACTAAGTTTCATCAGTGAAGGAGAAATAAAATCTTTACAGATAAGCAAATGCTTAGAGATTTTGTCACCACCAGGCCTGCCTTACAAGAGACCCTGAAGGAAGCCCTAAACATGGAAAGGAACAACCGTACTGCATTAATAGCATAACTAGTTAATATCATAATGGCAGGATCAAGTTCACACATAACAATATTAACCTTAAATGTTAATGGACTAAATGCTCCAATTAAAAGACACAGACTGGCAAACTGGATAAAGAGTCAAGACCCATCAGTCTGCTGTATTCAGGAGACCCATCTCACATGCAGAGACATACATAGGCTCAAAATAAAGGGATGGAGGAAGATCTACCAAGCAAATGGAGAACAAAAAAGCAGGGGTTGCAATCCTAGTCTCTGATAAAATAGACTTTAAACCATCAAAGATCAAAAGAGACAAAGAAGGCCATTACATAATGATAAAGGGATCAATTCAACAGGGAGAGCTAACTATCCTAAATATATATGCACCCAATACAGGAGCACCCAGATTCATAAAGCAAGTCCTTAGAGACTTACAAAGAGACTTAGACTCCCATACAATAATAATGGGAGACTTCAACACTCCACTGTCAACATTAGACAGATCAACGAGACAGAAAGTTAACAAGGATATCCAGGAATTGAACCCATCTCTGCACCAAGCGGACTTAATAGACATCTATAGAAATCTCCACCCCAAATCAACAGAATATACATTCTTCTCAGCACCACATCGCACTTATTCCAAAAAGTAAAGCACTCCTCAGCAAATGTAAAAGAACAGAAATTATAACAAACTGTCTCTCAGACCACAGTGCAATGAAACTAGAACTCACGACTAAGAAACTCATCATTACTGGGTATATACCCAAAGGAGTGGAAATCATGGTGCTATAAAGACACATGCACACATATATTCATTGTGGCACTATTCACGATAGCAAAGACCTGGAATCAACCCAAATGTCCATCAGTGACAGACTGGATTAAGAAAATGTGGCACATATACACCATGGAATACTATGTAGCCATAAAAGAGGATGAGTTTGTGTCCTTTGTAGGCACGTGGATGCAGCTGGATACCATCATTCTCAGCAAACTATCGCAAGAACAGAAAACCAAATACTGTATGTTCTCACTCATAGGTGGGAATTGAGCAATGAGATCACTTGGACTCAGGAAGGGGAACATCACACACCAGGGCCTATCATGGGGAGGGGGGAAGGGAGAGGGATTGCATTGGGAGTTATACCTGATGTAAATGATGAGTTGATGGGTGCTGACAATTTAGTGGGTGCAGCACACCAACATGGCACAGGTATACATATGTAAGAAACCTGCACTTTATGCACATGTACCCTAGAACTTAAAGTATAATAATAATAATAAAATAACAAAAACAGTAGTGGGGGCAGGGAGAGTATGGGGCAAAGATTGAAAAGCTACATATTGGATACTACTATGGTCATTTACTGGATGATAAGTCCAACCATACTACAAACCTCTGGGTGACAAGTCCAGTCATACTACAAACCTCAGCATCATACAATATACCTTCATAAAAAACCTACGCATGTATCTTTGGAATCTAAAATAAAAGTTTTAAAAATAAAGATGCAATTAAACTTTTAAATAAGTATAAAATCATATTTCCAAATGATTCGCAAGTGTTGGGTTCGTAAAATTAGTGGCGGTAACTCTTAAAATTGTCAACATCTTGGAGTAGAAGATGTACAAAATGTGTCTCAGGTACAATGCAAACACATCTCTTAGGAATACGGTAGTACTCTCCTATTACAGTGGTATCTTGTTGACATCTTGAAAATCTTTCTTCAATTCTCGTTCGCATCCTATTGCTAAACAGGATTTTACATTTCTGTCTTCTTGAATGCTGGACTGTGGACTGATTTGCTTCACATTCTGTCTTGTCATTGTAGCTTCCTCTCTGTCTTTTCATGGCAAGAGCTCTCACTATAAATGTGAGGGTGCGTTCTGGAGATCAGAAGTCCAAGGTAAAGGTATCAGGATTTGGTTTTCTCTGAGGACTCTCTCCTTGACTTGCAGATAGCTGCATTCCTGCTATTTGAAGTTTTTTCATCAGTGTTTTAAACATTTTAGTATACTAGTCTTTCACTCCCTTTGTTAAATTTACTTCTAAGTATATTGTTTGTTTGTAGCTATTGTAAATGGGTTTGATTTCTTAATTTCTCTTTTTGATAGTTTGTTATTAGTGTATAGAAATGCTACTGATTTTTATATGCTTATTTTTGTATCTCACTACTGTCCTAATTGTATTTATCTGTTCTAACAGTTTTTTGGTGAAGTCTTTCAGGTTTTCTATAGATATAAGATCATTATGTCAACCAACAGAGAAAAGTTTAGTTCTTCCTTTTCTGTTAGAGTGCCTTTTATTTCTTTTTCTTCTAATTGCTTTTTGAAAACAAGTGATGAATTTGAGCACCCTTGTCATATTATATTATTAAATATTATCTTTGGGACTCTTCGTCTCTCTTACTTTGTAACTCCTATTATATTTTTTAATTCTTGAATTTTCGATTCAGTGTATGCATGTGTTTGTTTGTTACATCGCATTACAAGTAATGATGGGGACTGTGTTTCTAGTGTACCCACACCAAATTATTGAACATTGTACTCAATAGGTAATTTTCAGTTCTCACTCCACTCCTACCCATTCCCATTTTGGAGTTCCCAGTGTCTATTATCTTTATCTTTATGTCCAAGTTTACCCATTTCTTAGCTCCCAAATATAAATGAGAACAGGCAATATTTGATTTTCTGCTTTTAAGTTAGTTCACTTCGAGTGATGGCCTCCATCTCCATCAATGCC
This sequence comes from Colobus guereza, assembly GCA_030247045.1. Taxonomy (NCBI): domain Eukaryota; kingdom Metazoa; phylum Chordata; class Mammalia; order Primates; family Cercopithecidae; genus Colobus; species Colobus guereza. The sequence continues at coordinate 98,380,442 of CM058096.1, read as the reverse complement.
ACTGCAAAAACATGATTTCATAATTTTTTAAATGGCTGCATAGTATTCCATGGTATATATACCACATCTTCTTTATCCAGTCAACCACTGGTGGACACTTGGATTGGTTCCATGACTTTGCTATTGTGAATAGTGCTGCGATGGACATACAAGTGCAGGTGTCTTTTTTATATAAAGATTTATTTTCCTTTGGGTAGATACTCAGTAGTGGGGTTGCTATGTAGAATAGTAGTTCTATTTTTATTTCTTTCCAATATCGCCATACTATTTTCCATAGAAGTTGAACGAATTTACATTTTCACCAACAGGGTATATGCATTCCATTTTCTCTGTATCCATGCCAACATGTGATGTTTTTTGACTTTTTATTAATATCCATTCTGACTGGTATAAGGTGATATCTCAATGTAGTTTTAATTTGCATGTCTCTGATGATTAGTGATGCTGAGAATTTTTTTATGTGTTTATTGGCTGATGGTATTTCTTCTTTTGAGAAGTGTCTGTTCATGTCATTTGCCCTGTTTTTAATGGAGTTGGTTGTTTTACTCTTGTTAAGCTGTTTGAGTTCTACGTAGATTCTGGATATTCGTTTTGTGTTGGAAACATGATTTGCAAATAGTATGACCCATTCTGTAGGGGATCTGTCTACTCTGTTGGTTATTTATTTTGCTTTGCAGAAGCTTTTTAGTTTAAGTCTCATTTGTCTATTTTCATTTTTGTTGCTGTTGCTTTTGGGATCTTCATCATAAATTACTTGCCTAGGCCAATGGCCAAAAGAATTTTTCCTAGGTTTTATTCAAGGATTTTAATAGTTTTGGGTCTTACATTTGTGTCTTAATCCAACTTGAGTTAATTTTTCTATATGGTGAGAGATAGGGATCAAGTTTCTTTCTTTGGCATATGGCTAGCCACTGTTCCAAGTACTGTTTATTGAACAGGGCATTCTTTCCCCATTGTTTGTTTTAGTCAACTTTATCAAAGATAAGTTGATTTTAGGTGGTATGTGGCTTTATTTCTGGGTTCTCTATTCTGTTACATTCACCTTTATGTCCATTTTTATTTTTATTATACTTTAAGTTCTAGGGTAAATGTGCACAACATGCAGGTTTGTTACATATGTATACATGTGTCATGTTGGTGTACTGCACCCATCAGCTCGTCAGCACCCATCAACTCGTCATTTACATCAGGTGTTCATTTTTTTTAACCAGTACCATGCTGCTTTAGTTACTATAACTTGTAGTGTAATTGAAGTCAGACAACGTGATGCTTCCAGATTTGTTCTTTTGCTTACGAGTGCTTTGGCTAATCAGTGTTTCTTTTTCATTCTATATGAACTTCAGAATAGCTTTTTTCTAACTCTGTGAAAAATGATGCTGGTAATTTGATACACATTACATTGGTTCTTTGGATTGCTTTGGTTGATATAGTCATTTAAACAATATCGATTCTTCCAATTCATGAGAATTGGGATTTTTTTTTTCTTTTTTTTCTGGTATATATTTTTTTCATCAATGTTTTGTAGTTCTCTTTGCGGAGATCTTTCACCTCTTTGGTTAAGTGTATTTCTAAGTATTTTATTTTGTGTGTATGGCAGTTGTAAATTTGATTCAGGTCTTAATTTCATTCTCAGCTTTGTGTATAGAAGTTCTACTGATTTTTGCATGTTGATTTTGTATTCTGAGACTATACGCAAGTTGTGTATTGAGTCTAGGAGTCTATTGGAGGAGTCTGTGAGGTTTTCTAGGTATATGATCACATCATTAACAAATGGAAATAATTTAGCTTTCTATTTTCCAATTTGGATGCCTTTTATTTCTTTCTTTTGCTGGGTTGCTCTGGCTAAGACTTCCAGTAATATGTTGAATAGAAATCAAGAGTAGACGTTTTTGTCTCATTCTCTCTCTTAGGGGAAATACTTTAACCTTTTGCCCATTCAATATGATGTTGGTTGTGCATTTCTTATAAATGACTCATTATTTTGGCGTTTGTTTCTTCCATGTCTAATTTCTTGAGGGTTTTTATCGTAAATGGGTATTGGGTTTTTTTTTAATGCTTTTTACGTATCTATTGAGATAATTATATCCTTGCTACCCTTACATAAATCCCAGTTGATTGTGATGAATTATCTTTTGATGTGCTGTTGAATTCTGTTTACCAGCATATTGTTGAGGATTTTTGCATCTGTGTTCAGCAGGAATATTGGCCTGTAGTTTTTTTGTTGTTCTTGTGTTTTTGCATGGTTTTAATGTCATGGAGATACTGGATTTGTACAATGATTTAGAGAGGTATTCCTCCACTTTGATTTTTTGGAATAGCCTCAGTAGGATGACACCAGATCTTTTTTGTACATCTGGCAAAACCTGACTGAATCAGTCTATTCCTGGGCTTTTGTTTTTTGCATGATTTGTATTACTGATTAGATTACTGATGAGATTTCTTTGTTGGAAGATTTATATTACTGGTTAGATTTTTGTTTTTTACTTATTTGTAGTGTTCAGGTTTTCTATTTCTTCCTAATTCAATCTTGAGAAGTTGTATGTTTCCAGGAAACTATCCATTTTCTCTAGATGTTCTAGTTTGTGTTTATAGAATTGTCCATTTTAGTCCCTGATTGTCTTTTGTGTTTCTATGGCATAAATTGTAATATCACCTTTATCATTTCTGACTGTGCTTATTTGAATCTTCTCTGTTTCTTGTTTGTTTTTTGATTAGTCCAGCTAGGGGTCTGTTAATATTTTTTCTAATGCTTTCAAAGAACTAAATTTTCTTTCATTAATACTTTTTAGCCTTTTTTGGTCTCAATCTTATTTAGTTAACCCTGGATTTGTTATTTCTTTTCTTCTGCTGGCTTAGGGTTTGGTTTGTTCATATTTTTATATTTCCTTAAGGTGTGACATTAGGTTGTTAATTTTAGAGCTCTCTCTCCTTTTTATGTAGGAATTTAATGCTATAAACTTTCATTTTAGCACTTTTTTGCTGTGTTGTAGATGTTTTGTTATATTGTGTCTGTTTTTATACATTTCAATTTTTTTATTTCTGCCTTAATATCATTGTTCACACACAAAAAGTTTAAGAATAAGTTGTTTAGTTTCCATATATTAGCGTAGTTTTGAGAGTTCTTCTTGTTATTGCTTTCTAAATTTATTCCACTGTGGTCTGAGAAGAGACTTGATATTATTTTACCTTTTTGAATGCATTGAGACTTGCTTTCTGGCCAAGCATATGGTCAATTTTGGAGAATGTGCCATGCAAAAGTGAAAAGAATGTATATTCTGGGGTTATTGGGTAAGCTATAGTGTAAATGTCTACTAGGACCATTTGATCTATAATCCAATTAAATCTTTGTGGATTTTCTGCCTTGCTTATCTGTCTAGTGATATCAGTGGGGTGTTAAAGTCCCACTATTGATATATTGCTATCAATCTATTTTCTTAAGTCTAGAAGTATATTTTTTATAAATCTGGATGCTCCAGTGTCTGTTGTACATCTATTTTAAATAATTCAATCTTCTTCTTTTATTGGAGCTGTTCTTAAATATAATTTCCTTATTTATATTTTAGTACCACTGTTGAGCTAAAGTCTGTTTTATCTGATATGAAAGTGGTTATTCCTGCTTGCTTTTATTTTTCATTTGCGTGGTGTATCTTTTTACGCCATTTTACTTTGAGTCTGATAGTGTCTTTAGCCAGTAGATGGGTCTTTTATAGACTGCAGATGGTTGGGTCTTATTTTGTGACTCTGTATCCTTTAAGTGGAGTATTTAGGCCATTTACATGCAAGATTAATATTGATATGTGAAGTTTTCTTCCTATCACAATAGTGTTAGTTATTTTGGAGTTTCCATTTTGTTATTGCTTTGTAGAATCTGTGAATTTTGTACTTACGTGTCTTTGCCTGATGGCAAGAATCTTTCATGTGTTTTCATGTTTAGAATTCATTTAAGCATTTTTTTGTATGTCCAATCTAGTGGTTTTTTTTTTTTTAATTTTACATTAACTTATGGGATACAGGTACAGAATGTGCAGGTTTGTTACATAGGTATACATGTGCCATGGTGGTTTCCTGCACCTATCAGCCCATCATTTAGGCTTTAAGCATTGCGTGCATTAGGTATTTATCCAAATGCTCTCCCTCCCCTTACCCCCTGCCCCTGACAGACCTCAGTGTGTGATGTTCCCCTCCCTGTGTCCATGTGTTCTCATTGTTCTACTCCCACTTATGAGTGAGAACATGTGGTATTTGGTTTTATGTTCCTGTGTTAGTTTGCTGAGAATTATGGCTTCCACCTTCATCCATGTTCCTGAAAAATACAAGAACTTATTCTTTTTTATGGCTGCATAGTATTCCATGGTATATATGTGCCATATTTTCTTTACCTAATGTATTACTGATTGACATTTTGGTTACTTCCAAGTCTTTGATATTGTAAAGAGTGCTGCAATAAACATATGTGTGCATGTGTCTTTATAGTAGAATGATTTATACTCCTTTGGGTATATATGCAGTAATGGGATTTCTGGATCAAATGGTATTTCTGGTTCCAGATACTTGACGAATTGCCACATTGTCCTCCACAATCATTGAACTAATTTACATTCCCACCAACAGTGTAAAAGCATTTCTATTTCTCCACAGCCTCACCAGCATCTGTTGTTTCCTGGTTTGTTAATTATTGTCATTCTAACTGGCGTGAGATGGTATCTCATTGGGGTTTTGATTTGCATTTGTCTAATGACCAGTGATGAGGAGCATTTTTTCTTTATTTTTATTTATTTACTTTTTTATTATACTTTAAGTTCTAGGGTACATGTGCCTAACGTGCAGGTTTGTTACATATGTATACTTGTGCCATGTTGGTGTGCTGAACCCATCAACTCGGCAGCAACCATCAATTCATCATTTATATCAGGTATAACTCCCAATGCAATCCCTCCCCCTCCCCATAATAGGCCCCAGTGATGTTCCCCTTCCGAGTCAAGTGATCTCATTGTTCAGTTCCCACCTAGTGAGAACATGCGGTGTTTGGTTTTCTCTTCTTGTGATAGTTTGCTAAGAATGATGGTTTCCAGCTGCATCCATGTCCCTACAAAGGGGCAAAACTCATCCTTTTTATGGCTGCATAGTATTCCATGGTGTATATGTGCCACATTTTCTTAATCAGTCTGTCACAGATGGACATTTGGGTTGATTCAAGTCTTTGCTATTGTGAATAGTGCTGCAATAAACATACGTGTGCATGTGTCTTTGTAGTAGAATAATTTATAATCCTTTGGGTATATACCCAGTAGTGGGATAGCTGGGTCATATGGTACATCTAGTTCTAGATCCTTGAGGAATCGCCATACTGTTTTCCATAATGGTTGAACTAGTTTACAATCCCACCAACAGTGTAAAAGTGTTCCTATTTCTCACATCCTCTCCAACACCTGTTGTTTCCTGATTTTTAATGATGGCCATTCTAACTGGTGTGAGATGGTATCTCATTGTGGTTTTGATTTGCATTTCTCTGATGGCGGTGATGATGAGCATTTTTCATGTGTCTGTTGGCTGTATGAATGTCTTCTTTTGAGAAATGTCTGTTCATATCCTTTGCCCACTTTTTGATGGGGTTGTTTGTTTTTTCTTGTATATTTGTTTGAGTTCTTTGTAGATTCTGGATATTAGCCCTTTGTCAGATGAGTAGATTGCAAAATTTTCTCCCATTCTGTAGGTTGCCTGTTCACTCTGATGGTAGTTTCTTTTGCTGTGCAGAAGCTCTTTAGTTTAATGAGATCCCATTTGTCAATTTTGGCTTTTGCTGCCGTTGCTTTTGGTGTTTTAGACATGAAGTCCTTGCCCATGCCTATGTCCTGAATGGTACTACCTAGATTTTCTTCTAGGGTTTTTTTATATTAGGTCTAACATTTAAGTCTCTAATCCATCTTGAATTAATCTTCGTATAAGGAGTAAGGAAAGGATCCAGTTTCAGCTTTCTACTTATGGCTAGCCAATTTTCCCAGCACCATTTATTAAATAGGAATCCTTTCCCCATTTCTTGTTTCTCTCAGGTTTATCAAAGATCAGATGGCTGTAGATGTGTGGTATTATTTCTGAGGACTCTGTTCTGTTCCATTGGTCTATAGCTCTGTTTTGGTACCAGTACCATGCTGTTTTGGTTACTGTAGCCTTGTAGTATAGTTTGAAGTCAGGTAGCGTGGCGCCTCCAGCTTTGTCCTTTTGACTTAGGATTGTCTTGGCAATGCGGGCTCTTTTTGGTTCCATATGAACTTTAAAGCAGTTTTCCAATTCTGTGAAGAAACTCATTGGTAGCTTGATGGGGATGGCATTGAATCTATAAATAACCTTGGGCAGTATGGCCATTTTCACGATATTGATTCTTCCTATCCATGAGCATGGTATGTTCTTCCATTTGTTAGTGTCCTCTTTGATTTCACTGAGCAGTGGTTTGTAGTTCTCCTTGAAGAGGTCCTTTACATCCCTTGTAAGTTGGATTCCTAGGTATTTTATTCTCTTTGAAGCAATTGTGAATGGAAGTTCATTCCTGATTTGGCTCTCTGCTTGTCTGTTACTGGTGTATAAGAATGCTTGTGATTTTGCACATTAATTTTGTATCCTGAGACTTTGCTGAAGTTGCTTATCAGCTTAAGGAGATTTTGGGCTGAGACAATGGGGTTTTCTAAATATACAATCATGTCATCTGCGAACAGGGACAATTTGACTTCTTCTTTTCCTAACTGAATACCCTTGATTTCTTTCTCTTGCCTGATTGCCCTAGCCAGAACTTCCAACACTATGTTGAATAGGAGTGGTGAGAGGGCATCCCTGTCTTGTGCCAGTTTTCAAAGGGAATTTTCCAGTTTTGCCCATTCAGTATGATATTAGCTGTGGGTTTGTCATAAATAGCTCTTATTATTTTGAGTACGTTCCATCAATACCGAATTTATTGAGCGTTTTTAGCATGAAGGGCTGTTGAATTTTGTCAAAAGCCTTTTCTGCATCTATTGAGATAATCATGTGGTTCTTGTCTTTGGTTCTGTTTATATGCTGGATTACGTTTATTGATTTGCGAATGTTGAACCAGCCTTGCATCCCAGGGATGAAGCCCACTTGATCAGGGTGGATAAGCTTTTGATGTGCTGCTGAATCCGGTTTGCCAGTATTTTATTGAGGATTTTGCATCGATGTTCATCAGGGATATTGGTCTAAAATTCTCTTTTTTTGTTGTGTCTCTGCCAGGCTTTGGTATCAGGATGATGTTGGCCTCATAAAATGAGTTAGGGAGGATTCCCTCTTTTTCTATTGATTGGAATAGTTTCAGAAGGAATGGTACCAGCTCCTCCTTGTACCTCTGGTAGAATTCAGCTGTGAATCCGTCTGGTCCTGGACTTTTTGGTGGGCAGGCTATTAATTGTTGCCTCAATTTCAGAGCCTGCTATTGGTCTATTCAGGGATTCAACTTCTTCCTGGTTTAGTCTTGGGAGAGTGTAAGTGTCCAGGAAATTATCCATTTCTTCTAAATTTTCTAGTTGATTTGCGTAAGGTGTTTATAGTATTCTCTGATGGTAGTTTGTATTTCTGTGGGGTCGGTGGTGATATCCCTTTATCATTTTTATTGCATCTATTTGATTCCTCTCTCTTTTCTTCTTTATTAGTCTTGCTAGCGGTCTGTCAATTTTGTTGATCTTTTCAAAAACCAACTCCTGGATTCATTGATTTTTGGAGGGTTTTTGTGTTTCTATCTCCTTCAGTTCTGCTCTGATCTTAGTTATTTCTTGCCTTCTGCTAGCTTTTGAGTGTGTTTGCTCTTCCTCTCTAATTCTTTTAATTGTGATGTTAGAGTGTCAATTTTAGATCTTTCCTGCTTTCTCTTGTGGGCATTTAGTGCTATAAATTTCCCTCTACACACTGCTTTAAATGTGTCCCAGAGATTCTGGTATGTTGTATCTTTGTTCTCATTGGTTTCAAAGAACATCTTTATTTCTGCTTTCATTTCGTTATGTACCCAGTAGTCATTCAGGAGCAGGTTGTTCAGTTTCCATGTAGTTGAGCGGTTTTGATTGAGTTTCTTAGTCCTGAGTTCTAGTTTGATTGCACTGTGGTCTGAGAGACAGTTTGTTATAATTTCTGTTCTTTTACATTTGCTGAGGAGTGCTTTACTTCCAATTATGTGGTCAATTTTGGAATAAGTGCGATGTGGTGCTGAGAAGAATGTATATTCTGTTGATTTGGGGTGGAGAGTTCTATAGATGTCTATCAGGTCTGCTTGGTGCAGAGATGAGTTCAATTCCTGGATATCCTTGTTAACTTTCTGTCTGTCGTTGATCTGTCTAATGTTGACAGTGGAGTGTTGAAGTCTCCCATTATTATTGATGGGAGTCTAAGTCTCTTTGTAAGTCTCCAAGGACTTGCTTTATGAATCTGGGTGCTCCTGTATTGGGTGCATATATATTTAGGATAGTTAGCTCTTCCTGTTGAATTGATCCCTTTACCATTATGTAATGGCCTTCTTTGTCTCTTTTGATCTTTGATGGTTTAAAGTCTATTTTATCAGAGACTAGGATTGCAACCCTGCTTTTTTTTCATCTCCATTTGCTTGGTAGATCTTCCTCCATCCCTTTATTTTGAGCCTATGTATGTCTCTGCATGTGAGATGGGTCTCCTGAATACAGCAGACTGATGGGTCTTGACGCTTGATCCAGTTTGCCAGTCTGTGTCTTTTAATTGGAGCATTTAGTCCATTAACATTTAAGGTTAATATTGTTATGTGTGAACTTGATCCTGCCATTATGATATTAACTGGTTATTTTGCTCATTAGTTGATTTACATTTTGGCTTGTTTTGCAATGGCTGGTACCAGCTCCTCCTTGTACCTCTGGTAGAATTCAGCTGTGAATCCGTCTGGTCCTGGACTTTTTGGTGGTAGGCTATTAATTGTTGCCTCAATTTCAGAGCCTGCTATTGGTCTATTCAGGATTCAACTTCTTCCTGGTTTAGTCTTGGGAGAGTGTAAGTGTCCAGGAAATTATCCATTTCTTCTAAATTTTCTAGTTGATTTGTAGAGGTGTTTATAGTATTCTCTGATGGTAGTTTGTATTTCTGTGGGGTCGGTGGTGATATCCCCTTTATCATTTTTATTGCATCTATTTGATTCTCTCTTTTCTTCTTTATTAGTCTTGCTAGCGGTCTGTCAATTTTGTTGATCTTTTCAAAACCAACTCCTGGATTCATTGATTTTTGAGGGTTTTTGTGTTTCTATCTCCTTCAGTTCTGCTCTGATCTTAGTTATTTCTTGCCTTCTGCTAGCTTTTGAGTGTGTTTGCTCTTCCTCTCTAATTCTTTTAATTGTGATGTTAGAGTGTCAATTTTAGATCTTTCCTGCTTTCTCTTGTGGGCATTTAGTGCTATAAATTTCTACACACTGCTTTAAATGTGTCCCAGAGATTCTGGTATGTTGTATCTTTGTTCTCATTGGTTTCAAAGAACATCTTTATTTCTGCTTTCATTTCGTGTACCCAGTAGTCATTCAGGAGCAGGTTGTTCAGTTTCCATGTAGTTGAGCGGTTTTGATTGAGTTTTAGTCCTGAGTTCTAGTTTGATTGCACTGTGGTCTGAGAGACAGTTTGTTATAATTTCTGTTCTTTACATTTGCTGAGGAGTGCTTTACTTCCAATTATGTGGTCAATTTTGGAATAAGTGCGATGTGGTGCTGAGAAGAATGTATATTCTGTTGATTTGGGGTGGAGAGTTCTATAGATGTCATCAGGTCTGCTTGGTGCAGAGATGAGTTCAATTCCTGGATATCCTTGTTAACTTTCTGTCTCGTTGATCTGTCTAATGTTGACAGTGGAGTGTTGAAGTCTCCCATTATTATTGTATGGGAGTCTAAGTCTCTTTGTAAGTCTCAAGGACTTGCTTTATGAATCTGGGTGCTCCTGTATTGGGTATATATATTTAGGATAGTTAGCTCTTCCTGTTGAATTGATCCCTTTACCATTATGTAATGGCCTTCTTTGTCTCTTTTGATCTTTGATGGTTTAAAGTCTATTTTATCAGAGACTAGGATTGCAACCCCTGCTTTTTTTGTTCTCCATTTGCTTGGTAGATCTTCCTCCATCCCTTTATTTTGAGCCTATGTATGTCTCTGCATGTGAGATGGGTCTCCTGAATACAGCAGACTGATGGGTCTTGACGCTTGATCCAGTTTGCCAGTCTGTGTCTTTTAATTGGAGCATTTAGTCCATTAACATTTAAGGTTAATATTGTTATGTGTGAACTTGATCCTGCCATTATGATATTAACTGGTTATTTTGCTCATTAGTTGATTTACATTTTGGCTTGTTTTTGCAATGGCTGGTACCGTTGTTCCTTTCCATGTTTAGGGCTTCCTTCAGGGTCTCTTGTAAGGCAGGCCTGGTGGTGACAAAATCTCTAAGCATTTGCTTATCTGTAAAGGATTTTATTTCTCCTTCACTGATGAAACTTAGTTTGGCTGGATATGAAATTCTGGGTTTAAAATTCTTTTCTTTAAGAAACGTTGAATATTGGCCCCCACTCTCTTCTGGCTTGTAGAGTTTCTGCCGAGAGATCTGCTGTTAGTCTGATGGGCTTCCCTTTGTGGGTAACCGACCTTTCTCTCTGGCTGCCCTTAAGATTTTTCCTTCATTTCAACTTTGGTGAATCTGGCAATTATGTGTCTTGGTTGCCCTTCTGGAGGAGTATCTTTGTGGCGTTCTCTGTATTTCCTGAATTTGAATGTTGGCCTGCCCTACTAGGTTGGGGAAGTTCTCCTGGATGATATCCTGAAGAGTGTTTTCCAACTTGTTTCCATTCTCCCCTCACTTTCAGGCACCCCAATCAGACGTAGATTTGGTCTTTTACATAATCCCATACTTCTTGCAGGCTTTGTTCATTTCTTTTTCTTCTTTTTCTTTTGGTTTCTCTTCTCACTTCATTTCATTCATTTGATCCTCAATCGCTGATACTCTTTCTTCCAGTTGATCAGTCGGTTACTGAAGCTTGTGCATTTGTCACGTATTTCTCGTGTCATGGTTTTCATCTCTGTCATGTCGTTTATGACCTTCTCTGCATTAATTAGTCTAGCTGTCAATTCTTCCTCTTTTTCAAGATTTTTCGTTTCTTTGCGCTGGAGTGCGTAATTCCTCCTTTAGCTCTGAGAAGTTTGATGGACTGAAGCCTTCTTCTCTCTTCTCATCAAAGTCATTCTCTGACCAGCTTTGATCCGTTGCTGGCGATGGGGCGCTCCTTTGCAGGGGAGATGCACTCTTATTTTTGAATTCCCAGCTTTTCTGCCCTGCTTTTCCCCATCTTTGTGGTTTTATCTGTCTCTGGTCTTTGATGATGGTGACGCACTGATGGGGTTTTGGTATAGGTGTCCTTCCTGTTTGATAGTTTTCCTTCTGACAGTCAGAACCCTCAGCTATAGGTCTGTTGGAGATTGCTTGAGGTCCTCAGACCCTGTTTGCCTGGGTATCAGCAGCAGAGGTTGCAGAAGATAGAATATTGCTGAACAGCGAGTGTACCTGTCTGATTCTTACTTTGGAAGCTTCCTCTCAGGGGTGTACTCCACCCTGTGAGGTGTGGGGTGTCAGACTGCCCCTAGTGGGGATGTCTCCCAGTTAGGCTACTCAGGGGTCAGGGACCCACTTGAGCAGGCAGTCTGTCCCTTCTCAGATCTCAACCTCCGTGTTGGGAGATCCACTGCTCTCTTCAAAGTTGTCAGACAGAGTCGTTCGCGCCTGCACAGGTCTCTGCTGCTTCCCTGTTATTTTTTAGCTGAGCCTGTCCCCAGAGGTGGAGTCTACAGAGACAGGCAGGTTTCCTTGAGCTGCTGTGAGCTCCACCCAGTTGGAGCTTCCCAGCTTTGTTTACCTACTTAAGCCTCAGCAATGGCGGGCGCCTCCCCAGCCTCGCTGCTGCCCACGGTTAGATCGCCGCAGACTGCTGTGTTAGCAAGGAGGGAGGCTCGGGGCGTGGGACCCTCCCGGCCAGGTGTGGGTATATTCTCCTGGTGTGCCCGTTAGCCTACAGCGCAGTATTGGGGTGGGAGTTACCCGATTTTCCAGGTGTTGTGTGTCTCAGTTCCCTGGTTGGAAAAGGATTCCCTTCCCCTTGCGCTTCCAGGTGAGGTGATGCCTCGCCTGGTTCAACTCTCTGGCTGTGGGGCTGCAACAGCTGACCAGCACCGATTGTCCGGCACTCACTAGTGAGATGACCCCAGTACCTCAGTTGAAAATGCAGAAATCACGGTCTTCTGTGTCCTGAGTTGGAGACTGGAGCTGTTCCTATTCGGCCATCTTGCTCCGCCCCAGCATTTTTTTCATATATTTTTGGCTGAATAAGTGTCTTCTTTTGAGAAGTGTCTGTTCATATCCTTCACCCAATTTTTGATGGGATTGTTTGTTACTTTCTTGAATATTTGTTTAAGTTCCTTGTAGATCGTGGATATTAGACCTTTGTCAGATTGGTATTGTGCACATTTTTGGCCATTTTGTAGGCTACCTGTTCACTCTGATGCCAATTTCTTTTGCTGAGAAGAAGCTCTTTAATTTGATTAGATTGCATTTGTCAACTTGGGCTTTTGTTGCAACTGCTTTTGGTGTTTTATTCATAAAGTAATTGCCCATGCCTATGTCCAGAATTGTATTGCCTAGGTTTTCTTCTGGGTTTGTATGATTTTGGTTTTACATTTAAGTCTTTAATCCGTACTGAGTTAATTTTTGTATAAAATTTAAGGAACGGATTCAGTTTCTGTTTTCTGCATATGGCTAGCCAGTTTTTTCAGCATCTTTTATTAAATAGGACATCCTTTCCCCATTGCTGGTTTTTGTCAGGTTTATCGAAGATCATATGGTTGTAGCTGTGTGATGTTATTTCTGAGGTCTCTGTTCTGTTCCATTGATGTATATATCTGTTTTGATTCCAGTACCATGATCTTTTGGTTACTGACCCTTGTAGTATAGTTTGAAGTCAGGTGGCATGATTCCCCCAGCTTTGTTCTTTTTGCTTAGGATCGCCTTGGCAATATGGGCTCTTTTCTGGTTCCATATGAAATTTAAAGTAGTAATTTATTATTCTGTGAAGAAAGTCAATGATAGCTTGATGGGGATAACATTGAATTTATGAATTACTTCGGGCCATATGGACATTTTCACGATATTGATTCTTCCTATCCATGAGCTTGAATTAATTTTCCATTTGTTTATGTCCTTTCCTATTTCCTTGAGAAGTGGTTTGTAGTTCTCCTTGAATAGGTCTTTCACGTCTAATGTAAGTTGCATTTCTAGGTATTTTATTCTCTTTGCAGCAGTTGTGAATGGGAGCTTAATCATGATTTGGCTCTCTGCTCGTCTATTTTTTGTGTATAGGAATACTTGTGGTTTTTGTACATTGATTTTGTATCCTGAGACTTTGCTGAAGTTGCTTATCAGCAACTTATGGAGTTTTTGAGTGGAGACAATTAGATTTTCTAAATATTCAATAACATCATCTGCAAATAGAGACAATTTGACTTCCTCTCTTTCTGTTTGAATATGCTTCATTTATTTTTCTTGCCTAATTTCCCTGGCCAGAATTTTCAATACTATGTTGAATAGGAGTGGTGAGAGAGGGCATCCTTGTCTTCTTCTGGGTTTCAAAGGGAATGCGTCCAGCTTTTACCCATTCAGTATGATATTGGCTATAAGTTTGTCGTAAATAGCTCTTACTATTTTGAGATGTGTTCCATCAATACCTAGCTTATTGAGAGCTTTTAGCATGAAAGGGTGTTGAATTTTATCAAAGGCCCTTTCTGCACCTTTTGAGATAATCATGTGGTTTGGGTCACTGGTTCTGTTTATCTGATGGATTACGTTTATTGATTTCCGTATGTTGAACCAGCCTTGCATCCCAGGGATTAAGAAGACTTGATCATGGTTGACAAGCTTTTTGATGTGCTGCTGAATTCGGTTTCCCAGTATTTTATTGAGGATTTTCACATTGATGTTCATCACCGATGTTGGCCTGAAATTTTCCTTTTTTGTTGTGTCTCTGCCAGGTTTTGGTATCAGGAAGATGCTGGCCTCATAAGATGTGTTAAGGAGTAGTCCCTCTTATTCTATTTTTTGAAATAGTTTCAGAAGGAATGGTACCAGCTCCTCTTTGTACATCTGGTAGAATTTGACTGTGAATCTGTCTGGTCCTGGGCTTTTGTTGTGCTTTGGCTCTTTTTTTAAATTACTACCTCAATTTCAGAATTTGTTACTGGTCTATTCAGGGATTCGAGTTCTTCCTGGTTTAGTCTTGGGAGGGTGTAAGTGTCCAGGAATTTATCCATTTCTTCTATGTTTTCTAGTTTATTTGTATAGTGATGTTTATAGTATTCTCTGATGGTAATTTGTTTTTCTGTGGAATCAGTGGTGATGAACCCTTTATCATTTTTTATTGTTCCTATTTGTTTCTTCTCTTTTTTTCTTTATTAGTCTGTATAGTGATCTATTTATTTTGTTAATCTTTAAAAAAAAAAAAAAAAAAAAAAACAGCTCCTGGAGTCATTGATGTTTTTAAAGGGTTTTTCTTGTCTCGATCTCTTTCAGTTCTGCTCTGATCTTAATTATTTCTTATCTTCTGTTAGCTTCTGAATTTGTTTGCTCCTGCTTCTCTAGTTCTTTTAATTGTGATGGTAGGGTGTCAATTTTACATCTTTCATGCTTTCACATGTGGGCATTTAGTGCTATTAATTTTCCTCAAACACTGGTTTAACTGTGTCTTGGAGACTTCGGTAGGTTGTGTCTTTGTTCTCATTGGTTTCAATAAACTTATTTATTTCTACCTTAATTTCGTTGTTTATCCAGTAGTCATTCAGGATCAGGTTGTGGAGTTTCCATGTAGTTGTGTGGTTTTTAGTGAGTTTCTTAATCTTGAGTTCTAATTTGATTTCACTGTGGTCTGAGAGACTAATAGTTTTCTAATTTTTGCATTTGCTGAGCAGTGTTTAATTTTTCTAGGGTACATGTGCATAACGTGCAGGTTTGTTATATGTATACTTGTGCCATGTTGGTGTGCTGCACCCATCAACTCGTCAGCACCCATCAATTCATCATTTATATCAGGTATAACTCCCAATGCAATCCTCCCCTCCCCTCCCATGATAGGCCCCAGTGTGTGATGTTCCCCTTCCGAGTCAAGTGATCTCATTGTTCAGTTCCACCTATGAGTGAGAACATGCGGTGTTTGGTTTTCTCTTCTTGTGATAGTTTGCTAAGAATGATGGTTTCCAGCTGCATCCATGTCCCTACAAAGGACATAAACTCATCCTTTTTATGGCTGCATAGTATTCCATGGTGTATATGTGCCACATTTTCTTAATCAGTCTGTCACAGATGGACATTTGGGTTGATTCAAGTCTTTGCTATTGTGAATAGTGCGCAATAAACATACGTGTGCATGTGTCTTTGTAGTAGAATAATTTATAATCCTTTGGGTATATACCCAGTAGTGGCATGGCTGGGTCATATGGTACATCTAGTTCTAGATCCTTGAGGAATCGCCATACTGTTTTCCATAATGGTTGAACTAGTTTACAATCCACCAACAGTGTAAAAGTGTTCCTATTTCTCCACATCCTCTCCAACACTTGTTGTTTCCTGATTTTTAATGATGGCCATTCTAACTGGTGTGAGATGGTATCTCATTGTGGTTTTGATTTGCATTTCTCTGATGGCGGTGATGATGAGCATTTTTCATGTGTCTGTTGGCTGTATGAATGTCTTCTTTTGAAATGTCTGTTCATATCCTTTGCCCACTTTTTGATGGGGTTGTTTGTTTTTTCTTGTATATTTGTTTGAGTTCTTTGTAGATTCTGGATATTAGCCCTTTGTCAGATGAGTAGATTGCAAAATTTTCTCCCATTCTGTAGGTTGCCTGTTCACTCTGATGGTAGTTTCTTTTGCTGTGCAGAAGCTCTTTAGTTTAATGAGATCCCATTTGTCAATTTTGGCTTTTGCTGCCGTTGCTTTTGGTGTTTTAGACATGAAGTCCTTGCCCATGCCTATGTCCTGAATGGTACTACCTAGATTTTCTTCTAGGGTTTTATGGTATTAGGTCTAACATTTAAGTCTCTAATCCATCTTGAATTAATCTTCGTATAAGGAGTAAGGAAAGGATCCAGTTTCAGCTTTCTACTTATGGCTAGCCAATTTTCCCAGCACCATTTATTAAATAGGAATCCTTTCCCCATTTCTTGTTTCTCTCAGGTTTATCAAAGATCAGATGGCTGTAGATGTGTGGTATTATTTCTGAGGACTCTGTTCTGTTCCATTGGTCTATAGCTCTGTTTTGGTACCAGTACCATGCTGTTTTGGTTACTGTAGCCTTGTAGTATAGTTTGAAGTCAGGTAGCGTGGCGCCTCCAGCTTTGTCCTTTTGACTTAGGATTGTCTTGGCAATGCGGGCTCTTTTTGGTTCCATATGAACTTTAAAGCAGTTTTTCCAATTCTGTGAAGAAACTCATTGGTAGCTTGATGGGGATGGCATTGAATCTATAGATAACCTTGGGCAGTATGGCCATTTTCACGATATTGATTCTTCCTATCCATGAGCATGGTATGTTCTTCCATTTGTTAGTGTCCTCTTTGATTTCACTGAGCAGTGGTTTGTAGTTCTCCTTGAAGGTCCTTTACATCCCTTGTAAGTTGGATTCCTAGGTATTTTATTCTCTTTGAAGCAATTGTGAATGGAAGTTCATTCCTGATTTGGCTCTCTGCTTGTCTGTTACTGGTGTATAAGAATGCTTGTGATTTTGCACATTAATTTTGTATCCTGAGACTTTGCTGAAGTTGCTTATCAGCTTAAGGAGATTTTGGGCTGAGACAATGGGGTTTTCTAAATATACAATCATGTCATCTGCGAACAGGGACAATTTGACTTCTTCTTTTCCTAACTGAATACCCTTGATTTCTTTCTCTTGCCTGATTGCCCTAGCCAGAACTTCCAACACTATGTTGAATAGGAGTGGTGAGAGAGGGCATCCTGTCTTGTACCAGTTTTCAAAGGGAATTTTTCAGTTTTGCCCATTCAGTATGATATTAGCTGTGGGTTTGTCATAAATAGCTCTTATTATTTTGAGGTACGTTCCATCAATACCAAATTTATTGAGCGTTTTTAGCATGAAGGGCTGTTGAATTTTGTCAAAAGCCTTTCTGCATCTATTGAGATAATCATGTGGTTCTTGTCTTTGGTTCTGTTTATATGCTGGATTACGTTTATTGATTTGCGAATGTTGAACCAGCCTTGCATCCCAGGGATGAAGCCCACTTGATCAGGGTGGATAAGCTTTTGATGTGCTGCTGAATCCGGTTTGCCAGTATTTTATTGAGGATTTTTGCATCGATGTTCATCAGGGATATTGGTCTAAAATTCTCTTTTTTGTTGTGTCTCTGCCAGGCTTTGGTATCAGGATGATGTTGGCCTCATAAAATGAGTTAGGGAGGATTCCCTCTTTTTCTATTGATTGGAATAGTTTCAGAAGGAATGGTACCAGCTCCTCCTTGTACCTCTGGTAGAATTCAGCTGTGAATCCGTCTGGTCCTGGACTTTTTTGGTGGGCAGGCTATTAATTGTTGCCTCAATTTCAGAGCCTGCTATTGGTCTATTCAGGGATTCAACTTCTTCCTGGTTTAGTCTTGGGAGAGTGTAAGTGTCCAGGAAATTATCCATTTCTTCTAAATTTTCTAGTTGATTTGCGTAAAGGTGTTTATAGTATTCTCTGATGGTAGTTTGTATTTCTGTGGGGTCGGTGGTGATATCCCTTTATCATTTTTATTGCATCTATTTGATTCCTCTCTCTTTTCTTCTTTATTAGTCTTGCTAGCGGTCTGTCAATTTTGTTGATCTTTTCAAAAACCAACTCCTGGATTCATTGATTTTTGGAGGGTTTTGTGTTTCTATCTCCTTCAGTTCTGCTCTGATCTTAGTTATTTCTTGCCTTCTGCTAGCTTTTGAGTGTGTTTGCTCTTCCCTCTCTAATTCTTTTAATTGTGATGTTAGAGTGTCAATTTTCGATCTTTCCTGCTTTCTCTTGTGGGCATTTAGTGCTATAAATTTCCCTCTACACACTGCTTTAAATGTGTCCCAGAGATTCTGGTATGTTGTATCTTTGTTCTCATTGGTTTCAAAGAACATCTTTATTTCTGCTTTCATTTCGTTATGTACCCAGTAGTCATTCAGGAGCAGGTTGTTCAGTTTCCATGTAGTTGAGCGGTTTTGATTGAGTTTCTTAGTCCTGAGTTCTAGTTTGATTGCACTGTGGTCTGAGAGACAGTTTGTTATAATTTCTGTTCTTTTACATTTGCTGAGGTGCTTTACTTCCAATTATGTGGTCAATTTTGGAATAAGTGCGATGTGGTGCTGAGAAGAATGTATATTCTGTTGATTTGGGGTGGAGAGTTCTATAGATGTCTATCAGGTCTGCTTGGTGCAGAGATGAGTTCAATTCCTGGATATCCTTGTTAACTTTCTGTCTCGTTGATCTGTCTAATGTTGACAGTGGAGTGTTGAAGTCTCCCATTATTATTGTATGGGAGTCTAAGTCTCTTTGTAAGTCTCAAGGACTTGCTTTATGAATCTGGGTGCTCCTGTATTGGGTGCATATATATTTAGGATAGTTAGCTCTTCCTGTTGAATTGATCCCTTTACCATTATGTAATGGCCTTCTTTGTCTCTTTTGATCTTTGATGGTTTAAAGTCTATTTTATCAGAGACTAGGATTGCAACCCCTGCTTTTTTGTTCTCCATTTGCTTGGTAGATCTTCCTCCATCCCTTTATTTTGAGCCTATGTATGTCTCTGCATGTGAGATGGGTCTCCTGAATACAGCAGACTGATGGGTCTTGACGCTTGATCAGTTTGCCAGTCTGTGTCTTTTAATTGGAGCATTTAGTCCATTAACATTTAAGGTTAATATTGTTATGTGTGAACTTAATCCTGCCATTATGATATTAACTGGTTATTTTGCTCATTAGTTGATTTACATTTTGGCTTGTTTTGCAATGGCTGGTACGGTTGTTCCTTTCCATGTTTAGGGCTTCCTTCAGGGTCTCTTGTAAGGCAGGCCTGGTGGTGTCTCTAAGCATTTGCTTATCTGTAAAGTTTTATTTCTCCTTCACTGATGAAACTTAGTTTGGCTGGATATGAAATTCTGGGTTTAAAATTCTTTTCTTTAAGAACGTTGAATATTGGCCCCACTCTCTTCTGGCTTGTAGAGTTTCTGCCGAGAGATCTGCTGTTAGTCTGATGGGCTTCCCTTTGTGGGTAACCCGACCTTTCTCTCTGGCTGCCCTTAAGATTTTTCCTTCATTTCAACTTTGGTGAATCTGGCAATTATGTGTCTTGGGTTGCCCTTCTGGAGGAGTATCTTTGTGGCGTTCTCTGTATTTCCTGAATTTGAATGTTGGCCTGCCCTACTAGGTTGGGGAAGTTCTCCTGGATGATATCCTGAAGAGTGTTTTCCAACTTGTTTCCATTCTCCCCTCACTTTCAGGCACCCCAATCAGACGTAGATTTGGTCTTTTACATAATCCCATACTTCTTGCAGGCTTTGTTCATTTCTTTTCTTCTTTTTCTTTTGGTTTCTCTTCTCTTCATTTCATTCATTTGATCCTCAATCGCTGATACTCTTTCTTCCAGTTGATCGAGTCGGTTACTGAAGCTTGTGCATTTGTCACGTATTTCTCGTGTCATGGTTTTCATCTCTGTCATGTCGTTTATGACCTTCTCTGCATTAATTAGTCTAGCTGTCAATTCTTCCACTCTTTTTCAAGATTTTTCGTTTCTTTGCGCTGGTCGTAATTCCTCCTTTAGCTCTGAGAAGTTTGATGGACTGAAGCCTTCTTCTCTCTTCTCATCAAAGTCATTCTCTGACCAGCTTTGATCCGTTGCTGGCGATGGGCTGCGCTCCTTTGCAGGGGAGATGCGCTCTTATTTTTGAATTCCCAGCTTTTCTGCCCTGCTTTTCCCCATCTTTGTGGTTTTATCTGTCTCTGGTCTTTGATGATGGTGGCACTGATGGGGTTTTGGTATAGGTGTCCTTCCTGTTTGATAGTTTTCCTTCTGCCAGTCAGAACCCTCAGCTATAGGTCTGTTGGAGATTGCTTGAGGTCACTCCAGACCCTGTTTGCCTGGGTATCAGCAGCAGAGGTTGCAGAAGATAGAATATTGCTGAACAGCGAGTGTACCTGTCTGATTCTTACTTTGGAAGCTTCCTCTCAGGGGTACTCCACCCTGTGAGGTGTGGGGTGTCAGACTGCCCCTAGTGGGGATGTCTCCCAGTTAGGCTACTCAGGGGTCAGGGACCCACTTGAGCAGGCAGTCTGTCCCTTCTCAGATCTCAACCTCCGTGTTGGGAGATCCACTGCTCTCTTCAAAGTTGTCAGACAGAGTCGTTCGCCTGCACAAGTCTCTGCTGCTTCCCTGTTATTTTTTAGCTGAGCCGTCCCCAGAGGCGGAGTCTACAGAGACAGGCAGGTTTCCTTGAGCTGCTGTGAGCTCCACCCAGTTGGAGCTTCCCAGCGGCTTTGTTTACCTACTTAAGCCTCAGCAATGGCGGGCGCCCCTCCCCAGCCTCGCTGCTGCCCTGCGGTTAGATCGCCGCAGACTGCTGTGTTAGCAGGAGGGAGGCTCGGGCGTGGGACCCTCCCGGCCAGGCGTGGGGTATATTCTCCTGGTGTGCCCGTTATCCTATAGCGCAGTATTGGGGTGGGAGTTACCCGATTTTCCAGGTGTTGTGTGTCTCAGTTCCCTGGTTGGGAAAGGATTCCCTTCCCCTTGCGCTTCCCAGGTGAGGATGCCTCGCCCTGGTTCAACTCTTGCTGGTCGGGCTGCAACAGCTGACCAGCACCGATTGTCGGCACTCACTAGTGAGATGACCCCAGTACCTCAGTTGAAAATGCAGAAATCACCCGGTCTTCTGTCCTTGGCGCTGGTTGTTGGAGACTGCAGCTCTTCCTATTCGGCCATCTTGCTCTGCCCCCCGTGCTGTTAACATTTTTGCCTTCATTTCGACCTTGGAGAATCTGATGATTAGGTGTCTTGGTATTGCTCTACTTGAGGAGTATCTTAATGGTGTTTTCAGTATTTCCTGAATTTGAATGTTGGCATGTTTTGCTAGTTTCGGGAAGTTTTCCTGGATAATATCCTGAAATGTGTTGTCTAACCTGGTTCCATTCTCCCCATCACCTTCAGGGTCCTCAGTCAGTCATGGGTTTGTTCTTTTCACTTTATCCCATATTTCTTGGAGGCTTTGTTTTTTCCTTTTCACTCATTTTTTTCCAGTCTTGTAATCTTGCTTTATTTCAGTAAGGTGATTTTAAATCTCATATCCTTTCTTCCACTTGATCTATTCAGCTTTTGATACTTGTGTATGCTTCACAAAGTTCTCATGCTGTGTTTCATCTCCATCATGTCATTTATATTCCTCTCTAAACTGGATATTTTAGTGAGCATTTCCTGTAACCTCTTATCAAGGTTTTTAGCTTCCTTGCCTTGGGTTAGAACATGCTCATTTAGCTCAGAGGAGTTTTTTATTACCCACATTCTGAAGCCCATTTCTGGCAGTTTGTCAGTCTCATTCTCTATACAGTTTTCTGCCCTTGCTGGAGAGGAGTTGCAGTCATTTGTAGGAGAAGAGGCATTCTGGATTTTGGAATTTTCAGCACTTTTGTGCTGTTTTTTTCCTCATGTTTATGTATTTATCTACCTTTGATTTTTGAGGCTGATAACCTTGGATGTGGTTTTTATGTGGAGTTCCTTTTTGGTGATGTTGTTGCTTTCTGTTTATTAGTTTTTCTTCTAACAGTCAGGCCTCTCTTCTGCAGGTTTCCTGCAGTTGCCAGAGGTCCAATCCAGACCCGGTTCTCCAGGGTATCACCAGTGGAGGCTGTAGGACAGCAAAGATTGCTGCCTGCTCCTTCCTCTGGAAGCTTTGTCCCAGAGGGCCACCAGCTTGATGCCAGCTGGAGCTCTCTTGTATGAAGTGTCATTCGACCCCTGTTGAGAGGGTTCTCCCAGAGGGATGTACAAGGTCAGTGACCCAGTTGAGGTGGCATTCGGTCCCTTGGCAGAGCTGGTGCACTGTGCTTTGAGAATCTCTCTTGTCAGGATTAGTTGTTCTCTTCAGAGCCAGCAGGCAGGAATGATGAAATCTGCTGAAGCTGCTCCCACAGTTACCCCTTCCCCCAGATGCTCTGTCCCAGGGAGTTGGTGGTTTTGTCTGTAAGCACCCGACTGGGGCTGTTACCTGTCCTTCAGGGATGCCATACCCAGTGAGGAGGAATCTAGGGATGCAGTCTGGCCACAGCCACTTTGCTGTGCCCAGCCCAGATCTCCCAGCCTGCTCAGTGCTTTCAGGGGAAAACTGCCTACCAAATCCTCAGTAATGATAAACGCCCCTCCCGCCACCAAGCTCAATTGTCCCAGGTCAACTTCAGACTGTTGTGCTGGCTGCATGAATTTCAAGCCAGTGGTTCTTAGCTTGCTGGGCTCCCTGGCAGTGGGACCTGCTGGGCAATACCACTTGGCTCCCTGACTGCAGCCCCCTTTCCCGGAGAGTGAACAGTTGTGTCTCACTGGGTTTCCAGTTGCCACTGGGGTTCTGAGCGCCACTGGGGTATGGAAAAAATGCTCCTGCAGCTATCTCAGCACCCAAACAGTCACCCAGTTTTGTTTTGAAACTCAGGGCCCTGGTGGTGTAGGCACGCAAGGGAATCTTCTGATCTGCAGATTGTGAAAACCATGGGAAAAGCATAGTAACCCAGCCGGGTAGCACAGCCCCTCACAGCTACCCTTTGCTGGGAGAGGGTGTTCCCCCAAATTCTTGTACTTCCTGGGTGAGGCAACGCCCCACCCTGCTTCTGCTCACTCTCCTGTAGGTTTGACTCACTCTCTAACCAGTCCCAGTGAGATGAACTGGGTACCTCACTTGGAAATTCAGAAATCATCCGCCTTCTGCATTGGTGTCACTGGGAGCTGCAGACCAGCTCTACTTATATTCAGCCATCTTGGCTTCATTTCCTTGATTTTGTTGTTGTTGTTTGTTTTTTGCTTGTCTTGGAAATATTTTATTTCTTCTTCATTTATGAATCTTAGTTTGTCAGGATATAAACTTTTTGGCTGGCAGGTTTTTACTGTTTAAAGGAGTTAAAATACCCCTAGTCTATTCTGAGTTTTGGGAGTTTTGCAGAGAAGTCCACTGTTAGTCTGATTGGTTTTCTTTTATAGGTGCTTTGATCCTTTTCTCTACCTATCCTTAATGCTTTCTTCTTTATTATTGACTTTAGATAGTGTGATCACTATATACTTTCATAATGTTTATTTTAAATAATATCTCACAGGTAGAAGTTCTCTGAGTTTCTTCTATGTGGATATCTTTCTAGCAAGATTAGCAAAATGTTCCTGAATTATTTCCCCACATATATTTTCAAGGTTGTTTATGTTTTCTTCCTCTCTCTTAGAAATGCCAATATGTTATAGGTTTTTTTGCTTTACATAATCCCATATTTCACAAAGGCTTTGTTCCATTTTTTTAAATTATTTTTTCTTTATTTTTGTGTGACCAGTTTAGTTTGAGAAACTGATCTTCAATCTCTGAAATTCTTTCTTCTACTTGGTCTAGTCTATTATTAAAGTGTTCAACTGTGTTTTGAAATTCCTTAAGTGAATTTTTCATTTCCAGAAGTCCTGTTTGATTTTTTAAAAATATATTTATCTCTTCCTTCATATTCTGAATTGCCCTCAGTTTCTTTTTGGTTGGTTTTCAATCTTGTCTTAGATCTTGTGGAGCATCTTGACAATCCACAGTTTGAATTCTTTATCCGTTATTTCTGAGTTTCCATTTTGGTTAGGGTCCATTGCTAGAAAGCTAGTTTGACTCTTGTTGGTATCACAACATTCAGCTTTTTCATGGTGCCAGATTTCTTATGCTGAGTTCTTCTCATCTTGAGGTATTGTCACTTACTTTTGAAATTTATTTTTGTTCAGATGATATGTTTTTTTGACAGAGTTTTGCTCTTGTTGCCCAGGCCAAAGTGCAATGGCGTGCAATCAATCTCAGCTCACCGCAAACTCCACCTCCCCGGTTCAAGCGATTCTCCTTCCTCAACCTCCCAAGTAGCTGGGATTACAGGCATGGGCATGTGCCACCACACCCAGCAAATTTTGTATTTTTAGTAGAGATGGGGTTTCTCCATGTTGGTCAGGCTGGTCTCGAACTCCTGACCTCAGGTGATCCACCCGACTCGGCCTCCCAAAGTGCTGGGATTACAGGCTTGAGCCACTGCGCCTGGCCACTGGCAACCTTTTTATTGGGCTATGCAGTTTGACCTGCTGGCCAGGGGGTAGCACTTAAGGGTAATATGCAGATGTGGCACAAGCAGATGGGTATTTGATCTTTGTTTACTGTGAGAGGATCTCTGTTGTTTCAGGTAATGAGCTAGATAGTGGGGTTCCCAATGCCCTGAGCTTCCTTCTAGACTGTGGCTGGGGAGACACACCTGATCTGATTTGGACCCTTTGCCCACAATACTCAATGATGAGCACAGGCACCAGTCTTGATAAGGGTGACTGGGGAACTCACTATTACTATAGGCCTCTGCTGGAAGTGAGAGGGTTGCACTGCCTCCATGTCCTAAATAGGCAGGAACACAATCTGTTCCTTTTCACACCCTTGTCATAAGCCTCATCATGTACACTTCAGGCCTTGCGTTTTTGTCTCTCAGGCCACAGTGTGTCTGAGAGCCAAGAAAATGCCTCTCTTGCAACTTTCCATGGGGGTGTTTTGAGCAGAATATCTTTACTCACTCAACCCAAATACAGACAGCTTTATGGCTCACCTGTTCTTTGACATATTAATGTTGCTGCTTCATGTAAGGGAGAGGTCTGCTTTTTAGCCCATGTGGTGGGTGTCGTTTGTGCTGGTGTGAGCTGGTTGGGTTAGTCTGACCTCAGGTGCCAGGAGGACTGGATAGGTACTGGCTGTTAGACTGGGCTAGGTAGCTCTCCAGTCCCTAGGTCCTTAGATGGCCCATTGGATGACATTCTGAGTCCTGAAGGAGCTGGACCTGGGTTGAGCCAGCCCAGTTCAGTGCTGTCTGTGTGATGGGGAGAGTTGGGTTGTTCCTGGGTCACTGGCTGAACTCTCAGACAGGTCAGGCAGACCAGTCATGTGGTGGGAACCTGAGGGGTGAAACTGGCCTGTGGTTATTGGGCTATGCAGTTTGACCTGCTGGCCAGGGGTAACGCTTAAGGGTAATATGCAGATGTGGCACAAGCAGATGGGTATTTGATCTTTGTTTACTGTGAGAGGATCTCTGTTGTTTCAGGTAATGAGCTAGATAGTGGGGTTCCCAATGCCCTGAGCTTCCTTCTAGACTGTGGCTGGGGGAGACACACCTGATCTGATTTGGACCCTTTGGCTTGCCCACAAATACTCCAATGATGAGCACAGGCACCAGTCTTGATAAGGGTGACTGGGGGAACTCCTGGTACATACACTTAGGCCTCTGCTGGAAGTGAGGGGGTTGCACTGCCTCCATGTCCTAAATAGGCAGGAACACAATCTGTTCCCTTTTCACACCCTTGTCATAAGCCTCATCATGTACACTTCAGACGCACGTTTTTGTCTCTCCAGGCCACAGTGTGTCTGAGAGCCAAGGAAAATGCCTCTCTTGCAACTTTCCATGGGGGTGTTTTTGAGGCAGAATATCTTTACTCACTCAACCCAAATACAGACAGCTTTATGGCTCACCTGTTCTTTGACATATTAATGTTGCTGCTTCATGTAAGGGAGAGGTCTGCTTTTTAGCCCATGTGGTGGGTGTCGTTTGTGCTGGTGTGAGCTGGTTAGGTTAGTCTGACCTCAGGTGCCAGGAGGACTGGATAGGTACTGGCTGTGTTAGACTGGGCTAGGTAGCTCTCCAGTCCCTAGGTCCTTAGATGGCCCATTGGATGACATTTACGAGTCCTGAAGGAGCTGGACCTGGGTTGAGCCAGCCCAGAGTTCAGTGCTGTCTGTGTGATGGGGAGAGTTGGGTTGTTCCCTGGGTCACTGGCTGAACTCTCAGACAGGTCAGGCAGACCAGTCATGTGGTGGGAACCTGAGGGTGGAAACTGGCCTGTGGTTATTGGGCTCTCCAAGGGGCTCTGGGCTGCAGCTGAAATATTCAGTTAGGGGAAGGCCAGCCATGTTGTGGACCTTTCACTGGGTAGGGCAGGTCCCCGAAGTTGGAAAAATGGAAACTGGAAGCTGTGAGGCACGTGGTATACTCACACTTTCCTCCTACAGATGTAGTGTTGGATTTTGTTGTGGGAGGCATGCACAGGTAGGTGCCAGCCTCCCTACTCTCTCCCTGGCACAGAGGTGGCAGGGGCAAAGTTAGTGGCAGTGGTGGCTACAAAATGGTTGGCAGCAACTTCTGGGATTTGGGCTGTCAAAGAAATGCCAAGCCATGGCCACAGTGTTCAAGCAGGGGCAGGGAAAGGTGCACTGGTGACCTGGAACCTACAAGCCCCATTTGGTGGGAAGCAGTAAAAGTGGGGAGTTGTGTGGTATGCAGTATACCTGTTGCTCCTTTGTACTTCAGCTGTGGTATCTGTGCTAAAGGCTGCAGAATTGCCTAGCTTTCCCATTTCCTCCCTATCCCAGGGGAAGGAGGGATGGCATAACTTCTGTTACTTAAACATTGGCTATTTTGATAGTGTCCCATAATTCTAAGACCTTCTTCATTATTTTTTCTTATACTTTCTTTAACTACCTTACCTTTCCTTAAATACTTTTACTTATAACTTTCCTTAACTACGTCTGAATTCATTACCAGTCGTTTCATAGATCTCTGTTTATTCAGGGTCTATAGAGGTTGACTAGTTTATTTTTGTGATTCTTTAGAAATTATTTGTAATTTTTGTGTTCTTGTTTTCGTGCCTATGCATTTGGGTACCTGGCCACCTCTTTCAGCCTTTGTAGGTGTTCTTTGGCAATGATAATCTTTCAGTATTTATTCTAACCTGGGATTTCGGGTGGACCAACTGATAGCAACCCTGGACAGCTGACCTTGCTCTTGGGTTCTCTAGTTGGAGTGAGCTGCTGCCTGTAGTTTGAAATCGAGTGGAATGGTGAGCTGTGCTTTGTAGTCTGATGAGACAAGCAGCTGGGTTTTAATTTGGCAGTGCTGATGGCTGTTCTTTGCAATCACCTCTGATCAGATTGCATTGCGTGCTGCCTTCCCCAGCAAAACAGTACTGCTGTTTGGAATCTGTAGTCAGTCAGGGCCATGTGCTTGTGCTCTTACACTCGAGGAGGTCTCTGGGGTTACTGTTCAGCCACCTGGGACAAGCCAGGTTAGGTACTTCCTTTACAGGTATTCATGGATCAGCACTTGCCTTCTGGCCTGAGGAAGCCTTAAAGAGAACATTAAGCATTAGTGGGATTGTCATACAGTCAGTGGGATTGGGTGGGGCCAGATGCTCTATTCCATGGATAATTACTGACTTACAGTTTCTTCCAAGCCTGGAAAAGGCTCAAGGAGAGAAGTGACATTACATAAGGAAGCTGGCTGGGGACTTCAGCTATGCAAACCCATGGACTATGGTTCCTGCAGAGCCATAGTTGGCTGCTTTCTATCATTTAGCACCTTCATTGACAAAAGTGAAGAGCTACTGCCAAAATCCATGCGCTCATCATTGTGAGCCCCACCCCTTTTCTTCGTTTCTAACTAACCTCAGGTGCCCTAGCCCTGCTGGTATTCCCGATGTTTGTCATGGAGTGAGACAGGAGTGAGCTTCCTGTAAAGCACCTCACAACAATGAGGAAGCTGGATATATGTTTACAACTCTCTTTTCCCCTGCGGAAACATGAGCCCAGGGGAATCTTCTGTGGCACTCTTACAGCTTTAGAGAGGGTGATAGGAAGTGAAACCATTCCTCTTACCCTTTGAATGCAGCCGTTATCTGTTCTGTGGCTGAAGGGGCTATCTCCCAAATTCAGGGATATTCATGAAAGTATTCTTTTTTTTTTTTATTTTTTTTTTTTTTATTTTATTTTTATTTTATTTTTATTATACTTTAAGTTCTAGGGTACATGTGCATAACGTGCAGGTTTGTTACATATGTATACTTGTGCCATGTTGGTGTGATGCACCCATCAACTCGTCAGCACCCATCAATTCATCATTTATATCAGGTATAACTCCCCAATGCAATCCCTCCCCTCCCAATGCAATCCCTCTCCCTCCCCTCCCCATGATAAGCCCAGTGTGTGATGTTCCCCTTCCCGAGTCCAAGTGATCTCATTGTTCAGTTCCCACCTATGAGTGAGAACATGCGGTGTTTGGTTTTCTCTTCTTGGGATAGTTTGCTAAGAATGATGGTTTCCAGCTGCATCCATGTCCCTACAAAGGACGCATAAACTCATCCTTTTTATGGCTGCATAGTATTCCATGGTGTATATGTGCCACATTTTCTTAATCCAGTCTGTCACAGATGGACATTTGGGTTGATTCCAAGTCTTTGCTATTGTGAATAGTGCCGCGAAGAATCAATATCGTCAAAATGGCCATCATGAAAGTATTCTTATCTGTGAATAGTTGGTAGTTGGATTTCTGTGAGGGGGACTGGAACTGGAGAACTCCTAGTTTGTTATCTTGCTGACATCACTCTTTACTTTCCTCTCAATTTACTTTTAATAAAGTAAAAAGTAAACCTTTATTAAAAGGTTTCAATACAGTTCAGTGAAGAATTAATAGTCTTTTCATCAAATGGTTCTAGGACAACTGGGTATCTACATGCAAAGGAAGAAAGTTGGAGCCTTGCCACACACACAACGTATACAAAAACTAATGTAAAATAAATAAGAGACCTAAATGTAAAAGCTAAAATTCTAATATTATTATAAGAAAACATGAGTACATCTTCATGACCTTGAGATAAAAGGCTTCCTAGATACAGCTTCAAAAGCACAGGCAACAAAAGAAAGCACGATAAATTAGTGTTTGCCAAAATTAAAAAAAAAAAAAAAAACTATTTCAAAATATAGCTTCAATAATAAAAGAAAAGACACTGACCAGGGGAAAATATTTGCAAATTATATAACGACTGGGGATTTATATTCCAAACATATGAAAATCTTTTACAACGCAATGATAAGACAATAACCCAACTTAAAATGCACAATGGATTTCAATAGACATTTCCCTAAAGAAAACATAATAATTGTCCATAAGTGCATGAGAGAATGTTCAATGTAATTGTTCATTAGGGAAATGCATATTAAAAGCACAAGGAGTTATCAATGCACATTCACTAAAATAGTTATAAACAAAAAGGATAAGGGTTAATGAGCATGTGGAGTAACTGGAACTCTGATACATTTCTGGTAAGGCTATTGTTAAATTCATGCAGACTCTTTGGAAAACAGTTTGGCATTTTCTTAAAATGTTAAATGTAAATTTGTCATAAGACTCAACTATTTAATTCACCTATACATGTATATATATGCTCAAGAAATGAAAACAAATATTCACACAAAGACTTATAAACAATTGTGTAATTATATTGCTGATTTTTGCAGCATAATTAGTAATAGCCGAAAGTCTTAGTCCAACTGTCCAGTAACTGGTGAATAGATAATCAAAATTTGGTATATTTATTCAATGGAATAGTCTTTGTCCATAAAAGAATCATTTATATAAGCCTTGAAAACATTGTGCAGAATGGAAGAAATCAGACACAAAATGTTACATATTATATAATGCAATTTCTAGAAAGTGTTCAGAATAGGAAATC
Source organism: Colobus guereza (assembly GCA_030247045.1). Lineage (NCBI taxonomy): Eukaryota > Metazoa > Chordata > Mammalia > Primates > Cercopithecidae > Colobus > Colobus guereza. The sequence continues at coordinate 98,350,617 of CM058096.1, read as the reverse complement.
TATATAGATAAAAGTTAAATTACTGGATACTAGGGATTGGGGGAATAGAGAAATGGAGAGTAATTGCTGAATGGTGTGGAGTTTTTGGAGTGAATGATAAAAATGTTCTCTAACTAGATTGTGGTGATGCTTGCACAATTCTGTAAATTTATTAGCAATCATTAAACTGTACATTTGAAATGCGGAATCTTATTTTATATAAATTATGCTACAATAAAGTTTTATAACAGCATGAATGGGGTAAATAATGACAAATCACAACTCTAGATTAGTGTGAAGTGATATTACAAAATGTTTATAACTTAAAAGAAAATCCATATGTTTAAGAATATATTATTCTACTTTATAATTTACTCTGATTTTTCTGAAAGTGCTATGGAAAACAAGTTAGAATAATATCATGGGAAATAACTTTAGGCTATTATTCACACTTTCTGTATTCAGATCTCAATTACAGCTTTTGCTAGCCAAGTGATCATGGATGTGTTATCTAACTTCTCTATTCTTCAGTTATGTCATCAGAAAAATAGTGATAATTAATAGCTTCTATATCATTAGCATGTTGTAATGTCAAATATTTAACACAGGTGATGTTCCTAAATATTATTAAGTCCTAAGTAGATAGTAAATTGTAATTATATGTTTTCATCTATTGTCTTCACTATTGACAAAATAAATGAAGAAATATGTTTTCAGGAACAGGTCTTGATTTCTCACTTCTTTTGTTTGTTTTCTATAGGTGTCTTCAATGCCCTGGGTTTGCCTGTGACCCAATGCCCACTGGGGCTGAATGCCAAAGGACTTCCTCTAGGCATCCAGGTTGTGGCTGGACCCTTTAATGATCATCTGACCCTGGCTGTGGCCCAGTACTTGGAGAAAACTTTTGGGGGCTGGGTCTGTCCAGGAAAGTTTTAGGAGGACCTTCTGCAAGGTTAATGTGTGTGTGTGTGTGTGTGTGTGTGTGTGTGTGTGTGTGGTGGCGGTGTTTCTTTCTTTCTTTTTTTTTTGAAGTATAAAGTATAATTTTAATACTGCTTTCGAAAAAATTCAATTTTTAAATAATTTTTAAAACAATGTTAACTTCTCTCTCTATTTTTCTATTTTTTTAACTTATTTTTATTACACTTTAAGTTCTAGGGTACATGTGCATAACGTGCAGGTTTGTTACATATGTATACTTGTGCCATGTTGGTGTGCTGCACCCATAAACTCATCAGCACCCATCAATTCATCATTTATATAAAGTATAACTCCCCAATGCAATCCCTCCCCTCCCCATGATAGGCCCCAGTGTGTGATGTTCCCATTCCTGAGTCCAAGTGATCTCATTGTTCAGTTCCCACCTATGAGTGAGAACATGCGGTGTTTGGTTTTCTCTTCTTGTGATAGTTTGCTAAGAATGATGGTTTCCAGCTGCATCCATGTCCCTACAAAGGATGCAAACTCACCCTTTTTTATGGCTGCATAGTATTCCATGGTGTATATGTGCCACATTTTCTTAATCCAGTCTGTCACAGATGGACATTTGGGTTGACTCCGAGTCTTTGCTATTGTGAATAGTGCTGCAATAAACATACATGTGCATGTGTCTTTGTAGTAGGATAATTTATAATCCTTTGGATATATACCCAGTAGTGGGATGGCTGAGTCATATGGTACATCTAGTTCTAGATCCTTGAGGAATTGCCATACTGTTTTCCATAATGGTTGAACTAGTTTACAATCCCACCAACAGTGTAAAAGTGTTCCTATTTCTCCACATCCTCTCCAACACCTGCTGTTTCCTGATTTTTTAATGATTGCCATTCTAACTGGTGTGAGATGGTATCTCATTGTGGATTTGTTTTGCATTTCTCTGATGGCCAGTGATGCTGAACATTTTTTCATGTGTCTGTTGGCTGTATGAATGTCTTCTTTTGAGAAATGTCTGTTCATATCCTTTCCCCACTTTTTGATGGGGTTGTTTGTTTTCTTGTATATTTGTTTGAGTTCTTTGTAGATTCTGGATATTAGCCCTTTGTCAGATGAGTAGATTGCAAAAATTTTCTCCCATTCTGTAGGTTGCCTGTTCACTCTGATGGTAGTTTCTTTTGTTGTGCAGAGGCTCTTTAGTTTAATGAGATCCCATTTGTCAATTTTGGCTTTTGTTGCCGTTGCTTTTGGTGTTTTAGACATGAAGTCCTTGCCCATGCCTATGTTCTGAATGGCATTACCTAGGTTTTCTTCTAGGGATTTTATGGTATTAGGTCTAAATTTAAGTCTCTAATCCGTCTTGAATTAATTTTTGTATAAGGAGTAAGGAAAGGATCCAGTTTCAGCTTTCTACTTATGGCTAGCCAATTTTCCCACCACCATTTATTAAATTGGGAATCCTTTCCCCATTTCTTGTTTTTCTCATGTTTGTCAAAGATCAGAGGGCTATAGATGTGTGGTATTATTTCTGAGGACTCTGTTCTGTTCCATTGGTCTATATCTCTGTTTTGGTACCAGTACCATGCTGTTTTGGTTACTGTAGCCTTGTAGTATAGTTTTAAGTCAGGTACCGTGATGCCTCCTGCTTTGTTCTTTTGACTTAGGATTGTCTTGGCAATGTGGGCTCTTCATTGGTTCCATATGAACTTTAAAGCAGTTTTTTCCAATTCTGTGAAAAAAGTAATTGGTAGCTTGATGGGGATGGTATTGCATCTATAAATAACCATGGGCAGTATGGCCATTTTCACGATATTGATTCTTCCTCTCCATGAGCATGGTATGTTCTTCCATTTGTTTGTGTCCTATTTTTTTCACTGAGCAGTGGTTTGTAGTTCTCCTTGAAGAGTTCCTTTACATCAGTGGGAGGGTTTCTTGAACCCAGGAGTTTGAGGCCAGGTTGGGAAGAAAAGCAAGACCCTTTCTTTACAAAAATAAAAATAAGAAAATTATCTGGGAGTAGTGGTACACAACTAAAGTCCCAGCTTCTTGGAAGGAAGATGTGGGAGGATCACTTGAGCCTAGGAAGTCAAAGCTGCAGTAAGCCATGATTGCACTGCTGCACTCCAGCCTGGGCAACAGAGAAACATCTTATCTGAAAAAAAAATTTTCTTTTAAATAAACAATCTAACAATACACCTCAAAGAAGTAGAAAAGCAAGAACAAACCAAACCCCAAATGAGTACCCAAAACAAAATAATAAATATCAAAGCAGAACTAAATGAAATAGAGACCAAAAAATCAATAGAGTATCAGTAAAACAAAATGTTGATTATCTTTGTTTATCTTTTTATAAACATTTGATAAACCACCAGCTAGAATATTCAAGAAAATATTCAAGGAGACATCATAACAAATGCCACAGAAACACAAAAGGTTATCAGAGACTATTATAAATAATTTCAAACTAACAAACTGGAATGCCTAGAAGAAATGGACAAATCTCAGTACACACACATCTTCTGAGGTCCTATTCAGAATATTGCAGCACTTCATATGAATCCTATCCTACTATAGGTTACCTGGATTTGCCAGGTGATAGGAGGATGTCTGCAACATCAAGAATGGCAGTCTCATCTAAAATTGTGTAACATAAGTAACGTGTAGTCAGAACGAAATTCTCATCTAACTTATATAGCATAAGTAATGTATAGTCAGAGTGAATAAAAAGAGAAATGGTTTTGGAGTCAGGTGTGGAGTCAGACCTAGGTATGATTCTTGCCTTGCTACTTATTAGCTAGTTGTCTAACCAATCTCAGCCTGTTTTCTCATTTACAGAAGGGAGGATTTGACACTCATGTCTCATGGTTATTTATAGAAGGAAGAAAGGGAGAAAATGACACCTGAAAAAAGCCTTATTCATTATTGATCATCAAAAAAGGTTATGATTGAGATTGTCAGTTTTTCTCCCCTACTAGACTGTAATCTTTTAAGTACTCTGAAACATCTTTATTTAACCCAGACTCACAATACGGTGTTTCATAAGTGTCAGTTTACCTCAACAGTTCTTGTTGACTAGTACTAAATTAGGCCTCATTCTATTATATTTTCCTCAAATATAATGAGGTTAAATTTAGTGATTTTGTTATCTTTAATTTTCCATATCCCCATGAAAGTACCCATGTGCCAATGTAGTTATTAATCTTTTTATACATAATATTATAATTTTCTGTGTGTGAATTTTGTTATAATCATTTTTGAGTATTTGAGATAAATATGGTTTTGGCTGTGTCAGATATATTTTCCTACTGTCTACCAGATTGGCTGATGTACATATAACAGTAAGTGTACGTATATAAGATTTAATATTTCAATGATGCCGTTGCCTTAATAGTGCCTTTGAGTAATTTCTGAAGGTCCAAATTTTGTAAAAATTAATGCTTATCTTTTGTTAAAATTTTATCTTGTCTTTGCTGAGTTATATTATGAGGCTTTTAGAAGAAAGCTCCATAAATTCACCAAGTATCTTTGTGTAGCACAGAACTGAACTGTTATATATAATTTATATTTCATATACTACAATGACTTATTACAGTCAAGAATATTAATTGCTTGCTTTCCTATCTTGCCCATCCTCAGCATGATATATCTTAGACTAAAAATGTTATAATATGAAACAGATTCTACTTCTAATTGCCTCTTTTTAATTCTATGTAAAACTTTCTTCATTTATATTATTGAAAATCAGTCTTCATCATGTTTTATCAGCAAAATGTCAAGTATTTCTTGCACTTTCTCATTGATGTTTAACCTATGGTTGGTGAACAGGAAATTAATTACTTATATTTCTTTTGTTACAGGAAATGCATAGTGTTCTAGCATATCATAGTAGAAAATCCTGACCCCATTGCAGAGGGGAGGTAGGGCAATAATCTTAAAAAAAAACTAACGTGTAAATTGAGACCTTAAGAATGAATAGGAGTTAAGAATGTAAAGGTTGAGAAAAATACCCATACAGAGGAAATAGATGTTTACATGCTATTCAATGATTCAGCAGAGGCTGTGCAAAAGCAGTGTATATCAATATGATGAGTCAAAAGGTAGAAAATCAAATATGTTTATTGAAATATAATAAAATTCTGCTTCACATATTTCTTTAAAAGGTTTTGAGAAGATTAGTAGCTATTCAGTTATTATTTATATATTCAATACTTTTAAAGTTGTACTTGAGGATGGGCATAGATGTTCGGGCTGGCAGATGAATCTCCCTGCAGATTAGACAAAGATGGAGCTAAAGCAAGCATGGACTTTTATGCATGGAACAGCTATAGCAAAGCCTAGCAAAGCCTAGTCCCTGGGACTCCCCATCCCTCTCTGAGACACTCTGGCCTTAGCTAAACACTAGACCAGGACTAGCAAAGACCCTGAACAGAACCTTAGCCCTCTGAAACTTTCAGAAATGAAGCTAACTACTCAATTTACACCACAGTTAAAGGAACACCAACCCTCACAGAATCAGCAAAACTCTGGTGATTCAAAAAACCAGAGGGTCCCCTTACCTTTAAATGAGCTCAGTAATAGCGATTATCCAGTCTGAATTGTCTGAAATGCCATATATGAAATTCAGAATCTGGATAGCAAGGAAGCTCAATGAGAGTGAGGAGGAATTGAAACTCAATCTAAGGAAGCCAAGCAATCCAGTAAAACAATTTAAGAGCTGAAAGATGAAATAACCATTTTTAAGACAGAAACTGAACTTCTTGTGCTGAAAAATTCACTACAATAATTCTATAATACAATCAGAAGTATTAACATCAGTATACACGAAGCTGAGGAAAGAATATCAGGGATCGAAAATCAGTTTTTTGAATAAACCTAGTTAGACAAAAATAAAGAAAATGGGTTGACAAAATTGAACAAAACCTCCAAGAAATATAGGATGATGCAGAGACCAAACCTATAACTTGTTTGCATTCCTGGGAGAGAAAGAGAGAGAATAAGCAACTTAGAAAATATATTTGAAGATGTAGCCCATGAAAATTTCACTAATATTGCTAGAGAGGTTGAAATGAAAATGCAATAAATACAGAGAACCTCAGCTACATACCGTTCAATAGAGCCATCTCCAAGGCACATAGTGGTCAGATTCACCAAAATCATTGCAAAAGAAAAAAATATATTAAAAGCACTTAGAAAAAAAGGGCAGATAATTTACAAAGGGAACATCATTAGGCTAGCAGCAGACCTCTCAGTAGAAACCTTATAAGCCAGGGGAGATTGGAGGCTTTTCTTCAGCATCCTTAATGGAGAGAAACTCCAACCAAGCGTTCCATAGCCCATCAACTTCGTAAGTGAAGAAGTAATAAAATCCTTCCCAGACAAGTAAATGCTAAGATAATAAGTTTCAATAAGACCAGCCTTATAAGAAGTCCTTAAGGGAGTGCTAAATGTGGAATCAAAATAATGACATGTGCTACTTCAACAACACAATTAAATACATAGCCCACAGGCACTAGAAAGTAACTATGCAATCAAGTCTACATAGCAACCAGCTAACAGCAGGATGATAGGATCAAGATCACACATATTAATACTAACCTTGAATGTAAATGGGCTAAACAACCCACTTGAAAAACACAGCGTGGCAGCCTGGACAAAAAGATAAGACCCAACCACATGTTGTCATGTTGTCTTCAAGAAATTCATCTAACATGTAATGCCATACAAAGTAAAATGATGGATAAATGTCTAACATGCAACAATAAAGCACAGGAGTAACTACTCTTATATCAGATAAAACAGACTTTAAATCAGTAAAAATTAAGAAGAATAATGAAGAACATTACATTATAAAGGTACAACCTAACAAGAAGCCTTAAGTATCCTAAATATATGTGCACCCAACATTGGCGCTCCCAGATACATAAAACCAGTTCTTCTTGGCCTATCAAAAGATTTAGACAACCACATAAAAATAGTGGGAGATTTCGGGCTGGGCGCGGTGGCTCAAGCCTGTAATCCCAGCACTTTGGGAGGCCGAGACGGGCGGATCACCGGTCAGGAGATCGAGACCATCCTGGCTAACACGGTGAAACCCCGTCTCTACTAAAAACTACAAAAAAAAAAAAAAAACAAAAAAAAACAAAAACTAGCCGGGCGAGGTGGTGGCGCCTGTAGTCCCAGCTACCCAGGAGGCTGAGGCAGGAGAATGGCGTGAACCCGGGAGGTGGAGCTTGCAGTGAGCTGAGATCCGGCCACAGCACTCCAACCTGGGTGACAGAGCGAGACTCCGCCTCAAAAAAAAAAAAAATAGTGGGAGATTTCAACTCCCCACTGACAATGTTAGACAGATAATCAAGGCAGAAAACTAACAATGAAATGGTGGACTTCAACTCAACACTTGACCCCTTGGACAAAATAGGCATCTACAGAACACTCCATCCAACAACCACAGAATATACATTCCTCTCATGTGCACACAGAATATATTCTAAGATAGATCACGTGCTCAGTCATAAAGCAAGTCTCACTAATTTTTTAAATTTTATTTTATTTATTTATTTTTAACTTTTTATTTCCATAAGTTTTGGGGGAACAGGTAGTATTTGGTTACATTAGTAAGTTCTTTAGTGGTGATCTGTGAAATTTTGGAGCACCCATCTCTTGAGCAGCATACACTGAAGCCAATTTGTGGTCTTTTGTCCCTCACCCCCGTTTCTTCCTTTCCCCCCGAGCTCCCAGTCCATTTTGTCATTGTTACGCCTTTGCATCCTCACAGCTTAGCTTCCTCTTAGTTCTACTTGTAGTTCTTTAAAGGATCACCACACTTTTTCCATTGTGGTTGTACTAGTTTACATTCCCTCCAGCAGTGTAGAAGTGTTCCCTTTTCACTGCATTTTTAATAATAAAATATCTAGCACCATCTCAAACCACAGTGAAATAAAAATAGAAGACAATATTATGATGATTTCTCATAAAGACACGAATACATGGAAATTAAAGAACTTTCTCCAGAATAACTCTTGAGTGAACATTGAAATTAAGGCCGAAATTTAGAAATATTTTAAATTAATGAAAAGATGGGCACAACTTACCAAAATCTCTGGGATACAGCCAAAGCAGTGTTAAGAGTAAGGTTTATAGCCCTAAGATTCCTCCATCAAGAAGATAGAAAAATGTCATATTAACTATCTAACTTTTCACCTAAAGGAACTAGAAAAAAGAGAACAAACCAACCCCAAATCTAGCAGAAGAAAAGAAATAAATTACAGAAGAGCTTAATGAATTTCAGATGCAAACATTCATGCAATAGGTCAATGAAACCAAGATTTAGTTATTCAAAAAATATTCAAGATTGATAGATTCCCAGCTAGGTTAACAAAGAAAAAGAGAGGATCCAAATAACCACAATAAAAATTAACAAATGCTATATTACAACTGATCTCACAGAAATACAAAAGATTCTTAGAGACTACTATGAACAACTCCATACACACCAATTAGAAAATGTAGGAGAAATGGATAAATTCCTGAAAACACACAATCTCCATGGTTAAAGCAGGAAGACATTAAAACCCTCAATGGAGCAATATCAACTTCTCTAAGTGAATGAGTAATAAAAAAAAAAACACTACCAACAACAAAAAGTGCCCTGCACCAGAAGGATTCACAGCCAAATTCTATCAGATATATAAAAAACTGATATCAGTTTTTTTCTGAAACTATTTCAAAAAATTAAGGAGAGACTCCTCTCTAATTCTAGGAAGCTTATTTTCATTCCTTCCAATGTCAACTAATTTTATGTTCATTCCAGGAGTCTGATTTATCTTGTTTTAAAAGTACACATAAAGGTTGAAGTTGTAGGAAGAATTTTTGAATCCAGTATCTATGGTACCCTTCCGATCTTCCAAATCCTCTCAATTGTTTGTTAGTTTTTAGCGTAGAGAAGTCCAATGTTCCCTTTAGTCTATCCAGATTGATGAAGAGGCCTTCCTCTGATATTAGATTACCTAAATATCTTGTTTTTGACAGAACTTAAGGTTTTCTTTTAAGACTTTGCATCCCTTTGAAGCTAATTGTTGTAATATGTAAATTCTATTATCTACGGAGGCTTGCTTATCCAGTGAGCTGAGAAGTAAGTAATGTATGTACTTTACATCAAGTTGAATTTTCTAGGAAATTCTACATCTGAAACGTCTTCCTTTAATATTCATGAAAAATAATTTTGGCTCTCAGTATATGACTGTCCATGTGTACTGTCTGTCTTTCAAAGTAGAGGAAAGGAGAAATCGCTGTCTTTATCTACAGGAATGCTAAAGAATATACTACATAGATTTCTTACAGTAAAGAACTAACTTTCATTTGGGATTGCAGTCGACAACATATGGGGGTTTGATAGTACTGTGTATCAAGGGATGACTATGTTATTAATCACTCTCAAATCCTGTATAAATCTCTGTCTTCCACTGTTTTGTTTTCTTCCAGGGAGAAGTGGAATGTTATGTAGGCTTGGATAAGGAATAATCAAGCTTCTTTTTATATAATTTAAAATTGTATGTCTTATCCAAGGCTTTTCATATTTGAAGGTTTTTTTTTATGGTTCAGAAGAGGTTTTGATGGATCTATCTGAATTTTAACTTTGGCAGCCAAGTAAAATTTCCCAATATCAGTAAAGGGCTTTCTTCACAATTTTTCAGGTACCATTTTTCACAGCTCTTGTTTATTAAACAATTTTGTTTTATCCTTGAAAATACAAACAGCAATTTTTGAATTAAAAGGATGAGACTTTTATTTTCCTTTACTTTTTATTGTTGTGGGTACCTAGTGGGTGCATCTACTTATGGGGTACCTGAGATGCTTTGATACAAGCATGCAATGTGTAATAATCACATCATGCAGAATGAGGTGTCCATCTCCTCAAGCATTTATCCTTTATATTACAAACAATCCAATTAAATTATTTTAATTACCTTAAATGTACAATTAAATTATTATTGACTGTGGTCACCCTGTTGTACTATCACCTGCTAGGTCTTATTCGTTCTAAGTGTTTTTTTGTACCCATTAACCATACCCACTCCCCCTTCACCCAAATACCATTCCCAGCTTCTGGTAACCATTGTTATACTCTCTATCTTAATGTCTTTTCATTGATTTACTAAAGTGTCTCCCTCAGTAAATACAAAAAAATAAGTCATACCAAACACACTCCCAGACCACAGCACAACAAAAATAGAAAATTACATGCACATTAAATAACCTTCTTCTGAATGACTTGTGGGTAGACAAAGAAATAAAGGCAGAAATCAATAAATTATTTGAAACTAATGCAAACAAAATTATGACATATAAGAATCTCTGGGACACAGCTAATGCAGTGTCAAAAGGGAAGTTTATAGCACTGAAAGCCCACATCAAAATGTTAAGAACATCTCAAATTTACAACCTAACATCGCACCTGGAGAAACCAGATGAACAAGGAAAAAACAATCCTAAAGTTAGTGGAAGACAAGAAGTAACCAAAATCACAGCTGAACTGAAGAAAATTAAGATGCGAAAATTCATACAAAAGACCAGTGGATCCAGGAGTTTTTTTGTTTGAAAGAATAAATAACATTGATAACCTACTAACTAGACCAATAAAGATAAAATGAGAGAATGTTCAAATAAATTTAATAAAAAATGTTAAAGGAGGCCTACGGAAATAATAAAATAAAATCCTCAGACCGCCTCTATACAGAGGATAAATTATTGGAAACATACACCCTCCCAAGACTGAACCAAGAACACAGAGAATTCCTGAATAGTATAATAATGAGATTAGAAACTGAATTAGAAATAAAAAGCCTACCAACCAGAAAAATCCCAGGATCAGATGAATACAATGCAGTATTCTAACAGATGTATAAAGAAGAACTAGTACTAATCCTACTGAAACTATTCCAAAATATTAAGGACAGACTCTTCCCTAACTCATTATATGAAACAAGTAATATTGTGATATCAAAACCTGGAAGAGACACAACAACAACAACAACAAGAACAACATGGAAAACTTCAGGCCAATATCTTTAATGAACAAAAATGCAAAAATCTTCAACAAAACACTAGTCAAACAAATACAGCAGCATATCAAATATCAAATATCTAATCCAACATGATAAAGTAGGCTTTATTGTTGGGATGCAACAGTGGTTCAACATACACAAATCAATACATATGATTCATCACATAGACAGAAATAATAACAACCACATGATCATTTCAATACATGCAGAATAGGGTTTTGACAAAATGCACCATCCCTACATGCTAAGAACCTACAACAAACTAATCATTGAATAAACATACCTCAAAATAAAGCATACCATCAACACATGTTTATTACAAACCACAGTCAACATACTGAATGGGTAAAAGGTATAAGAATTTCCTTTGAGAATTGGAACAAGACAAGGATGCCTACTCTCACCACTCTTATTAAACATAAAACTAAAAATCTTAGCCAGAGCAATGAAGCAACAACAAAATAAAAGCCATCCAAAGAGGAAGAGAGAAAGTAAAATTATCTCTGTTGAAGATATGATTCTGTCCCTAAAGATTCCCATAGTCTCTGCCCAGATTTGATAAAATTGTCAACAAATTTCAGGATACAGAATCAATGCAGAAAAATCAGTAGCATTTTTTTGTACACCAAAAAACTTCCAAGCTCAGAGCCAAATAAAAAACCCAATACTATCCATGATTTCCACAAAAAGAATAGATACGTAGAAATACAGCTAACCAGGGTGGTGAAATGTCTCTACAATGAGAAATACAGAACACTATTGAAAGATATCAGAGATGACACAAACAACAAAATTATGCTCATGTTCATTGCAATTAAATTATGCAATCTATGTTCATGGATAGTAAGAATCAATATTGTTAACATGGTCATACTGCCCAATGTGATTTACAGATTCAAGGTTATTTCTACAAAGTTACTAACACTATTCACAAATTAAGAAAAAAATCTAAAATTTGTATGGAGCCATAAAAAGCCTGAATATTCAAAGCGGTTCTAAACAAACAAACAAACAAGCTTGAGGTATTATGCTACCCAACTAACCTATACTACAAGACTATAGTAACCAAAACAGCATGGTTCCAGAACAAAAACAGACACACAGATCAATGGAATAGAATATAGAACCCAGAAATAATAGCTTTCATTTACAACCATCTGATCTTCGTCAAAGTCAATGAAAGAAGCAATGGGAAAAGAAACTCCAGTTCACTAAATGATGCTTAGATAACTGGCTAGCCCTATTCAGAATATTGAAACTGGATTAATTGCTTATACTATATACAAAAATTAACTCAAAATAAATGAAAGACTTAAATGTAAAATGGATATAAACTCCCTGGAAGATAACCTAAGAAATATCATTCTGCACATAGGTTCTGGCAAGGATTTCATGAAGGGGAATGCCAAAAACAATTGCAACAAAAGCAAAATTTGACAAATGAGACCTAATTAAACTAACGAGCTTCTGCAAAGCAAAAGAAACTATCAAAGAAACTATCAAAGAATCAACAGACAACCTAAAGAATAGAAGTATTTGCAAAATATGAATCCAACAAAGTTCTTATACTCAGAATATATAAGGGACTTAAATTAACAAGCAACAAGCAAGCATACATGTCCATGTGTTACCCAACCACTGAATTATTGTGTCAAATTATAATTCTGTATTAAATTATTTAAGAAATTACCACATGCCTTTCGACAATGGCTGAACTACGAGTAGTGTGTAAGCATTACCTGTTTTCTGCAACCTCACTAGCATTGGTTATTATTTTAACTTTTTAAAATAACCATTCTAACAGATGTAAGATGTTATTGCATTGTGATTTTTATTTGCATTTCTCTAATGATTAGTGATATTCAGCATATTTTTCAAATACGTCTTGATCACATGGATGTCTTCTTTTGAAAAGTGTCTGTTTGTGTCCTTTGTCCACTTTTTTTTTTTTATTTTTATTATACTTTAAGTTCTAGGGTACATGTGCATAACATGCAGGTTTGTTACATATGTATACTTGTGCCATGTTGGTGTGCTGCACCCATGAACTCGTCAGCACCCATCAATTCATCATTTATATCATGTTTGTCCACTTTTTAATGGGGTTGCTTGCTTGTCTTCCACTAACTTTGGGATTGTTTTTTCCTTGTTCATCTGGTTTCTCCAGGTGCGATGTTAGGTTGTAAATTTGAGATGTTCCTAACATTTTGATGTGGGCTTTCAGTGCTATAAACTTCCCTTTTGACACTGCATTAGCTGTGTCCCAGAGATTCTTATATGTCATAATTTTTTTTGCATTAGTTTCAAAAAATTTATTGATTTCTGCCTCTTTATTTCTTTGTCTACCCACAAGTCATTCAGAAGAAGGTTATTTAATGTCCATGTAATTTTCTTTTTCTTTTTTTTTTCCCCCATCTCTACGGAAAATACAAAAATTAGCTGGGCATGGTGGCGGGTGCCTGTAATCCCAGCTATTCGAGAGGCTAAGGCAGGAGAATCGCTTGAACCCAGGAGGCGGAGGTTGCAGTGAGCCGAGATCGTGCCACCGCACTCCAGCCTGGGCGACAGAGCTAGACGCCGTCTGAAAAAAAAAAAAAAGAAAGAAAGAAAGAAAGAAAAGAAAAGCCTGAAAATATTCTGATTCCTATTTCAGGTTTGGGTTTGGAAATAAGAGTCTGCATGTCTAGGTAGCAAACATGAGGTTTACATTTAATCTCCACAAACCACACTTGTGTGAATTAAGAAGCATGATAATGTAAAAAGACAGAGATCACCATTAACAGGTTATACAGCAATGAAGGGTATTTACTTTGCTCTAGCTAGAAGCCTACAGTCTAAATAAGCACATGAGAAGCCTGAGGCAGTCTCCGGAGTCACGTGACAGTTGAAAAGTCTCTAGTGAGAGTTTCTAGGCTCCTGGGATTGCTGACACTGCCCTCCTAAAGGAATGCTTGAGTTTCTTGTATCACCACAGATACTAACTAGAAGGAGTATTACTGTACCTGCTGTCACTCAGATACTTGCTGGGGCAAATCTTGAGAGCTCTGTAGAAGGTAAGTGGAAACTTCTCAGTTGAGAAGATTCAAACAGTTTCCTTGAAAACAAACTTTCCAAATCAAAATAATATGGTCATAAATCATTTACAATCACTTTTTTTTACCATCTAGAGATTATTTTTCAGCATTAGTTGTTTTGTTGCTTTTTCTGCCAGGCCACAAGTTTATTCCTGTCACTTTTAAAAATCTTTTGATCCTCTGTTTTTCCAATGCAATGGATATTTTTTAACTTTTCTCCCCCAAACAAATTGTGCACTTATCAGAATCAAGGGGCATTATTGATTTTGTATTTCATAAAGATGATTTTTATGTCTATTTTAACATTTTATTATTTTCCATATTTGAACATTTTAATATATTTTCAGAAGGATATACTTACCATACTTTTAATTATTACAAATTGTTCATACATATAGAATAATTATTTGAAAAACAAAAGGTTGACAAATAGAAGGGTGATTAGGGTGATTAATCCTTAATTAAGTCATTTATTCTTGGAACAAGGTAACTCATTCTCTCACCTTTATGGAGATAAACACAAAAAGTGATACTTTACACTGTTTGTAAAGTAAATATGTGTGTCTTTGGGGAATGTTTTCTCTTGTAAGCATCCTGTCTAGGTATATACCCAATCCTTGGTCAGTTCTAAAAAGGGCTGCTTGGGACTAAAGCTAGACAAAATGGATTCAATTATGAAGCTGTTAGTAGGCAGAACCTAGCAGTGGCAAGAAGGTAAACTGAGCACAGGAATTAAAACATTGAATTGTGAGTAAATTGAAATGTAAATCAATCTGGAGTAGAACTTAAGAGGAACTGTACACTATGGGGAAGATAATAACAGGATAATTGAAAGAGGTATGAGAGGCCAGGCGCAGTGGCTCAAGCCTGTAATCCCAGCACTTTAGGAGGCCGAGACGGGGGAATCACGAGGCCAGGAGATCGAGACCATCCTGGCTAACCCGGTGAAGCCCCGTCTCTACTAAAAAAAAAATACAAAAAAACTAGCCAGGTGAGGTGGCGGACCCTGTAGTCCCAGGTACTCGGGAGGCTGAGGCAGGAGAATGGTGTAAACTCAGGAGGCGGAGCTTGCAGTGAGCCGAGATCCGGCCACTGCACTCTAGCCTGGGCGGAAGAGCGAGACTCCATTTCAAAAAAAAAAAAGAAAGAGGTATGAGAAAGCAGAATTTAAGAAAGATTTAGGAAGCCTTGATTCAAAGACACTTCTACCTGTCCTCTGGTCCCTCAGGTAAAAGGTTCTGCATCCTTTGCCGTTTCTTACTTCTTTTATTTTTTATTTTTATTTTTTATTATACTTTAAGTTCTAGGGTACATGTGCATAACGTGCAGCTTTGTTACATATGTATACTTGTGCCATGTTGGTGTGCTGCACCCATCAATTCATCATTTATATCAGGTAAAACTCCCAATGCAATCCCTCCACCCTCCCCACTCCACATGATAGGCCCTGATGTGTGATGTTCCCCTTCCCGAGTCCAAGTGATGTCATTGTTCAGTTCCCACCAATGAGTGAGAACATGCGGTGTTTGGTTTTCTGTTCTTGTGACAGTTTGCTGAGAATGATGATTTCCAGCTGCATCCATGTCCCTACAAAGGACGCAAACTCATCCTTTGTTATGGCTGCATAATATTCCATGGTGTATATGTGCCACATTTTCTTAATCCAGTCTGTCACAGATGGACATTTGGGTTGATTCCAAGTCTTTGCTATTGTGAATAGTGCTGCAATAAACATACGTGTGCATGTGTCTTTATAGCAGCATGATTTATAATACTTTTGGTATATACCCAGTAGTGGGATGGCTGGGTCATATGGTACATCTAGATCTAGATCCTTGAGGAATCGCCATACTGTTTTCCATAATGGTTGAACTAGTTTACAATCCCACCAACAGTGTAAAAGTGTTCCTATTTCTCCACATCCTCTCCAACACCTGTTGTTTCCTGACTTTTTAATGACTGCCATTCTAACTGCTGTGAGATGGTATCTCATTGTGGTTTTGATTTGCATTTCTCTGATGGCCAGTGATGATGAGCATTTTTTCATGTGTCTGTTGGCTGTATGAATGTCTTCTTTTGAGAAATGTCTGTTCATATCCTTTCCCTACTTTTTGATGAGGTTGTTTGTTTTTTTCTTGTATATTTGTTTGAGTTCTTTATAGATTCTGGATATTAGCCCTTTGTCAGATGAGTAGATTGCAAAAGTTTTCTCCCATTCTGTAGGTTGTCTGTTCACTCTGATGGTAGTTTCTTTTGCTGTGCAGAAGCTCTTTAGTTTAATCATATCCCATTTGTCAATTTGGCATTTGTTGCCGTTGCTTTTGGTGTTTTAGACATGAAGTCCTTGCCCATGCCTATGTCCTGAAGAAAAGGCTTTTGACAAAATTCAACAGCCCTTCATGCTAAAAACGCTCAATAAATTCGATATTGATGGAACGTACCTCAAAATAATAAGAGCTATTTATGACAAACCCACAGCTAATATCATACTGAATGGGCAAAAACTGGAAAAATTCCCTCTGAAAACTGGCACAAGACAAGGATGCTCTCTCTCACCACTCCTATTCAACATAGTGTTGGAAGTTCTGGCTAGGGCAATCAGGCAAAAGAAAGAAATCAAGGGTATCCAGTTAGGAAAAGAAGAAGTCAAATTGTCCCTGTTTGCAGATGACATGATTGTATATTTAGAAAACCCCATTGTCTCAGCCCAAAATCTCCTTAAGCTGATAAGCAACTTCAGCAAAGTCTCAGGATACAAAATTAATGTGCAAAAATCACAAGCATTCTTATACACCAGTAACAGACAGAGAGCCAAATCATGAATGAACTTCCATTCACAATTGCTTCAGAGAGAATAAAATACCTAGGAATCCAACTTACAAGGGATGTAAAGGACCTCTTCAAGGAGAACTACAAACCACTCCTCAGTGAAATAAAAGAAGACACTAACAAATGGAAGAACATACCATGCTCATGGATAGGAAGAATCAATATCATGAAAATGGCCATACAGCCCAAAGTTATTTATAGATTCAATGCCATCCCCATCAAGCTACCAATGAGTTTCTTCACAGAATTAGAAAAAACAGCTTTAAAGTTCATATGGAACCAAAAAAGAGCCCGCATTGCCAAGACAATCCTAAGTCAGAAGAACAAAGCTGGAGGCGTCACGCTACCTGAGTTCAAACTATACTACAAGGCTACAGTAACCAAAACAGCATGGTACTGGTACCAAAACAGAGATATAGACCAATGGAACAGAACAGAGTCCTCAGAAATAATACCACACATCTACAGCCGTCTGATCTTTGACAAATCTGAGAGAAAGAAGAACTCCCTATTTAATAAATGGTGCTGGGAAAATTGGCTAGCCATAAGTAGAAATCTGAAACTGGATCCTTTCCTAATGTCCATGTAATTTTCTATTTTTGTTGTGCTGTTGTGTGGGAGTGTGTTTGGTATGACTTTTTTTTTTTTGTATTTACTGAGGATTTTTTAATGTCCGATTGTGTGGTTGATTTTAGAGTATGTGCATTTGCAGATGAGAATGATATATATTCTGATATGCCTGTGTGTGTGGTTATGTAGATGATTTTTAGGCTCATTTGTCAAGTGTTGAGGTCAGGTCTAAATATACTTGGCAGTTTTCTGCCTTAATGATATGCCTAATATTGTTTCTAGGGTGTTGAAGCTCCAACTGTTATTGTGTGGTTATCTAAGTCTCTTAAAAGGTCTCTAAAACCTTGCTTTATAAATCTGAGTGCTCCCATGTTGGCTGTATATTTTACATTTAGGATACTTAGATTTCCTTGTTGTAATGAACCTTTTACCATTATTTAATGTCCTTCTTTGTCTTTTTGATCATTGTCGGGTTAAAGTCTGTTTTCTCTGAAATTAGAATGGAAACTCCTGCTTTTTTCTGTTGTGAGTTTGGTAGATTTTTCTCTATCTCTTTACACTTAGCCTATTGGTGTCATTGCACTGACATAGGTCTCTTGTAGACAGCATACAGGTGAATCATGTTTCTTTATCCAAATTGCCACTCTGTGCCTTTGAATTGGGGCATTTAGCCCAATTATAGTCAAGGATAATATTGATATGTGCAAATTTGATCTTGTCAACGTGTCATTAGTTGGTTATTATGAAGATTTGTTTGTGTGGTTACTTCATACTGTCAATCGTCCATGTACTTAAGCATGCTTTTGTGGTGGCTGGTAACAGTCTTTTTTATATTTAGCATGCCCTTCAGAACCTCTTATAACACAGGTCTGGTGGTACAAATGAGCATTTGCTTGTCTGAGATGGATCTTATTTCCTTTTGGTTTATAAAGCTTAGTTTAGCTGGACACAAAATTCTTGGTTGGAATTTATTTTCTTTAAGATGTTTAATATGAGCCCCCTATCTCTTCTGCTTTGTGGGATTTCCACTTTAAGTTCCACTGTTATCCTGACAGAGTTCCCTTTGTAGGTAACTTGCCTTATTTTACAAGTCTTTATTTTTTTTTCACTTTTGCCCTGGAGAATCTGATGACTATGTGTCTTGGGGATGCTCATTTTGTATAGTATCTCACAGGGATTTTCTGCATTTTCTGAATTTGAATGTGATCCTCTCTAATGAAGTTGAGAAAATTTGGGAGATGATATCTTTTCCACACTGCCAGCTTTCTCTCTCCCTTTAAGGGATGCCAATGAATCACAGATTTTGAATCTTTACCTAATCCCATATTATTGGAGGTCTTGTTCATTCTTCTATATTAGTTTTCTCTGTTTTTGTCTGACTGAGTTATTTCTGAGAACCAGTCTTCAAGCTCTGAGATTCTTTCCTCAACTTTGTCAATTCTGCTGTTAATACTAGTGATTGTATTACAAAATTCTTGGGGTGAGTTTGAAAAACTCTGAGCTGAAAGCTCTTTCAGATGCATTTGGCCATTTCACCTTTTATCTCCTGCATTGTTTTATTATATTCCTTAGATTTATTGAATTGGATTTTGAGTTTCTCCTGGATGTTGATAATCTTTATTCCTATCTATATTCTGAGTTCTATTTCTGTCATTTTAGCTATTTCAGCCAGGTTAAGAACAATTTCTGGGGAACTAGTATGATAATTTGGAGGTAAGAAGACATTCTGGCTTTTTAAATTACTGGAATTCTTGCACCACTTTTTTTTTCATCTGAGTGGTCTCATGTTTTGTCAATCTTTGAAGCTGCTTTCTTTTGAATTTTTTTTTTTTGCTTTTATTTTATTTGGTGCCCTTGGGGGTTTGGTTGTGGTATAACTTATGTTCAGTATACTGAGCTTGTTCTACAAGATTTTTCGTGGGTCAGGCTCAGCTCAGCACTCCCAGACTGCATGTGCTATTCCATTGGGTGGGGGCTGATACCAGGCCCCTGGTTTCGTTCTCTAACCACTTGAGGTTACAAACCTGCATCACTGGAGGAGCCAAGGTGTTCCTGCCTGATAACCACAGCACTCCAATTGGTTGTGGTGGCCAAAGTGCTTTGTTGGGGCAGTAACAGCAAAATATGTGTTTGCTTGTGCATGCCAATAGCTTTGGCTGTGTAGTTAGTTACATGCACATCAGTTGGTGTGTAGTACCAGTGGAAGTGTGGCTGTGGTACTTGTGTCAGCAGTGCTAGTTGTGGGGCACAGCAGGGAGAGTACTGCTAGTGTCTGTGCACACCCTTGTGCCAGCAGTGGCAGTGGTAGAGGAAGGGCACTGTCAGGCATAGGACTGTCATCCTCCATGCAGGGTTTGGTGAGGTTACCAGCATCTATGTGCACATATGCCCTGGCAGCAGTGTTGATATGGGGGCAGCAGGTTTGACAGTGTTCATGTGTGGACACAGTGCATTCATAACATTGGTGGTTGTGATACAGGGGTGTGGTGTTGCTAGCATGTGTGCATGTGTTCATGCTGGTTGCTGTGGTGGTGGAGGGGAAGTCAGCAGGTTGTGCTTATGTCTGCAGCAGTGGTACAGCAAGATGCATGTACACATGTGCACCAGTGGGGGAGGGAAGGTGAAATCTACCTGCATGTGTACCCAGACAAAGCAATAGGAGGATGGCTGTGGGTGAGTACATGCCAGGAAAGTGCTGTAGGGGAGCCTATAGTGGAGGGAGGGTTTGGGTGGGCTGACGCATGTTGGCAGGGGCTTCTCTGTTGGAGGTCTCCAACAGTTGGTGTCGTCCACTGGTGAAGGAGCTATGATGAGGGCTCCTGGGAAGCACCTTGGAGTGGCATCCATGACTGTGCTGCCTATGTGTGTGGCCAGGCTTGGGCCCTGGGAGAGACCAGAAGACAGGACGGTGCTCAGTTTGGACTAGTCTCATATCACAGGCAAGACCATCCTATTATGTCCAGGTCCAACAGTCACCCTTTGGCAGAGTGTCCTAGAGGAGTATGTCAAGCACTGTTGGATGGGTGTCCCTGGCCACATTCCACTATAGATGTTCCCACACCAAACATGTTGATCTTCACCCAGGCTGCACTCCTGCTCCTATTATCTGTCAGCAGCAGCTCTCACTGCCAGCTCAACTGTCCATGAGGATCCTGGGGTTTCCTGCTGCTCAGATTCTGGAGGTATATAATGAGAGCATGCCAGTCTTAACCTATTCAACTCATACCTTCCACAGGCATAACTGGAGGCAAAGAACAAGTCCCGGTGCTTGGTGTCCCCATTCAGAGTTCCCAGTTTTCTCCACTATCAGCTCAGCATCTGTGTCCTCCTTTCATTGACTCTCAATGCCTTCCCTCCAAAGATCTGCTGGGAGTGTGCCAGTCTTCCTGATGTCCCAGTATCTCAGTGGCACGTGTTCTTCTTGGCTACATCTAGTTAGCCATCTTGAATGAGTATTTCTGATAACTTTGGAGCTTGTCTCATTGGAATAAAGAAAACATTTCCTGGAATGTCATTGAAAGCTGATGTGTTCATAAGGATTGCTGGCCCAATATTAGGTATAATCAAAGTTAATTGCATGGACTGAATTAATGAAGACTGAAACAGTTTTGTATAACTTTTTGTTTGAAATATTGCTGATTTTGTTTGTTTGTTTTTTTTTTCAGTGTCAAGAAAACTTTTTTCTTTTGTGCTATATACAGCTTTTAACAGTTAAGTATACTGCTGTGAGCAAAATTTAAGACATATTTCTTTCTCTTTTCTGATTTCACCAGAACTCAGAATGTGTTTGTGAGTATTCTAAATTTATGACAATATAGTTATCTGCTCAAGTTCAATAATAATCTGTTTTCTTTTTTGACAGGACACAATTGGAGACACTATTTATTTTACTAAGGCTTTGACTTGAATGGCATATTTTCAGATATGAATAGGCTGATTTGAGGAATTAAAATTGACTTTAGAGAGCCAATAACAGCCACTTTGGGGAAATTGACCTCCACTTTGTCTATACAGTTTCCTTACAGGGTCCCTGATCTGTGACAAGTAAAGAATATTACTCTGTGACAGATTTAGAAACCCAAATTATTTGGGGACATCAAAAGGAGGCATTAACCTAATTACCAATGGTAGTATCTTTTGAAAGTTCTAATCTGAGATTTTCTAAGAAAAAAATGTCTAATCTGAGATTTCCTCTGAAAATGGTTCCAGCAAAGTCAATGTTTTGTTAAAAAGAGCCTATATGTCAAAATAACTATTCTTGCCGCACTTTGCACAAATAATCAGGCAAATATAATGAGGCTAAAACATATTTTGCAAATAAATTGGCCTTATTATGAATTGTCTTTGATTAAAATGGGGACCAGAGAGAGAAAAAATATGTTTCAAAAGAAAACTATAATGTACCCGTTATTAGAGTCTAGCCTTGTTTGTTGTTTTTCAATTTTTGTTATTTGCTACAATTTAAACTGAAACCTGAGTTCTTTCCTGGCTACAAGACTCTAAATTTACCTTTTCAAATTTGTCTTTCATGTTTCTTACTTGGACTCAGTGGAATTTCTATTACCTCTTTCTTGAGGCCCTGCTAGCTAAAGCTCATTTATTATAATGCAGGCAAGAAAAAAAAAATGTCAGACTGTTACTGTCTTCTTCCTCTTTAACTAAAGATACTTTGAGTCTAATGTCTGAACACTTCAAATGTCAGCCCTCCATACTTTAAGGAAACTGGTTTCAGCATAGTTCTCTAACATAACTTTTGTTTTTCTTCTGTTTTCATAGAAAGACCTCTTATTAGATATCTGTTTGCCTTCATTATAGATAGAGGCCTATCCCATCTTTAGTGCCACCTTCTGGAATCAGACACTGCTGTTTAACTAAGCTGATCAATTTTGGGGACTAAAAAACTGACCAAAGAAGATACAGAATGATATATTTAAGGGTTTTTTTTTTCTGTTTATCCCAATTTGTCTCTCTTACAACCTCTAACCCAAATATTTTTACTATGCCAAGAAGATCTACAGCTGGGATAGCACATAAATAAATTCTGGGGGTGCCTGGAAAAAAAGATTCATGACTCAATTCCATTAATAATTATGCTCCCCATAAGTGAGTCCATCAATAAACAGACCCTGGGGAAGATTATTACAGTGGTGTCTTCTGGCTATACTTTTGTTTGTAGCATAGGGTCAGATCCTCCTTTAAAATAGTTGGTCCATCACTGTCTTAATAACCTTTTAGGGATCCTGGTTTCTAGTTATGAAGTATATGTCATCAGAGATGTGGTCAGAAACCTATCTGGTATCTTAAGGATAATTGCCAAAAAAACCAGCAAAGAGTCTAAGGGCTCAGAAAAAGTCCTTTAAGTCGTTAGGTAGTCCTAGGCAATTAGGAAGCACTAGATTTTCTGTTGGCTAAACAAGGGGAAGTATACACAGTATTAAACACCACTTGCTTCACCTATATAAACACATTCAAAGATGTTGAAAGTTGAATAGGAAAAAAAAATTCTCCCAACAAGTGACATAGCTAAAATAGGTTTTCCCTAAGAATATCTTCTCTGATTGGTTCTTTGGGTTTTTCACCTAGATCCCTCAAGGTTTAAAATCAATTCTACAGGGACTTTTGAACTTAGACTTTCACTCCATATGTTAGGACTTATTATTTACATTATAGTTTGCTGTTAACTTAGCTGTTTATGTAGGTGTTCACACCTATCTAAATAGTGAACTATGAGGTAAATAAGAAGCTTTCCCAAGACAAACTAAAACACTAGTGACTAATCTTAGAATCACAGCAATATGTAACCTTTAAGAGGGAATTCAAAAGAGCTGTCTTGGGAAAGCTCAAGAAACTTCAAGATAACACAGAGAAGGAATTTAGAATTCCATCAATGAAATTTAACAGGCATTGAAGTAATTTTTTAAAAATCAAGCACAAATTCTTGGGGAGAAAAATTTAATTGTTGAATTAAAAAATCAGAGTGTTTCAACAGCAGAATTAATCAAGTAGAAGAATTAGATTGAAGAGAGTCTATATGGAGATACACAGTCAGATTAAACAAAAAAAGAACAAAAACCAGAAAGTATTCCTGAAATGTATACAGTATCCTCAAAAAGGAAATCTAAATGTTATGGGCCTTAAAGAGAATGTAGAGAAAATTATAAGCATAGAAAGTTATTGAAACAAACAATAACAGAAAATGTCCCAAATTTAGACAAAGAAGTGAATGTTCGGGCACAAGAAGGTTAAAAAACAACAAGAAAATTCAACTAAAATAAGAGTACCTCCAGGTATGTAATAATCACCGTTTCAAAGGTCAAGAAGGAAGAAAGGGTCGAAAAAGTTGTTTAATAAAAGATGCAAATAACAGATGAAGGAAAGCTCTAATATGTCTGCTAGCAGACTTTTTATTGGAAACCACACAGGTCAGGAGGATGGCATATTCAACATGCTGAAGGAAAAAAACAAAATTTTCAACTCAGAGTTTTATACTCAGTAAAGTTACCATTAAAACATGAAGGAGAAATACACACTTTCACAAACAAATAAACACAATAAACAAGTCATCAATACCACAACTATGTTACAAAAACAGCTAAATAAATTCTTTAATCTGAAATAAAAGAATGCTAATGCACAAGAAGAAATCATTTGAAGGTGTAAAACTCAGTGGGAAATGTAAGTACACAGACAAATGTACCATAGTTTAACACCGAAACTGCAGTATGTAAATCACACATATATTTAAGAATAAGAAAAAAAGTTATCTAAAACTTTTTAACATATAGATAATATAAAAAGATAACAAAAAGTCAAAAGTGAAAAGGATGGAGTTAATGTGTAAAATTTTTTAGTTTTCTTTTTGTAATTTATTTGTTTTTTCTTTTCGTTGCAATTATAGTTAAGTTTTCTTTTATTATTATACTTCAAGCTCTAGGGTACATGTGCACAATGTGCAGGTTTGTTACATATGTATACATGTGCCATGGTGGTGTGCTGCACCCATTAACTCATCATTTGCATTAGGTATATCTCCTAATGCTATCCCCCCATCCCACGACAGGCCCCGGTATGTGATGTTCCCCACCCTGTGTCCAAGTGTTCTCATTTTTCAATTCCCACCTATGAATGAGAAAATGCGGTGTTTGGTTTTCTGTCCTTGTGATAGTTTGCTGAGAATGGTGATTTCCAGCTTCATCCATGTCCCTACGAATGACATGAACTCATCCTTTTTATGGCTGCATAGTATTCCATGGTGTATATGTGCCACATTTTCTTAATCCAGTCTGTCATTCATGGACATTTGGGTTGGTTCCAAGTCTTTGCTATTGTGAATAGTGCCACAAAAAACATACATGTGCATGTTTCTTTATTTCAGCATGATTTATAATCCTTTGGGTATATCCCCTGTAATGGGATGGCTGGGTGAGATGGTATTTCTAGTTCTAGATAATTGAGGAATCGCCACATTGTTTTCCACAATGGTTGAACTAGTTGACAGTCCCAGCAACAGTGTAAAAGTGTTCCTATTTCTCCACATCCTCTCCAGCACCTGTTGTTTCCTGACTTTTTAATGATCATCATTCTAACTGGTGTGAGATGGGATCTCATTGTGGTTTTGATCTGCATTTCTCTGATGGCTAGTGATGATGAGCATTTTTTCATGTGTCCATTGGCTGCATAAATGTCTTCTTATGAAAAGTGTCTATTCATATCCTTTGCCCACTTTTTGATGCGGTTGTCTGATTTTTTCTTGTAATTTGTTTGAGTTCTTTGTAGGTTCTGGATATTAGCCCTTTGTCAGATGAGTAGATTGCAAAAATTTTCTCCCATTCTGTAGGTTGCCTGTTCACTCTGATGGTAGTTTCTTTTGCTGTGCAGAAGCTCTTTAGTTTAATTAGATCCCATTTGTCAATTTTGGCTTTTGTTGCCATTGCTTTTGGTGTTTTAGTCATGAAGTCCTTGCCCATGCCTATGTCCTGAATGGTATTGCCTAGGTTTTCTTCTAGGGTTTTTATGGTTTTAGGTCTAACATTTAAGTCTTTAATCCATCTTGAATTAATTTTTGTATAAGGTGTAAGGAAGGGATCCAGTTTCAGCTTTCTACATATGGCTAGCCAGTTTTCCCAGCACCATTTATTAAATAGGAATCCTTTCCCCATTTCTTGTTTTTGTCAGGTTTGTCAAAGATCAGATGGTTGTAGATGTGTGGTATTATTTCTGAGGGCTCTGTTCTGTTCCATTGGTCTATATCTCTGTTTTGGTACCAGTACCATGCTGTTTTGGTTACTGTAGCCTTGTAGTATAGTTTGAAGTCAGGTAGCATGATGCCTCCAGCTTTGTTCTTTTGGCTTAGGATTGTCTTGGCAATGGGCTCTTTTTGGTTCCATATGAACTTTAAAGTAGTTTTTCCAATTCTGTGAAGAAAGTCATTGGTAGCTTGATGGGGATGGCATTGAATCTATAAATTACCTTGGGCAGTATGGCCATTTTCATGATATTGATTCTTCCTATCCATGAGCATGGAATGTTCTTCCATTTGTTTGTGTCCTCTTTATTTCATTGAGCAGTGGTTTGTAGTTCTCCTTGAAGAGGTCCTTCACATCCCTTGTAAGTTGGATTCCTAGGTATTTTATTCTCTTTGAAGCAATTGTGAATGGGAGTTCACTCATGATTTGGCTCTCTGTTTGTCTGTTATTGGTGTATAAGAATGCTTGTGATTTTTGCACATTGATTTTGTATCCTGAGACTTTGCTGAAGTTGCTTATCAGCTTAAGGAGATTTTGGGCTGAGATGATGGGGTTTTCTAAATATACAATCATGTCATCTGCAAACAGGGACAATTTGACTTCCTCTTTTCCTAATTGAATACCTTTATTTCTTTCTCCTGCCTGATTGCCCTGGCCAGAACTTCCAACACTATGTTGAATAGGAGTGGTGAGAGAGGGCATCCCTGTCTTGTGCCAGTTTTCAAAGGAATGCTTCCAGTTTTTGCCCATTCAGTATGATATTGGCTGTGGGTTTGTCATAAATAGCTCTTATTATTTTGAGATATGTCCATCAATACCTAGTTTATTGAGAGTTTTTAGCATGAAGGGCTGTTGAATTTTGTCAAAGGCCTTTTCTGCATCTATTGAGATAATCATGTGGTTTTGTCTTTGGTTCTGTTTATATGCTGGATTACATTTATTGATTTGTGTATGTTGAACCAGCCTTGCATCCCAGGGATGAAGCCAACTTGATGATGGTGGATAAGCTTTTGATGTGCTGCTGGATTCAGTTTGCCAGTATTTTATTGAGGATTTTTGCATCGATGTTCATCAGGGATATTGGTCTAAAATTCTCTTTTTGTTGTGTCTCTGCCAGGCTTTGGTATCAGGATGATGCCTCATAAAATGAGTTAGGAGGATTCCTCTTTTCTATTGATTGGAATAGTTTCAGAAGGAATGGTACCAGCTCTCTCTTTGTACCTCTGGTAGAATTTGGCTGTGAATCCTGTCTGGTCCTGGACTTTTTTTGGTTGGTAGGCTATTAATTATTGCCTCAATTTCAGAGCCTGTTATTGGTCTATTCAGGGATTCAACTTCTTCCTGGTTTAGTCTTGGGAGGTGTATGTGTCCAGGAATTTATCCATTTCTTCTAGATTTTCTAGTTTATTTGCATAGAGGTGTTTATAGTATTCTCTGATGGTAGTTTGTATTTCTGTGGGATCAGTGGTGATATCCCCTTTATCATTTTTATTGCATCTATTTGATTCTTCTCTCTTTTCTTCTTTATTAGTCTTGCTAGCAGTCTATCAATTTTGTTGATCTTTTCAAAACCAGCTCCTGGATTCATTGATTTTTGAAGGGTTTTTGTGTCTCTATCTCCTTCAGTTCTGCTCTGATCTTAGTTATTTCTTGCCTTCTGCTAGCTTTTGAATGTGTTTGCTCTTGCTTCTCTAGTTCTTTTAATTGTGATGTTAGGTGTCAATTTTAGATCTTTCCTCCTTTCTCTTGTGGGCATTCAGTGCTATAAATCTTGCTCTACACACTGCTTTAAATGTGTCCCAGAGATTCTGGTATGTTTTGTCTTTGTTCTCACTGGTTTCAAAGAACATCTTTATTTCTGCCTTCATTTTGTTATGTACCCAGTAGTCATTCTGGAGCAGGTTGTTCAGTTTCCATGTAGCTGAGCTGTTTTAAGTGAGTTTTTTAATCCTGAGTTCTAGTTTAATTGCACTGTTTTCTGAGAGACAGTTTGTTATAATTTCTGTTCTTTAACATTTGCTGAGGAGTGCTTTACTTCCATCTATGTGGTCAATTTTGGAATAAGCATGATGTGGTATTGAGAAGAATATATATTCTGTTGATTTGGGGTGGAGAGTTCTATAGATGTCTATTAGGTCCACTTGCACAGAACTGAGTTCAATTCCTGGATATCCTTGTTAACTTTCTATCTCGTTGATCTGTCTATATTGACAGTGGGGTGTTAAAGTCTCCCATTATTATTGTGAGTCTAAGTCTCTTTGTGGTCTCTAAGGACTTGCTTTATGAATCTGGGTGCTCCTGTATTGGGTGCATATATATTTAGGATAGTTAGCTCTTCTTGTTGAATTGATCCCTTTACCATTATGTAATGGCCTTCTTTGTCTCTTTTGATCTTTGTTGGTTTAAAGTCTGTTTTATCAGAGACTAGGATTGCAACCCTGCTTTTTTTTTTCCATTTGCTTGGTAGATCTTCCTCCATCCCTTTATTTTGAGCCTATGTGTGTCTCTGCATGAGATGGGTCTCCTGAATACACACTGATGGGTCTTGACTCTTTATCCAATTTGCCAGTCTGTGTCTTTTAATTGGAGCATTTAGCCCATTTACATTTAAGGTTAATATTGTTATGTGTGAATTTGATCCTGTCATTATGATGTTAGCTGGTTATTTTGCTCATTAGTTGATGCAGTTTCTTCCTAGCATCGATGGTCTTTACAATTTGGCATGTTTTGCAGTGGCTGGTACCAGTTGTTCCTTTCCATGTTTAGTGCTTCCTTCAGGAGCTCTTGTAAGGCAGGCCTGGTGGTGACAAAATCTCTCAGCATTTGCTTGTCTGTAAAGGATTTTATTTCTCCTTCACTTATGAAGCTTAGTTTGGCTGGATATGAAATTCTGGGTTGAAAATTCTTTTCTTTAAGAATGTTGAATATTGGCCCCACTCTCTTCTGGCTTGTAGAGTTTCTGCCGAGATCTGCTGTTAGTCTGATGGGCTTCCTTTGTGGGTAACCTGACCTTTCTCTCTGGCTGCCCTTAACATTTTTCCTTCATTTCAACTTTGGTGAATCTGACAATTATGTGTCTTGGGTTGCTCTTCTCGAGGAGTATCTTTGTGGTGTTCTCTGTATTTCCTGAATTTGAATGTTGGCCTGCCTTGCTAGGTTGGGAAGTTCTCCTGGATAATATCCTGAAGAGTGTTTTCCAACTTGGTTCCATTCTCCCATCACTTTCAGGTACACCAATCAGATGTAGATTTGGTCTTTTCACATAGTCCCATATTTCTTGGAGGCTTTGTTCATTTCTTTTTACTCTTTTTCTCTAAACTTCTCTTCTCACTTCATTTCATTCATTTGATCTTCAATCACTGATACCCTTTCTTCCAGTTGATCGAATCGGCTACTGAAGCTTGTGCATTTCATCATGTAGTTCTTGTGCCATGGTTTTCAGCTCCATCAGGTCATTTAAGGTCTTCTCTACTGTTTATTCTAGTTAGCCATTCATCTAATCTTTTTCAAGGTTTTAGCTTCTTTATGGGTTCGAACATCCTCCTTTAGCTCAGAAGTTTGTTATTACTGACTTTCTGAAGCCTATCTTCTCTCAACTCGTCAAAGTCATTCTCCATCCAGCTTTGTTCCATTGCTGGTGAGGAGCTGCATTCCTTTGGAGGAGAAGAGGTGCTCTGATTTTAGAATTTCAGCTTTTCTGCTCTGGTTTCTCCCCATCTTTGTGGTTTTATCTACCTTTGGTCTTTGATGATGGTGACATACAGATGGGGTTTTGGTGTGGATGTCCTTTCTGTTTGTTAGTTTTCCTTCTAACAGTCAGGACCCTCAGCTGCAGGTCTGTTGGAGTTTGCTGGAGGTCCACTCCAGACCCTGTTTGCCTGGGTATCAACAGCAGAGGCTGCAGAACAGCAAATATTGCTGAACAGCAAATGTGCTGCCTGATTCTTCCTCTGGAAGCTTTGTCTCAGAGGGGCACCCAGCTGTATGTGAGGTGTCAGTCAGCCCCTACTGGGAGGTCTCCCAGTTAGGCTACTCAGGGGTCAGGGCCCACTTGAGAGGCAGTCTGTCCTTCTCAGATCTCAAACTCCATGCTGGAGAACCACTACTCTCTTCAAAGCTGTCAGACAGGGACACTTAAGTCTGCAGAAGTTTCTGCTGCCTTTTGTTCAGTTATGCCCTCCCCCTGGAGGTGGAGTCTACAGAGGCAGGCAGGCCTACTTGAGCTGTGGTGGGTTCTACCCAGTTCGAGCTTCCTGACCACTTTCTTTACCTACTCAAGCCTCAGCAGTGGTGGACGCCCCTCCCCCAGCCTCACTGCCACCTTTCAGTTTGATCTCTGACTGCTGTACTAGCCTTGAGTGAGGCTCTGTGGATGTGGGACCCTCCTAGCCAGATGTGTGATGTAATCTACTGGTGTGCTGTTTGCTAAGACAGTTGGAAAAGTGCAGTATTAGGGTGGGAGTGTCCTGATTTTCCAGGTAGCATCTGTCCCAACTTCCCTTGGCTAGGAAAGGGAATTCCCTGACCCCTTGCACTTCTCAGGTGAAGCAATTCCCTGCCCTACTTCAGCTCAAACTCTGTGGGCTGCACTCATCATCCAACAATCCCCAGTGAGATGAGCCTGGTACCTCAGTTGGAAATGCAGAAATCAACCATCTTCGTTTTTTTTAATTTTTATGATCTTCAAATCTTTTTTTTTATATATATATATACTTTATGTTCTAGGGTATATGTGCACAACGTGCAGGTTTGTTACATATGTACACATGTGCCATGTTGGTGCGCTGCACCCATTAACTCGTCATTTACATTAGGTATATCTCCTAATGCTATCACTCCCCCCTACCCGCTCCCCACAATAGGCCCCGATGTGTGATGTTCCCCTTCCCAAGTCTAAGTGATCACATTGTTCAGTTCCCACCTATGAGTGAGAAGATGCGGTGTTTGGTTTTCTGTTCTTGTGATAGTTTGCTGAGAATGATGGTTTCCATCTCCATCCACGTCCCTACGAAGTACACGAGCTCATCCTTTTTTATGGCTGCATAGTATTCCATGGTGTATATGTGCCACATTTCCTTCATCCAGTCTGTCACTGATGGACATTTGGGTTGATTCCAATTTTTTACTATTGTGAATAGTGCCGCAGAAAACATAGGTGTGCATGTGTCTTTATAGCAGCATGATTTATAATCCCTTGGGTATATGCCCACTAATGGGAGGGCTGAGTCAAATGGTATTTCTAGTTGTAGATCCTTGAGGAATCACCACACTGTTTTACACAATGGTTGGACTAGTTTACAATCCCACCAACAGCGTAAAAGTGTTCCTATTTCTCCCCATCCTCTCTAGCACCTGTTGTTTCCTGACTACTTAATGATTGCCATTGTAACTGGTGTGAATTCGTATCTCATTGTGGTTTGAATATGCATTTCTCTGATGGCGAGTGATGATGACCATTTTTTCATGTGTATCTTGGCTGTATAAATGTCTTCTTTTGAGAAGTGTCTGTTCATATCCTTTGCCCACCTTTTGATGGAATTGTTTGTTTTTTTCTTTCTTTTTTTTGTTTTGTTTTTGAGACGGAGTCTCACTCTGCTGCAGGCTGGAGTGCATCTGAGTGATCTTGAGGAATCGCCCACTGCCTCCATAATGGTCTGAACTGTTTACAATCCCCAACAGTGTTCCTGACTACATCTCCAACCATGTTTCCTGCTGTTTTTGTATTTTCAGTAGAGATGGGGTTTCACTGTGTTTGACAAGATGGTCTCGATCTCATGACCTCGTGATCCACCCACCTCGACCTCCTAAAGTGCTGGGATTACAGGAATGAACCACTGTGAGTGGCCTGTTTGCTTTATTCTTGTAAATTTGTTTGAGTTATTTGTAGGTTCTGGATATTAGCATTTTGTCAGATGAGTAGATTGTAAAAATTGTCTCCCATTCTGTAGGTTGCCTGTTCACTCTGATGGTAGTTTCTTTTGCTGTGCAGAAGCTCTTTAGTTTAATTAGATCCCATTTGTCAATTTTGGCTTTTGGTGCCGTTGCTTTTGGTGTTTTAGACTTGAAGTCATTGTCCATGCCTATGTCCTCAATGGTATTACCTAGCTTTTCTTCTAGGGTTTTTATGGTTTTAGGTCTAACATTTAAGTCTCTAATTCATCTTCAATTAATTTTCATATAAGGGAGTAAGGAAAGGATCCAGTTTCAGCTTTCTACTTATGGCTAGCCAATTTTCCCAGCACCATTTTTAAAATAGGGAATCCTTTCCCCATTTCTTGTTTTTCTCAGGTTTGTCAGAGATCAGATGGCTGTAGATGTGTGGTAGTATTTCTGAGGGCTCTGTTCTGTTCCATTGGTCTATATCTCTGCTTCTGTACCAGTACCATGCTGTTTTGGTTACTGTACCTTTGTAGTATAGTTTGAAGTCAGGTAGCATGATGCCTCCAGCTTTGTTGTTTTGGCTTAGGATTTTCTTGGCAATGCGGGGTCTTTTTTGGTTCTATTTGAACTTTAAAACTGTTTTTTTTTTTTTCCAATTCTGTGAGGAAAGTCATTGGTAGCTTAATGGGGATGGCATTGAATCTCTAAATTACCTTGGGTAGTATGGCCATTTTCATGATATTGATTCTTCCTATCCATGAGCGTGGTATATTCTTCCATTTGTTTGTGTCCTCTTTTATTTCACTGAGCAGTGGTTTGTAGTTCTCCTTGAAGAAGTCCTTCACATCCCTTATAAGTTGGATTCCTAGGTTTTTTATTCTCTTTTAAGCAGTTGTGAATGGAAGTTCATTCATGATTTGGCCCTCTCTTTGTCTGTTATTGGTGTATAAGAATGCTTGTGATTTTTACACATTAATTTTATATCCTGAGACTTTACTGAAGTTGCTTATCAACTTAAGGATATTTTGGACTGAGACGATGGGGTTTTCCAAATATGTAATCATGTCATCTGCAAACATGGACAATTTGACTTCTTCTTTCCTAATTGAATACCCTTTATTTATTTATCTTGCCTGATTGCCCTAGCTAGAACTTCCAACAGTATGTTGAATAGGAGTGGTGAGAGAGGGCATCCCTGTCTTGTGCCAGTTTTCAAAGGGAATTTTTCCAGTTTTTGCCCATTCAGTATGATATTAGCTGTGGGTTTGTCATAAATAGCTCTTATGATTTTGAGATACGTTCCATCAATACCGAATTTATTGAGAATTTTTAGCATGAAGGGCTGTTGAATTTTGTCAAAGGCCTTTTCTGCATCTATTGAGATAATCATGTGGTTTTTGTCTTTGGTTCTGTTTATATGCTGAATTCCGTTTATTGACTTGCGTATGTTGGACCAGCCTTGCATCCCAGGGATGAAGCCCACTTGATCAGGGTGGATAAGCTTTTTGATGTGCTGCTGTATCCGGTTTGCCAGTATTTTATAGAGGGTTTTTGCATCGATGCTCATCAGGGATATTCGTCTAAAATTCTCTTTTTTTGTGTGTGTCTCTGCCAGGCTTTGGTGTCAGGATGATGTTGGCCTCATCAAATGAGTTAGGGAGGATTCCCTCTTTTACTGTTGATTGGAATAGTTTCTGAAGGAATGGTACCAGCTCCTCCCTTTACCTCTTGTAGAATTCGGCTGTGAATCTGTCTGGTCCTGGACTTTTTTTGGTTGCTAGGCTATTAATTATTGCCTCAATTTCAGAGCATGCAAATCACCCATCTTATGCATCACTCATGCTGATAGCTGTACACTAGAGCTGTTCCTATTTGGCCATCTTGGAACCTCCCATCATATGCTTTTTGTCCTTCATTCTGTTGATATGATCTATTAAATTGATTGATTGGTTTATGTTGAAGCATGCTTCTATTTCTGGGATAAATCTCACCTGGTCAATGTGAATGATCTTTGTAATATGTTTTTCAATTCTCTTTCTTAGTATTTTGTTGAGTATTTTCCCATCAATATTCACAAGAGATATTGGCCTGTAGTTTACTATTTTTGATGTATCTTTTTCTGGTTTTGGTTTGGGGCAGTAACACTGGTCCCATAAAATGAGTTTCAAAGCATTTCCTCCACCTCCAATTGTTAAAATATTGTGAGGATGATTGGTATTAGTTCTTCTTTAAATGTGTGGTAGAAATCAGCAGTGAAGCCATCTGGTCCTGGACTTTCCTTTCCTGGAAGACTTTTTATTATGGATTTGATGTCACTACTTATTGGTCTGGTCAGGTTTTGGATTTCTTCATTGTTCAATCATGGTACGTGATAAGAGAGAAAAATTAGGTAATTAGGATGGGTCTTTGGTAAAACAGAGAAATAGCCTGAAAAATCAGGCTTCAGGCAGAGATTAAAAAAATAAAAAAATTACACAAGCCTCTGGCTCACTAAAATAAAGGAACAAGGCCCAATATCCTTGTTCTTTGTGCCTAAGACATGCCCACAACTACTCTAATGAGGGAAAAAATCCAAACATAAATATTCCTTGGTCCTTTGTATAACCAACAGACTTCCAGGAAATACTCTCTTCATCTTTTGTAACCATGCACATGGTGGGCTCCAGTGGGTTCTGGTGGACAGTTTCCTTTCGTTTTCTAGAAACACTTTGGACTTTGAGCTGAGCCAGTATGAATCATCACTTCAGTCTCTGACTAGTCCTGGGCCATGGTCCTGGGACAAACTTCCACTTTAACTCCTGATTGGTCCAGGGCCAAACTGAGTAACACTTTCTCCAAGATCAGTCAACACATTTCTTCCATTTCCAGTCCATAAAGTCCCCAGACCCCATCTGCACAGTGGACAACCCATTTGGAACCCTCCCTCCACTACAGAGAACTTTCACTCATTAAACTTTCACTCCAACTTCACACTTGTGTCCACGTTCCTTTATCTTCTTAAATATAAGACAAAGAACTCCACCTACTACTTGGGACAATGAAAAACTACTACATTATAATACATTAACAAGACTACAACAGTTGTATATGTCTAGGAATTTATTCATTTCCTTTAGGTTTTCCAAATTATTGGCATATATTTTCTCATCATAGCCACTAATGATCCTTTGAATTTCTGCAGTATCAGTTGTAATTTTTTGTATCTCTGATTTTATTTGTTTGGGTGATTTCTCTCTTTTACTTAGTGTGGCTAAAGGTTTGTTAATTTTGTTTTATTTTTCAAAAAAAACACAATTTTTGTTTTGTTGATTATATTGTTTTATTTTTTTAAATTTCATTTACTTCTGTTCTGCTTTTCTTATTTCTTGTTTTCTATCATCTTTAAGGTTGGTTTCTTCTTGCTTTTCTAGTTCTTTTAGACACATGGTAAGGTTGTTTGAGTTTTTCTTCTCCTTTGTGCAGTCACATATATGTATAAATGTCCCTCTTACTATTGCTTTTAATGCATTCCATAGGTTTATGTATGTTGCATTCCTATTGTCATTTGCTTCAATAAATTTTTCAATTTTCCTCTGTATTTCTTCTTTGACCCACTGCTGATTCAGGAACATATTGTCTAATTTCTATGTGTTTTTACAACTTTTAAAATCCCTCTTTATTGATTTCTAATTTTATTTCGTTGTAGTGTGAGAAGATTCTTAATAGTATTACAATTATTTGAATATTTTAGTACATCCTCTTATTGAATTGACTGCTTTATGTAACATTGTGACCACCTTTGTCTCTTATAGTTTTTGTCTTGAAATCTATTCTGTCTGATATAGTTATTTCTACTCCTGCATATTTTTATTTTGTTTCCATTGGCCTGAATATTTTTTTCCATCCATTTACTTTCAGTCTATGTGTCTTTTGTAGGTGAAGTGTGCTTCTTACAGGCAACAGATTGCTGTGTCTTCTTTTTTAAAATCCTTTCAAATATTTGTTTTGTGATATTCTTGTCCTTCTTTTCTACTCTCCTATTATCCTGTTAGTGAAAGTGATTTTCTCTTGTGCCATGATTTTATTTCTTGCTTTTTCAAACGTATCTATTGATTTTTTAAATTTGAGATTATCACAAGGACTGCAAACACTGTCTGGTAACTCATTATTTTAAACTGATTACAAGTTAACAGTCTTTGCATAAACAAACAACAAACAAGAAAAAAATAAAACGAATAAAAACTCTACACTGCAACTTCATTCCCTCACTTTTTAACTTTTGTTGTTACTATTTATGTCTGGAAAATATGTCTATGCCTTGAAAAGTTGTTGCAGTTATAATTTTTGATTAGTTCATCACTTAGCTTTTGTACTTAGGATAAGAGTAGTCAATACACCACAATTACAGTGTTATAATACTCTGTGGGTTTTGTGTGTATGTACTTACCATTACCAATGAGTTTTGCACCTTCAGATGATTTCTTATTGTTTATTAACATCCGTTTTTTAATTGATGTACTGTCTTTAGCATTTCCTGTAGGACAGGTCTAGTGTTGACATATTTCTTGAAGCAAATGACAATAGAAATACAACATACATAAATCTATGGAATACATTGAAAGCAATAGTAAGAGAGACATTTATACATATATGTGACTACACAAAGGAGAAGGAAAAACTCAAACAACCTCACCATGTGTCTAAAAGAACTAGAAAAGCAAGAGGAAGCCAACCACAAAGATAGTAGAAAAAAAAGAAATAAGAAAGGCAGAGCAGAAGTATTAATAATAACACTGGTCTCATAAAATGGGTTTGGAAGCACTTCCTCCACCTCTGTTTTTTACAATACTGTGTATAAAGTGTAAGAAAAAGGTCCAGTTTCTGTTTTCTGCATATGACTAGCCAGTTTTCCCAGCATCATTTATTAAATGGGGAATTATTTCTCCATTGCTTGTTTTGTTAAATTTGTTGATGATCAGATGGTTGTACATGTGTGGTGTTATTTCTGATGTCTCTATTCTGTTCCATTGGTCTATATATCTGTTTTGGTACCAGTATCATGCTGTTCTTGTTACTGTAGTCTTGTAGTATAATTGGAAGTCAGGTAGCATAATGCTTCCAACTTTGTTCTTTTTGCTTAGGATTGCCTTGGCTATATGGTCTCTTTTGGTTCTGTATAAAATTTAAAGTAGTTTTTTTTTTTTTTAATTCTGTGAAGAAAATCACTGGTAGCTTGATGGGAATAGCACTGAATCTAATAGATGCATAACACTCCTTTAGATGAGAGGTTCAAGATGTATGCTTACTACTTCCTTATTCTTGAACATTTTGATTTTGACATCAATGATTTCTGCAAGAAAGATTCACAGGTGACACTTACATTGTTAAATCATATATCTTGATATCAAATAAGTCTAATGAAATTGAGAAATGAGCATCATTGGCTTTAATTAAATTTCTGGTGCGGGATGGAGAAATATGGTGGAATAGATGGCTTAACCAATCATCCTCCTTGCAAGGACACCAATTTAACAACTATCTACACAATAAAAGCATATTTATAAGAACCAAAAACCAGGTTATCACTCACAGGACGTGGTTTCAACTTTATCTCACTGAAAGAGGCACTGAAATGCTAGAAAAAAATTTTGAATTGCTGACACCTTTCCTCCCTCATTTCCTAGCAGCAGTTGTGAGGCTCAGAGAGAGAATCTTTGCAGTTCGGAGAGGGAGAGTACAGCAATTGTGAGACATTGCATTGAACTCAATGCTGCTCTGTTGTAGTGGAAAGCAAACTGGACCAAACTCAGCTGATGCATGCTTACGGAGTGAGCATTTGAACCATGCTTAGCCAAACAGGAATCACCCATCCTAGTGGTTGGAAATTTAGTTCTGGCAAGCCTCACCACCTCAGGTTGGAGTGCTCTGGGGCCCTATACAAACTTGAAAAGCAGTTTAGGCCACAAAGAATGCAATTCCTAAGCAAATCTTAGGATTGACTGTGCTCACAATTAGTGCATAGTATTTCATGTGTATATGTACCACATTCTCTTTATCCAGTGCACCATTTATGGGCACCAACGTTGATTAAATATCTTCGCTATTGTGAATAGTGCAGCATTGAACATACAAGTACCCGTGTGTTTCCGGTAGAATTATTTATTTACTCTTGGTTATTTATTGAGTAATGGGATTGATGGGTCGAAATGTAGCTGTACTTTAAGTTCTTCAAGAAATTTCCAAACTGCTTTCCACAGTGCCTTTATTAATTTACATTCATATCAAGAGTACATAAGCATTGGGTTTTCTCCACAGCCTCATCAACATCTGTCATTTTTTGACTTTTTCAGAATAGTCATTCTGACTGGTGTGAGATGTTACGACATTGTGGTTTTGATTTGCATTTCCCTAGTAATTAGTGATAAATTATCTTTTGTATGTTTGTTCACTGCTTGCATGTCTTCTTTTGAGAGGTGTCTGTTCAGGTCGTTTACCAAATTTTTAATGGAGTTATTTGTTTTATGCTTATTGATTTGTGTATTTTCTTTTTTTCTTTTTTATTATACTTTAAGTTCTAGGGTACATGTGCATAGCGTGAAGGTTTGTTACATATGTATAATTGTGCCATGTTGGTGTGCTGCACCCATCAACTCGTCAGCACCCATCAATTCATCATTTATATCAGGTATAACTCCCCAATGCAATCCCGCCCGCCTACCCTCCTCCCCATGATAAGCCCCAGTGTGTGATGTTCCTTCCGAGTCCAAGTGATCTCATTGTTCAGTTCCCACCTATGAGTGAGAAACATGCGGTGTTTGGTTTTCTCTTCTTGTGATAGTTTGCTAAGAATGATGGTTTCCAGCTGCATCCATGTCCCTACAAAGGACGCAAACTCATCCTTTTTATGGCTGCATAGTATTCCATGTGTATATGTGCCACATTTTCTTAATCCAGTCTGTCACAGATGGACATTTGGAGTTGATTCCAAGTCTTTGCTATTGTGAATAGTGTCAAGAATAAACATACGTGCATGTGTCTTTGTAGTAGAATAATTTATAATCCTTTGGGTATATACCCAGTAGTGAGATGGCTGGGTCATATGGTACATCTAGTTCTAGATCCTTGAGGAATCGCTTATACTGTTTTCCATACTGGTTGAACTAGTTTACAATCCCACCAACAGTGTAAAAGTGTTCCTATTTCTCCACATCCTTCCAGCACCTGTTGCTTCCTGACTTTTTAATGATTGCCATTCTAACTGGTGTGAGATGGTATCTCATTGTGGTTTTGATTTGCATTTCTCTGATGGCGAGTGATGCTGAGCATTTTTTCATGTCTGTTGGCTGCATGAATGTCTCCTTTGAGAAATGTCTGTTCATATCCTTTGCCCACTTTTTGATGGGGTTGTTTGTTTTTTTCTTGTATATTTGTTTGAGTTCTTTGTAGATTCTGGATATTAGCCCTTTGTCAGATGAGTAGATTGCAAAATTTTCTCCCATTCTGTACCGCCTGTTCACTCTGATGGTAGTTTCTTTGCTGTGCAGAAGCTCTTAGTTTAATGAGATCCCATTTGTCAATTTTGGCTTTTGCTGCCGTTGCTTTTGGTGTTTTAGACATGAAGTCCTTGCCCATGCCTATGTCCTGAATGGTACTACCTAGATTTTCTTCTAGGGTTTTTATGGTATTAGGTCTAACATTTAAGTCTCTAATCCATCTTGAATTAATCTTCGTATAAGGAGTAAGAAAAGGATCCAGTTTCAGCTTTCTACTTATGGCTTAATTTTCCCAGCACTCATTTATTAAATAGGGAATCCCTTCCCATTTTTTTCTCTCAGGTTTGTCAAAGATCAGATGGCTGTAGATGTGTGGTATTATTTCTGGAGGTCTCTGTTCTGTTCCATTGGTCTATATCTCTGTTTTGGTACCAGTACCATGCTGTTTTGGTTACTGTAGCCTTGTAGTATAGTTTGAAGTCAGGTAGCGTGATGCCTCCAGCTTTGTCCTTTGACTTAGGATTGTCTTGGCAATGCGGGCTCTTTTTGGTTCCATATGAACTTTAAAGCAGTTTTTTCCAATTCTGTGAAGAAACTCATTGGTAGCTTGATGGGATGGCATTGAATCTATAAATAACCTTGGGCAGTATGGCCATTTTCACGATATTGATTCTTCCTATCCATGAGCATGGTATGTTCTTCCATTTGTTTGTGTCCTCTTTTATTTCACTGAGCAGTGGTTTGTAGTTCTCCTTGAAGAGGTCCTTTACATCCCTTGTAAGTTGGATTCCTAGGTATTTTATTCTCTTGAAGCAATTGTGAATGGAAGTTCATTCCTGATTTGGCCTCTGCTTGTCTGTTACTGGTGTATAAGAATGCTTGTGATTTTGCACATTAATTTTGTATCCTGAGACTTTGCTGAAGTTGCTTATCAGCTTAAGGAGATTTTGGGCTGAGACAATGGGGTTTTCTAAATATACAATCATGTCATCTGCTAACAGGGACAATTTGACTTCTTCTTTCCTAACTGAATACCCTTGATTTCTTTCTCTTGCCTGATTGCCCTAGCCAGAACTTCCAACACTATGTTGAATAGGAGTGGTGAGAGAGGCATCCCTGTCTTGTGCCAGTTTTCAAAGGAATTTTTCCAGTTTTTGCCCATTCAGTATGATATTAGCTGTGGGTTTGTCATAAATAGCTCTTATTATTTTGAGGCACGCTCCATCAATACCAATTTATTGAGCGCTTTTAGCATGAAGGGCTGTTGAATTTTGTCAAAAGCCTTTTCTGCATCTATTGAGATAATCATGTGGTTCTTGTCTTTGGTTCTGTTTATATGCTGGATTACGTTTATTGATTTGCGAATGTTGAACCAGCCTTGCATCCCAGGGATGAAGCCCACTTGATCAGGTGGATAAGTTTTTTGATGTGCTGCTGAATCCGGTTTGCCAGTATTTTATTGAGGATTTTTGCATCGATGTTCATCAGGGATATTGGTCTAAAATTCTTTTTTGTTGTGTCTCTGCCAGGCTTTTGGTATCAGGATGATGTTGGCCTCATAAAATGAGTTAGGAGGATTCTCTTTTTCTATTGATTGAATAGTTTCAGAAGGAATGGTACCAGCTCCTCCTTGTACCTCTGGTAGAATTCAGCTGTGAATCCGTCTGGTCCTGGACTTTTTTGGTGGTAGGCTATTAATTGTTGCCTCAATTTCAGAGCCTGCTATTGGTCTATTCAGGGATTCAACTTCTTCCTGGTTTAGTCTTGGGAGTGTAAGTGTCCAGGAAATTATCCATTTCTTCTAAATTTTCTAGTTGATTTGCATAGAGGTGTTTATAGTATTCTCTGATGGTAGTTTGTATTTCTGTGGGGTCGGTGGTGATATCCCTTTATCATTTTTTATTGCATCTATTTGATTCTCTCTCTTTTCTTCTTTATTAGTCTTGCTAGCGGTCTGTCAATTTTGTTGATCTTTTCAAAACCAACTCCTGGATTCATTGATTTTTTGAGGGTTTTTGTGTTTCTATCTCCTTCAGTTCTGCTCTGATCTTAGTTATTTCTTGCCTTCTGCTAGCTTTTGAGTGTGTTTGCTCTTCCTCTAGTTCTTTTAATTGTGATGTTAGAGTGTCAATTTTAGATCTTTCCTGCTTTCTCTTGTGGGCATTTAGTGCTATAAATTTCCTCTACACACTGCTTTAAATGTGTCCCAGAGATTCTGGTATGTTGTATCTTTGTTCTCATTGGTTTCAAAGAACATCTTTATTTCTGCTTTCATTTTGTTATGTACCCAGTAGTCATTCAGGAGCAGGTTGTTCAGTTTCCATGTAGTTGAGCAGTTTTGATTGAGTTTCTTAGTCCTGAGTTCTAGTTTGATTGCACTGTGGTCTGAGAGACAGTTTGTTATAATTTCTGTTCTTTACATTTGCTGAGGAGTGCTTTACTTCCAATTATGTGGTCAATTTTGGAATAAGTGCGATGTGGTGCTGAGAAGAATGTATATTCTGTTGATTTGGGGTGGAGAGTTCTATAGATGTCTATCAGGTCCGCTGGTGCAGAGATGAGTTCAATTCCTGGATATCCTTGTTAACTTTCTGTCTGATCTGTCTAATGTTGACAGTGGAGTGTTGAAGTCTCCCATTATTGTATGGGAGTCTAAGTCTCTTTGTAAGTCTCAAGGACTTGCTTTATGAATCTGGGTGCTCCTGTATTGGGTGCATATATATTTAGGATAGTTAGCTCTTCCTGTTGAATTGATCCCTTTACCATTATGTAATGGCCTTCTTTGTCTCTTTTGATCTTTGATGGTTTAAAGTCTATTTTATCAGAGACTAGGATTGCAACCCCTGCTTTTTTTGTTCTCCATTTGCTTGGTAGATCTTCCTCCATCCCTTTATTTTGAGCCTATGTATGTCTCTGCATGTGAGATGGGTCTCCTGAATACAGCAGACTGATGGGTCTTGATCTTATCCAGTTTGCCAGTCTGTTTCTTTAATTGGAGCATTTAGTCCATTAACATTTAAGGTTAATATTGTTATGTGTGACACGATCCTGCCATTATGATATTAACTGGTTATTTTGCTCATTAGTTGATTTATATTTGGCTTGTTTTGCAATGGCTGGTACCAGTTGTTCCTTTCCATGTTTAGGCTTCCTTCAGGGTCTCTTTGTAAGGCAGGCCTGGTGGTGACAAAATCTCTAAGCATTTGCTTATCTGTAAAGGATTTTATTTCTCCTTCACTGATGAAACTTAGTTTGGCTGGATATGAAATTCTGGGTTTAAAATTCTCTTTAAGAACTCAAAATGGTCAATAGGAACAGCTGCAGTCTCCAACTCCCAGGCTTGAAGGACACAGAAGACCGGTGATTTCTGCATTTTGAACTGAGGTACTGGGGTCATCTCTAGTGAGTGCCGGATAAGCGGTGCTGGTCAGCTGTTGCGCCCAACCAGCGAGTGAACCAGGGCGAGGCATCGCCTCACCTGGGAAGCAAGGGGAAGGAACCTTCCCAACCAGGGGAACTGAGACACACAACACCTGGAAAATCGGGTAACTCCCACCCCAATACTGCGCTTATAGGATAACGGGCACACCAGGAGAATATACCCCACGCCTGGCCGGGAGGGTCCCACGCCCGGAGCCTCCCTCCTTGCTAACACAGCAGTCTGCGGCGATCTAACCGCAGGGCAGCAGCGAGGCTGGGGAGGGCGCCCGCCATTGCTGAGGCTTAAGTAAAAAGCCGCTGGGAAGCTCCAACTGGGTGGAGCTCACAGCAGCTCAAGGAAACCTGCCTGTCTCTGTAGACTCTGCCTCTGGGGACAGGCTCAGCTAAAAAATAACAGGGAAGCAGCAGAGACTTGTGCAGGCGCAAACGACTCTGTCTGACAACTTTGAAGAGAGCAGTGGATCTCCCAACACGGAGGTTGAGATCTGAGAAGGGACAGACTGCCTGCTCAAGTGGGTCCCTGACCCCTGAGTAGCCTAACTGGGAGACATCCCCACTAGGGGCAGTCTGACACCCCACACCACAGGGTGGAGTACACCCTGAGAGGAAGCTTCCAAAGTAAGAATCAGACAGGTACACTCGCTGTTCAGCAATATTCTATCTTCTGCAACCTCTGCTGCTGATACCCAGGCAAACAGGGTCTGAGGACCTCAAGCAATCTCCAACAGACCTATAGCTGAGGGTTCTGACTGTCAGAAGGAAAACTATCAAACAGGAAGGACACCTATACCAAAACCCCATCAGGCCACCATCATCAAAGACCAGAGACAGATAAAACCACAAAGATGGGGAAAAGCAGGGCAGAAAAGCTGAATTCAAAAATAAGAGCGCATCTCCCTGCAAAGGAGCGCAGCCCATCGCCAGCAACGGATCAAAGCTGGTCAGAGAATGACTTTGATGAGAGAGAAGAAGGCTTCAGTCCATCAAACTTCTCAGAGCTAAAGGAGGAATTACGCACCCAGCGCAAAGAAACTAAAATCTTGAAAAAGAGTGGAAGAATTGACAGCTAGACTAATTAATGCAGAGAAGGTCATAAACGACATGACAGAGATGAAAACCATGACACGAGAAATACGTGACAAATGCACAAGCTTCAGTAACCGACTGATCAACTGGAAGAAAGAGTATCAGCGATTGAGGATCAAATGAATGAAATGAAGCGAGAAGAGAAACCAAAAGAAAAAGAAGAAAAGAAATGAACAAAGCCTGCAAGAAGTATGGGATTATGTAAAAGACCAAATCTACGCCTGATTGGGGTGCCTGAAAGTGAGGGGAGAATGGAAACAAGTTGGAAAACACTCTTCAGGATATCATCCAGGAGAACTTCCCAACCTAGTAGGGCAGGCCAACATTCAAATTCAGGAAATACAGAGAACGCCACAAAGATACTCCTCCAGAAGGGCAACCCAAGAGACACATAATTGCCAGATTCACCAAAGTTGAAATGAAGGAAAAATCTTAAGGGCAGCCAGAGAGAAAGGTCGGGTTACCCACAAAGGGAAGCCCATCAGACTAACAGCAGATCTCTCGGCAGAAACTCTACAAGCCAGAAGAGAGTGGGGCCAATATTCAACGTTCTTAAAGAAAAGAATTTTAAACCCAGAATTTCATATCCAGCCAAACTAAGTTTCATCAGTGAAGGAGAAATAAAATTTACAGATAAGCAAATGCTTAGAGATTTTGTCACCACCAGGCCTACAAGAGACCCTGAAGGAAGCCCTAAACATGGAAAGGAACAACCGTACCAGCCATTGCAAAACAAGCCAAAATGTAAATCAACTAATGAGCAAAATAACCAGTTAATATCATAATGGCAGGATCAAGTTCACATAACAATATTAACCTTAAATGTTAATGGACTAAATGCTCCAATTAAAAGACACAGACTGGCAAACTGGATAAGAGTCAAGACCCATCAGTCTGCTGTATTCAGGAGACCCATCTCACATGCAGAGACATACATAGGCTCAAAATAAAGGGATGGAGGAAGATCTACCAAGCAAATGGAGAACAAAAAAAGCAGGGTTGCAATCCTAGTCTCTGATAAAATAGACTTTAAACCATCAAAGATCAAAAGAGACAAAGAAGGCCATTACATAATGGTAAAGGGATCAATTCAACAGGAAGAGCTAACTATCCTAAATATATATGCACCCAATACAGGAGCACCCAGATTCATAAAGCAAGTCCTTGAGACTTACAAAGAGACTTAGACTCCCATACAATAATAATGGGAGACTTCAACACTCCACTGTCAACATTAGA
Organism: Colobus guereza; assembly: GCA_030247045.1. Taxonomy (NCBI): domain Eukaryota; kingdom Metazoa; phylum Chordata; class Mammalia; order Primates; family Cercopithecidae; genus Colobus; species Colobus guereza. The sequence goes on along the minus strand of CM058096.1, from coordinate 98,305,804 downwards.
CAGATCAACGAGACAGAAAGTTAACAAGGATATCCAGGAATTGAACTCATCTCTGCACCAAGCGGACCTGATAGACATCTATAGAACTCTCCACCCCAAATCAACAGAATATACATTCTTCTCAGCACCACATCGCACTTATTCCAAAATTGACCACATAATTGGAAGTAAAGCACCTCAGCAAATGTAAAAGAACAGAAATTATAACAAACTGTCTCTCAGACCACAGTGCAATCAAACTAGAACTCAGGACTAAGAAACTCAATCAAAACCAACTACATGGAAACTGAACAACCTGCTCCTGAATGACTACTGGGTACATAACGAAATGAAAGCAGAAATAAAGATGTTCTTTGAAACCAATGAGAACAAAGATACAACATACCAGAATCTCTGGGACACATTTAAAGCAGTGTGTAGAGGGAAATTTATAGCACTAAATGCCCACAAGAGAAAGCAGGAAAGATCTAAAATTGACACTCTAACATCACAATTAAAAGAACTAGAGAGGAAGAGCAAACACACTCAAAAGCTAGCAGAAGGCAAGAAATAACTAAGATCAGAGCAGAACTGAAGGAGATAGAAACACAAAAACCCTCCAAAAATCAATGAATCCAGGAGTTGGTTTTTGAAAAGATCAACAAAATTGACAGACCGCTAGCAAGACTAATAAAGAAGAAAAGAGAGAGGAATCAAATAGATGCAATAAAAATGATAAAGGGATATCACCACCGACCCCACAGAAATACAAACTACCATCAGAGAATACTATAAACACCTCTACGCAAATCAACTAGAAAATCTAGAAGAAATGGATAATTTCCTGGACACTTACACTCTCCCAAGACTAAACCAGGAAGAAGTTGAATCCCTGAATAGACCAATAGCAGGCTCTGAAATTGAGGCAACAATTAATAGCCTGCCCACCAAAAAAGTCCAGGACCAGACGGATTCACAGCTGAATTCTACCAGAGGTACAAGGAGGAGCTGGTACCATTCCTTCTGAAACTATTCCAATCAATAGAAAAGAGGGAATCCTCCCTAACTCATTTTATGAGGCCAACATCATCCTGATACCAAAGCCTGGCAGAGACACAACAAAAGAGAATTTTAGACCAATATCCCTGATGAACATCGATGCAAAATCCTCAATAAAATACTGGCAAACCGGATTCAGCAGCACATCAAAAGCTTATCCACCCTGATCAAGTGGGCTTCATCCCTGGGATGCAAGGCTGGTTCAACATTCGCAAATCAATAAACGTAATCCAGCATATAAACAGAACCAAAGACAAGAACCACATGATTATCTCAATAGATGCAGAAAAGGCTTTTGACAAAATTCAACAGCCCTTCATGCTAAAACGCTCAATAAATTTGGTATTGATGGAACGTACCTCAAAATAATAAGAGCTATTTATGACAAACCCACAGCTAATATCATACTGAATGGGCAAAACTGGAAAATTCCTTTGAAAACTGGCAAGACAGGGATGCCCTCTCACCACTCCTATTCAACATAGTGTTGGAAGTTCTGGCTAGGGCAATCAGGCAAGAGAAAGAAATCAAGGGTATTCAGTTAGAAAAGAAGAAGTCAAATTGTCCCTGTTTGCAGATGACATGATTGTATATTTAGAAAACCCCATTGTCTCAGCCCAAAATCTCCTTGTTGATAAGCAACTTCAGCAAAGTCTCAGGATACAAAATTAATGTGCAAAATCACAAGCATTCTTATACACCAGTAACAGACAAGCAGAGAGCCAAATCAGGAATGAACTTCCATTCACAATTGCTTCAAAGAGAATAAAATACCTAGGAATCCAACTTACAAGGGATGTAAAGGACCTCTTCAAGGAGAACTACAAACCACTGCTCAGTGAAATCAAAGAGAACAAATGGAAGAACATACCATGCTCATGGATAGGAAGAATCAATATCGTGAAAATGGCCATACTGCCCAAGGTTATTTATAGATTCAATGCCATCCCCATCAAGCTACCAATGAGTTTCTTCACAGAATTGGAAAACTGCTTTAAAGTTCATATGGAACCAAAAAGAGCCCGCATTGCCAAGACAATCCTAAGTCAAAAGGACAAAGCTGGAGGCGCCACGCTACCTGACTTCAAACTATACTACAAGGCTACAGTAACCAAAACAGCATGGTACTGGTACCAAAACAGAGCTATAGACCAATGGAACAGAACAGAGTCCTCAGAAATAATACCACACATCTACAGCCATCTGATCTTTGATAAACCTGAGAGAAACAAGAAATGGGGAAAGGATTCTATTTAATAAATGGTGCTGGGAAAATTGGCTAGCCATAAGTAGAAAGCTGAAACTGATCCTTTCCTTACCCTTATACGAAGATTAATTCAAGATGGATTAGAGACTTAAATGTTAGACCTAATACCATAAAAACCCTAGAAGAAAATCTAGGTAGTACCATTCAGGACATAGGCATGGGCAAGGACTTCATGTCTAAAACACCAAAAGCAACTGGCAGCAAAAGCCAAAATTGACAAATGGGATCTAATTAAACTAAAGAGCTTCTGCACAGCAAAAGAAACTACCATCAGAGTGAACAGGCAACCTACAGAATGGGAGAAAATTTTGCAATCTACTCATCTGACAAAGGGCTAATATCCAGAATCTACAAAGAACTCAAACAAATATACAAGAAAACAAACAACCCCATCAAAAAGTGGGAAAGGATATGAACAGACATTTCAAAAGAAGACATTCATACAGCCAACAGACACATGAAAAATGCTCATCATCACCGCCATCAGAGAAATGCAAATCAAAACCACAATGAGATACCATCTCACACCAGTTAGAATGGCCATCATTAAAATCAGGAAACAACAGGTGTTGGAGAGGATGTGAGAAATAGGAACACTTTTACACTGTTGGTGGATTGTAAACTAGTTCAACCATTATGGAAAACAGTATGGCGATTCCTCAAGGATCTAGAACTAGATGTACCATATGACCCAGCCATCCCACTACTGGGTATATACCCAAAGGATTATAAATTATTCTACATAAAGACACATGCACACGATGTTTATTGCGGCACTATTCACAATAGCAAAGACTTGAATCAACCCAAATGTCCATCTGTGACAGACTGATTAAGAAAATGTGGCACATATACACCATGGAATACTATGCAGCCATAAAAAGGATGAGTTTTGTCCTTTGTAGGACATGGATGCAGCTGGAAACCATCATTCTTAGCAAACTATCACAAGAAGAGAAAACCAAACACCGCATGTTCTCACCATAGGTGGAACTGAACAATGAGATCACTTGACTCGGAAGGGAACATCACACACTGGGGCTTATCATGGGAGGGGAGGGGGGAGGGATTGCATTGGGAGTTATACCTGATATAAATGATGAATTGATGGGTGCTGACGAGTTGATGGGTGCAGCACACCAACATGGCACAAGTATACATATGTAACAAACCTGCACGTTATGCACATGTACCCTAGAACTTAAAGTATCAAAGCAGTTTCTTTTTCACCATAAGCAGTGTTTGAAAATGATCCCACAGATAAACATAAAAGTTGAAATTTGCTCATGAGGAAAGAGAAATTTTAGTTAACTGATATCCTTTAGGAATTAAACGATGTCAGAGCTGTTGTGAACACACAATGCTCCACTGATGTATGAGTGATCTATTTCATAATAAAGATAGTTCAAACTTGATTACTTAGATTCCAAAAAACATGTTTCAGAGCTGCTCATTATGAATGTTTTTAACCATGAAAAATAAACATCAAACATTTCCAGATGTTGAATACAGATTCATGAAGATTTTTGTAATTTTTTGAGTACTGAAATATATTTCACAGTTGTAATTTCTGAGACAGAGATTAAAACATACATAGGAACTTTGAAGTTGAATGCTGTAAAATCAGAAGTCAATCTTAATTTTATTTATTCCTGATTTTATCTCAGATAATCAATTATTGTTCCTCAATATTCCAAATATCACTGTGATGTTTCAGGAGTGAATCAAATGATCTTTGTGAAAAAAAAGGTATACCACCCTGAGTGAAATGCGAATTCTACAAAGCTTTCTCAAAAGCTTCACCAGTTTATCTGTATATATTTCTCTGACAATAGTCTGAAGTTTAAGTCCTTCAGGACATGTGCATGAGGAAGCTAAAGTAAATATAAGAAAAATTTTAACTAAAGTGAAAAAAATTATTCAACACAAAGACTATTAAATCTTTCCAGTTTTTCTGTTGAGGAACATCTTAATATTTAGGAAAGGAGCTCTAAAGGACAGGAACATAGGATTTGAAAAATATTTCTGTGAGTGAATGGACCTACAAGCAGCTCTCAGAAAACCTCTTTAATCAATCTGTTAAAAGATAGTTTATCACAGAACATAGCTCTATATAAGTTCCCTTTCAGACAGTGAAAACAGATTTTAAATACTGCTTACATGTGAAAAGTACAGATTTTGTATATCAATTCTCTATCTGGTTTCAGAAACTCTCCTTACTTACTGCTGTTTGTCTCTAAGAGCATTATAACCTTTTTCAGGATATTCTAAAGAGTGTTTTCAAATGTCCTTTATAAAGACAAAAACATTTTTCCAAATTGCTAATTAAAGAATGATATTCTTTGTAAGACTGAAATATCCAATACATCAGAAAGAAGCAATAAACTCCTCCCACCTGAAGACATTTTGTTCACAGCTACTGCCTCCCTAGATCTGTTCACAAGTCTGTTTTCATACCTATGAAATGCTCTTAAACTAAATACCTGTTTGTCATCTAGTAAAAGTACTTAGAATAGATTTTCAGTGTTTTTCTGATTTTATCTCATTAAGATCATTCTTTTTTTCATAGCTTTTCAATGTGTTCTGAATATCACTGTTTTACAGGAAAGTGATATTTCTTTATGTTTAAGTCCTAAAACACAATGACTCAAACATTTTCAAAACTGTCTCTTCAGTGAATTAACTGGACTGTATTTTCTTCAAGTTGAGCAGTTTTTGGAATTGTTTTCAAAAGTCCTTGATTTATAAAGAGGTAACTTCAGATCTAAAGAAAGTATCTAGTGATGAAAAACATAGAAAACAGATTCAGAGAAATTTGTTTCAGGATATAGCATTTCCACTCACAGAAAACAATTTTCTCCTAGATTTGGTACCTCTTTGACATTTAAGCGAACAAAACAAATTTATCTGTCAATATCTACTGAATCACAGAGTAGTTTAAGAAAGCTTTTTTTCCAGATTTTTTATTAATGGTGATATTTCTTTGTCAGATTTCATTTGTCTCTTGATTATCACTTGGTCCTGAATTTCTCCAAAATTTCAAAGCTTTGTGAGAAGAGAGATAACCTGATGTTTTCATTGTCATTTTGGAAAGGATCCATTTCTTGATATTTCCTTTTTCAACTTATAGTCTTGTTATTTAAATTCATTCCCTGTAATTGACAGTATTAAAAGAATGCTCAATAAGAAATTATCTGACTGAGGAATTAAGCACACAAAGAGTTTTCACAGAAAAGATCTTTGGTTTTATAGTGGATTTCACTTTTTCAGTACTGTGAATTAGTGTTCAAATGTTTGCTGAATCTCTGTTTGTGAATTTATATCTAAAAGAAGTTCTTCTCAGATAAGAATACATTTGAATGAACTGTACTTGAAACTTTTACAGTATGAAAATTTTATAACAAGTTCACCACTAAATAGATTTCACAGTTCTTAAAACAGAGTTAAACTGCAAATATGAATCTACATTATTTAGGAAGAACCACATATAGAGCTTTCTTGGAACTTCTTTTATTTTATTTCAGTTAATTTCTATTGCTGCTCAATGTTTCTGAAATTCATTGTTTTTTCACAGAACATTCAAACACTGTATCAGAAAAAGAGGATCCCAGTGAGATGATGCACACAGGATATTTCTCAAAAGCAATTTTCCAGTTTTTCATCTGATATCTTATCACATTATGCAAAATCCTTTTAAAATTTATGAAGCCAAAAAAGACCTGAGTAATATGTAATGAAATAAATATATTCAATACAAGGAGATTATAGAAATCTTCCCATTTAAACTGAATATGTTCTCACATAGTAAATATAATTTTTCCTAATAGTTTGCAGCTTTTTCCAAGATTCCAACTTAGAAGAAGGAAGTTATATTTCTAAATTTGGAATCTTTCAGTCACAAAAACCTCAAAAGCTTTTCATTTCTGCACTTTTTTCAACCAGAAGTCACAAAGATAGAATTTTCACTGACTAAACAAAAACATTCTGTACAGTTGAAAAACATTTAACTGTCATGAGTGAATTCACTGCACAGAGATTTTCTAAAATCTCTTTGGTTTCTCTCTGAGATTATCTGTGATTCCAAACTGTAAAATTTTGCAAAAGAGATCAGCATCCAGAGAGTAATTCAAACTGTTTTACATAATATTTTTTGAACACCACAAAGTTCCTTATAAACTCACCAAATTTTGTAGAATGTTCTCTCATTTTGTATTATTTCAAGACAGTTCATTCATCAAAGCTCCTGGTCACTTAAATTCTTCAGGAAGAAAGAACTTCCAAACTGTGAATGTAGAGTAAGTTCTTTTCACCCTGAAAAAATTACTTGTCAGATATTTGAAATGCTATTTCTCTGATTTTTAAAGGACAAATTTGAGCTTTTTCATGTCTTAATGTGCCCTTTCTCTCACTCTTTTGGTTTGCAGTGTTCAAGCTGTGCTTGGAAGAAATTTCTGTTTGTAATGAAACAGAGTTAAGCATTTTCAGATTTTCAACTTTTTATCTGATTAATCTCTTTCACCATAGGTGAAGCAGATCCCAAAATTTTCTGATTATTTTGGGAGATCAAGTGATACCCTTAAAAGATACAGCATCTTTGGGTGTGCAGTCTGAAGCAATTCCCAGAAATTTTTTTGTCAATAAGAAATTTCATTCAATTGAGCTCATGTGAGCTCTATGAATACAGATCCTCTTCCCATGAAGTGTTCAGATGTCTATAAAAATTTATCTTTGTGGTGTTTGAACATCACTGCTTTTTCCTTGTTCTGACCATTTCTTTGTAGATCTGGTAAAGTAATATCCTTTATTCTGAACCTAAAGATGTTCCATACACTGTATGAATGCACATCACAGCAGTTTGTTCTTCCATTTTTTTTTTTTTTTTTTTATTATACTTTAAGTTCTAGGTACATGTGCATAACGTGCAGGTTTGTTACATATGTATACTTGTGCATGTTGGTGTGCTGCACCCATCAACTCGTCAGCACCCATCAATTCATCATTTATATCAGGTATAACTCCCCAATGCAATCCCTCCCCTCCCTCCCCATGATAAGCCCAGTGTGTGATGTTCCCTTCCCGAGTCCAAGTGATCTCATTGTTCAGTTCCCACCTATGAGTGAGAACATGTGTGTTTGGTTTTCTTCTTGTGATAGTTTGCTAAGAATGATGGTTTCCAGCTGCATCCATGTCCCTACAAAGGACGAAAACTCATCCTTTTTATGGCTGCATAGTATTCCATGGTGTATATGTGCCACATTTTCTTAATCCAGTCTGTCACAGATGGACATTTGGGTTGATTCCAAGTCTTGCTATTGTGAATAGTGCCGCAATAAACATACGGTGCATGTGTCTTTGTAGTAGAATAATTTATAATCCTTGGGTATATACCCAGTAGTGGATGGCTTCATATGGTACATCTAGTTCTAGATCCTTGAGGAATCGCCATACTGTTTTCCATAATGGTTGAACTAGTTTACAATCCCACCAACAGTGTAAAAGTGTTCCTATTTCTCCACATCCTCTCCAACACTTGTTGTTTCCTGATTTTTAATGATGGCTATTCTAACTGGTGTGAGATGGTATCTCATTGTGGTTTTGATTTGCATTTCTGATGGCGAGTGATGATGAGCATTTTTTCATGTGTCTGTTGGCTGTATGAATGTCTTCTTTGAGAAATGTCTGTTCATATCCTTTGCCCACTTTTTGATGGGGTTGTTTGTTTTTTCTTGTATATTTGTTTGAGTTCTTTGTAGATTCTGGATATTAGCCCTTTGTCAGATGAGTAGATTGCAAAATTTTCTCCCATTCTGTAGGTTGCCTGTTCACTCTGATGGTAGTTTCTTTTGCTGTGCAGAAGCTCTTTAGTTTAATGAGATCCCATTTGTCAATTTTGGCTTTTGCTGCCGTTGCTTTTGGTGTTTTAGACATGAAGTCCTTGCCCATGCCTATGTCCTGAATGGTACTACCTAGATTTTCTTCTAGGGTTTTTATGGTATTAGGTCTAACATTTAAGTCTCTAATCCATCTTGAATTAATCTTCGTATAAGGAGTAAGGAAAGGATCCAGTTTCAGCTTTCACTTATGGCTAGCCAATTTTCCCAGCACCATTTATTAAATAGGGAATCCTTTCCCATTTCTTGTTTCTCTCAGGTTTATCAAAGATCAGACGGCTGTAGATGTGTGGTATTATTTCTGAGGACTCTGTTCTGTTCCATTGGTCTATAGCTCTGTTTTGGTACCAGTACCATGCTGTTTTGGTTACTGTAGCCTTGTAGTATAGTTTGAAGTCAGGTAGCGTGACGCCCAGCTTTGTCCTTTTGACTTAGGATTGTCTTGGCAATGCGGGCTCTTTTTGGTTCCATATGAACTTTAAAGCAGTTTTTCCAATTCTGTGAAGAAACTCATTGGTAGCTTGATGGGGATGGCATTGAATCTATAGATAACCTTGGGCAGTATGGCCATTTTCACGATATTGATTCTTCCTATCCATGAGCATGGTATGTTCTTCCATTTGTTAGTGTCCTCTTTGATTTCACTGAGCAGTGGTTTGTAGTTCTCCTTGAAGAGGTCCTTTACATCCCTTGTAAGTTGGATTCCTAGGTATTTTATTCTCTTTGAAGCAATTGTGAATGGAAGTTCATTCCTGATTTGGCTCTCTGCTTGTCTGTTACTGGTGTATAAGAATGCTTGTGATTTTTGCACATTAATTTTGTATCCTGAGACTTTGCTGAAGTTGCTTATCAGCTTAAGGAGATTTTGGGCTGAGACAATGGGGTTTTCTAAATATACAATCATGTCATCTGCAAACAGGGACAATTTGACTTCTTCTTTTCCTAACTGAATACCCTTGATTTCTTTCTCTTGCCTGATTGCCCTAGCCAGAACTTCCAACACTATGTTGAATAGGAGTGGTGAGAGAGGGCATCCCTGTCTTGTGCCAGTTTTCAAAGGAATTTTTCCAGTTTTTGCCCATTCAGTATGATATTAGCTGTGGGTTTGTCATAAATAGCTCTTATTATTTTGAGGTACGCTCCATCAATACCAAATTTATTGAGCGTTTTTAGCATGAAGGGCTGTTGAATTTTGTCAAAAGCCTTTTCTGCATCTATTGAGATAATCATGTGGTTCTTGTCTTTGGTTCTGTTTATATGCTGGATTACGTTTATTGATTTGCGAATGTTGAACCAGCCTTGCATCCCAGGGATGAAGCCCACTTGATCAGGGTGGATAAGCTTTTTGATGTGCTGCTGAACTGGTTTGCCAGTATTTTATTGAGGATTTTTGCATCGATGTTCATCAGGATATTGGTCTAAAATTCTCTTTTTGTTGTGTCTCTGCCAGGCTTTGGTATCAGGATGATGTTGGCCTCATAAAATGAGTTAGGAGGATTCTCTTTTCTATTGATTGAATAGTTTCAGAAGGAATGGTACCAGCTCCTCCTTGTACCTCTGGTAGAATTCAGCTGTGAATCCGTCTGGTCCTGGACTTTTTGGTGGGCAGGCTATTAATTGTTGCCTCAATTTCAGAGCCTGCTATTGGTCTATTCAGGATTCAACTTCTTCCTGGTTTAGTCTTGGGAGAGTGTAAGTGTCCAGGAAATTATCCATTTCTTCTAAATTTTCTAGTTGATTTGTAGAGGTGTTTATAGTATTCTCTGATGGTAGTTTGTATTTCTGTGGGTCGGTGGTGATATCCCCTTTATCATTTTTTATTGCATCTATTTGATTCTCTCTCTTTTCTTCTTTATTAGTCTTGCTAGCGGTCTGTCAATTTTGTTGATCTTTTCAAAACCAACTCCTGGATTCATTGATTTTTGGAGGGTTTTTGTGTTTCTATCTCCTTCAGTTCTGCTCTGATCTTAGTTATTTCTTGCCTTCTGCTAGCTTTTGAGTGTGTTTGCTCTTCCTCTCTAGTTCTTTTAATTGTGATGTTAGAGTGTCAATTTTAGATCTTTCCTGCTTTCTCTTGTGGGAATTTAGTGCTATAAATTTCCTACACACTGCTTTAAATGTGTCCCAGAGATTCTGGTATGTTGTATCTTTGTTCTCATTGGTTTCAAAGAACATCTTTATTTCTGCTTTCATTTCGTTATGTACCCAGTAGTCATTCAGGAGCAGGTTGTTCAGTTTCCATGTAGTTGAGCGGTTTTGATTGAGTTTCTTAGTCCTGAGTTCTAGTTTGATTGCACTGTGGTCTGAGAGACAGTTTGTTATAATTTCTGTTCTTTACATTTGCTGAGGAGTGCTTTACTTCCAATTATGTGGTCAATTTTGGAATAAGTGCGATGTGGTGCTGAGAAGAATGTATATTCTGTTGATTTGGGGTGGAGAGTTCTATAGATGTCTATCAGGTCTGCTTGGTGCAGAGATGAGTTCAATTCCTGGATATCCTTGTTAACTTTCTGTCTCGTTGATCTGTCTAATGTTGACAGTGGAGTGTTGAAGTCTCCCATTATTATTGTATGGGAGTCTAAGTCTCTTTGTAAGTCTCCAAGGACTTGCTTTATGAATCTGGGTGCTCCTGTATTGGGTGCATATATATTTAGGATAGTTAGCTCTTCCTGTTGAATTGATCCCTTTACCATTATGTAATGGCCTTCTTTGTCTCTTTTGATCTTTGATGGTTTAAAGTCTATTTTATCAGAGACTAGGATTGCAACCCCTGCTTTTTTTGTTCTCCATTTGCTTGGTAGATCTTCCTCCATCCCTTTATTTTGAGCCTATGTATGTCTCTGCATGTGAGATGGGTCTCCTGAATACAGCAGACTGATGGGTCTTGACGCTTGATCCAGTTTGCCAGTCTGTGTCTTTTAATTGGAGCATTTAGTCCATTAACATTTAAGGTTAATATTGTTATGTGTGAACTTAATCCTGCCATTATGATATTAACTGGTTATTTTGCTCATTAGTTGATTTACATTTTGGCTTGTTTTTGCAATGGCTGGTACCGTTGTTCCTTTCCATGTTTAGGGCTTCCTTCAGGGTCTCTTGTAAGGCAGGCCTGGTGGTGACAAAATCTCTAAGCATTTGCTTATCTGTAAAGGATTTTATTTCTCCTTCACTGATGAAACTTAGTTTGGCTGGATATGAAATTCTGGGTTTAAAATTTTTTCTTTAAGAACGTTGAATATTGGCCCCCACTCTCTTCTGGCTTGTAGAGTTTCTGCCGAGAGATCTGTTGTTAGTCTGATGGGCTTCCTTGTGGGTAACCCGACCTTTCTCTGGCTGCCCTTAAGATTTTTTCCTTCATTTCAACTTTGGTGAATCTGGCAATTATGTGTCTTGGAGTTGCCCTTCTGGAGGAGTATCTTTGTATGCTTCTCTGTATTTCCTGAATTTGAATGTTGGCCTGCCCTACTAGGTTGGGGAAGTTCTCCTGGATGATATCCTGAAGAGTGTTTTCCAACTTGTTTCCATTCTCCTCACTTTCAGGCACCCCAATCAGACGTAGATTTGGTCTTTTACATAATCCCATACTTCTTGCAGGCTTTGTTCATTTCTTTTTCTTCTTTTTCTTTTGGTTTCTTCTCGCTTCATTTCATTCATTTGATCCTCAATCGCTGATACTCTTTCTTCCAGTTGATCGAGTCGGTTACTGAAGCTTGTGCATTTGTCACGTATTTCGTGTCATGGTTTTCATCTCTGTCATGTCGCTTATGACCTTCTCTGCATTAATTAGTCTAGCTGTCAATTCTTCCACTTTTTTCAAGATTTTTAGTTTCTTTGCGCTGGGTACGTAATTCCTCCTTTAGCTCTGAGAAGTTTGATGGACTGAAGCCTTCTTCTCTTCTCATCAAAGTCATTCTCTGACCAGCTTTGATCCGTTGCTGGCGATGGCTGCGCCCTTTGCAGGGGAGATGCGCCTATTTTTGAATTCCCAGCTTTTCTGCCCTGCTTTTTCCCCATCTTTGTGGTTTTATCTGTCTCTGGTCTTTGATGATGGTGACGCACTGATGGGGTTTTGCATAGGTGTCCTTCCTGTTTGATAGTTTTCCTTCTGCCAGTCAGAACCCTCAGCTATAGGTCTGTTGGAGATTGCTTGAGGTCCACCCAGACCCTGTTTGCCTGGGTATCAGCAGCAGAGGTTGCAGAAGATAGAATATTGCTGAACAGCGAGTGTACCTGTCTGATTCTTACTTTGAAGCTTCCTCTCAGGGGTGTACTCCACCCTGTGAGGTGTGGGTGTCAGACTGCCCCTAGTGGGGATGTCTCCCAGTTAGGCTACTCAGGGTCAGGGACCCACTTGAGCAGGCAGTCTGTCCCTTCTCAGATCTCAACCTCCGTGTTGGGAGATCCACTGCTCTCTTCAAAGTTGTCAGACAGAGTCCTTCGCGCCTGCACAAGTCTCTGCTGCTTCCCTGTTATTTTTTAGCTGAGCTGTCCCCAGAGGCGGAGTCTACAGAGACAGGCAGGTTTCTTGAGCTGCTGTGAGCTCCACCCAGTTGGAGCTTCCCAGCGGCTTTGTTTACCTACTTAAGCCTCAGCAATGGCGGGCGCCTCCCCAGCCTCGCTGCTGCCCTGCGGTTAGATCGCCGCAGACTGCTGTGTTAGCAAGGAGGAGGCTCTGGGGCGTGGGACCCTCCCGGCCAGGCGTGGGTATATTCTCCTGGTGTGCCCGTTATCCCATAGCGCAGTATTGGGGTGGGAGTTACCCGATTTTCCAGGTGTTGTGTGTCTCAGTTCCCTGGTTAGAAAAGGGATTCCTTCCCTTGCGCTTCCCAGGTGAGGCGATGCCTCGCCCTGGTTCAGCTCTCGCTGGTCGGGCTGCAACAGCTGACCAGCACCGATTGTCCGGCACTCACTAGTGAGATGACCCCAGTACCTCAGTTCAAAATGCAGAAATCACCGGTCTTCTGTGTCCGGGAGTTGACCACATTTCTGCATTTTCAACTGAGATACTGGGTTCATCTCACCAGACCAGCAAGAGCTGAAGCAGGGCAAGGCATCAAGTGCAAGGAAAGGAATCCTTTCCAGCCAGAAGTGAAACACAACACCTGAAAATCGGGTAACCAATACTGCACTTTAAGCAAACGGGCACACCAGGAGATTATATCCCACATCGGGACGGGATGGTCCCATGCCCATGAAGCCTCCCTCATTGCTAGCACAGCAGTCTGCAATCCAATGGCAAGGTAGCAGCCAGGCTGGGGGAGGGGCGCCCGCCATTGCTGAGGCTTAAGTAGGTAAACAAAGCCACTGGGAAGCTCAAACTGGGTGGAACTCACAGCAACTCAAGGAGGCCTGCCTGTCTCTGTAGACTCCACCTCTGGAGACAGAGAACAGCGAAACAACAACAACAACAAGAACGAAAGCAGCACAAACCTCTGCAGATGCAAACTACTCTGTCTGACAGCTTTGAAGAGAGCAGTGGATCACCCAACATGGAGGCTGAGATCTGAGAACGGACAGACTGCCTGTTCAAGTGGGTCCCTGACCCCTGAGTAGCTAACTGGGAGACATCCTCCACTAGGGGCAGACCCACACCCCACACCTCACATGGTGGAATACACCCCTGAGAGGAAGCTTCCAAAGCAAGAATCAGACAGGTACACTCCCTGTTCAGCAATATTCTATATTCTGCAGCCTCTGCTGCTGATACCCAGGCAAACAGGGTCTGAATGGACCTAGCAACTCAGCAGACCCACAGCTGAGGATTCTGACTGTTAAAAGGAAAACTAACTAACAGGAAGGACACCCCACACCAAAACCCCATCAGTACGTCACCATCATCAACCCATCAGAGGCAGATAAAACCACAAAGATGGGGAAAATCAGGCAGAAAAGCTGGAAATTCAAAAATAAGAGCGCATCTCCCTCCAAAGGAACGCAGCTCATCGCCAGCAACGGATCAAAGCTGGATGGAGAATGACTTTGACGAGATGAGAGAAGAAGGCTTCAGTCCATCAAACTTCTCAGAGCTAAAGGAGGAATTATGTACACAGCACAAAGAAACTAAAAATCTTGAAAAAAGAGTGGAAGAATTGATAACTAGAATAATTAATGCAGACAAGTCCATAAACGAACTGACAGAAATGAAAACCATGATACGTGAAATACGTGACAAACGCACAAGCTTTAGTAACTGACTCGATTAACTGGAAGAAAGAGTATCAGCGATTGAGGATCAAATGAATGAAATGAAGTGAGAAGAGAAATCTAAAGAAAAAAGAAGAGAGGGGTGGAGCAAGATGGCCGAATAGGAACAGCTCCAGTCTCCAACTCCCAGTGCGAGCGACACAGAAGACTGGTGATTTCTGCATTTTCAACTGAGGTACTGCGGTCATCTCACTAGGGAGTGCCGGACAATCGGTGCTGGTCAGCTGCTGCAGCATGAACAGTGAGAGCTGAAGCAGGGTGATGCATCGCCTCACCTGGGAAGCACAAGGGGGAAGGGAGTCACTTTTCGTAGCCAGGGGAACTGAGACACACAACACCTGGAAAATCGGATAACTCCCACCCCAATACTGTGCTTTAAGCAAACGGGCACACCAGGAGAATATATCCCACACCCAGCCGGGAGGGTCCCATACCCATGGAGGCTCCCTCCTTGCTAAAACAGCAGTCTGTGGCAATCTAACCGCAAGGCAGCAGCGAGGCTGGGGGAGGAGTGCCCGCCATTGCTGAGGCTTAAGTAGGTAAAGAAAGCCACTGGGAAGCTCCAACTGGGTGGAACTCACAGGAGCTCAAGGAAATCTGCCTGTCTCTGTAGACTCCGCCTCTGGGGACAGGGGAAAACAACAACAGGGGAAGCAGCAGAGGCCTGTGCAGACAAACGACTCTGTCTGACAGCTTTGAAGAGAGCAGTGGATCTTCCAACATGGAGGTTGAGATCTGAGAAGGGACAGACTGCCTGCTCAAGTGGGTCCCTGACCCCTGAGTAGCCTAACTGGGAGACATCCGCTACTAGGGGCAGTCTGACACCCCACACCTCACAGGGTGGAGAACACCCCTGAGAGGAAACTTCCAAAGTAAGAATCAGACAGGTACACTGCTGTTCAGCAATATTCTATCTTCTGCAACCTCTGCTGCTGATACCCAGGCAAACAGGGTCTGGAGTGGACCTCAAGCAATCTCCAACAGACCTATAGCTGAGGGTCCTGACTGTCAGAAGGAAAACTATCAAACAGGAAGGACACCTATACCAAAACCCCATCAGTACATCACCATCATCAAAGTCCAGAGGCAGATAAAACCACAAAAATGGGCAAAAAGCAGGGTAGAAAAACTGGAAATGCAACAAATAAGAGTGCATGTCCCCCGGCAAAGGAGCACAGCCCATCACCAGCAACGGATCAAAGCTGTTCAGAGAATGACTTTGATGAGAAGAGAGAAGAAGGCTTCAGTCCATCAAACTTCTCAGAGCTAAAGGAAGAATTATGTACCCAGCACAAAGAAACTAAAAATCTTGTAAAAAGAGTGGAGGAATTGACACTAGACTAATTAATGCAGAGAAGGTCATAAACGAAATGACAGAGATGAAAACCATGACATGAGAAATACGTGACAAATGCACAAGCTTCAGTAACCGACTCGATCAACTGGAAGAAGGAGTATCAGCGATTGAGGATCAAATGAATGAAATGAAGCGAGAAGAGAAACCAAAAGAAAAAAGAAGAAAATGAAATGAACAAAGCCTGCAAGAAGTATGGGATTATGTATAAAGACCAAATCTACGTCTGATTGGGGTGCCTGAAAGTGAGGGGGAAAATGGAACCAAGTTGGAAAACACTCTTCAGGATATCATCCAGGAGAACTTCCCCAACCTAGTAGGGCAGGCCAACATTCCAATTCAGGAAATACAGAGAATGCCACAAAGATACTCCTCCAGAAGGGCAACTCCAAGCCACATAATTGCCAGATTCACGAAAGTTGAAATGAAGGAAAAATCTTAAGGGCAGCCAGAGAGAAAGGTCGGGTTACCCACAAAGGGAAGCCCATCAGACTAACAGCAGATCTCTCGGCAGAAACTCTACAAGCCAGAAGAGAGGGGCCAATATTCAACGTTCATAAGAAAAGAATTTTAAACCCAGAATTTCATATCCAGCCAAACTAAGTTTCATAAGTAAAGGAGAAATAAAATCCTTCACAGATAAGCAAATGCTTAGAGATTTTGTCACCACCAGGCCTGCCTTACAAGAGACCCTGAAGGAAGCCCTAAACATGGAAAGGAACAACCGTACCAGCCATTGCAAAACATGCCAAACAAAGACCATCGAGGCTAGGAAGAAACTGCATCAACTAATGAGCAAAATAACCAGTTAATATCATAATGGCAGGATCACGTTCACACATAACAATATTAATCGTAAATGTCAATGGACTAAATGCTCCAGTTAAAAGACACAGACGGGCAAACCAGATAAAGAGTCAAGACCCATCAGTCTGCTGTATTCAGGAGACCCATCTCACATGCAGAGACATACATAGGCTCAAAATAAAGGGATGGAGGAAGATCTACCAAGCAAATGGAGAACAAAAAAAGCAGGGTTGCAATCCTAGTCTCTGATAAAACAGACTTTAAACCATCAAAGATCAAAAGAGACAAAGAAGGCCATTACATAATGGTAAAGGGATCAATTCAACAGGAAGAGCTAACTATCCTAAATATATATGCACCCAATACAGGAGCACCCAGATTCATAAAGCAAGTCCTTGAGACTTACAAAGAGACTTAGACTCCCATACAATAATAATGGGAGACTTCAACACTCCACTGTCAACATTAGACAGATCAACGAGACAGAAAGTTAACAAGGATATCCAGGAATTGAACTCATCTCTGCACCAAGCAGACCTAATAGACATCTATAGAACTCTCCACCCCAAATCAACAGAATATACATTCTTCTCAGCACCACATCGCACTTATTCCAAAATTGACCACATAATTGGAAGTAAAGCACCTCAGCAAATGTAAAAGAACAGAAATTATAACAAACTGTCTCTCAGACCACAGTGCAATCAAACTAGAACTCAGGACTAAGAAACTCAATCAAAACCGCTCAACTACATGGAAACTGAACAACCTGCTCCTGAATGACTACTGGGTACATAACGAAATGAAAGCAGAAATAAAGATGTTCTTTGAAACCAATGAGAACAAAGATACAACATACCAGAATCTCTGGGACACATTTAAAGCAGTGTGTAGAGGGAAATTTATAGCACTAAATGCCCACAAGAGAAAGCAGGAAAGATCTAAAATTGACACTCTAACATCACAATTAAAAGAACTAGAGAGGCAAGAGCAAACACATTCAAAAGCTAGCATAAGGCAAGAAATAACTAAGATCAGAGCAGAACTGAAGGAGATAGAGACACAAAAATCCCTCCAAAAATCAATGAATCCAGGAGTTGGTTTTTGAAAAGATCAACAAAATTGACAGACCGCTAGCAAGACTAATAAAGAAGAAAAGAGAGAGGAATCAAATAGATGCAATAAAAATGATAAAGGGATATCACCACCGACCCCACAGAAATACAAACTACCATCAGAGAATACTATAAACACCTCTACGCAAATCAACTAGAAAATCTAGAAGAAATGGATAATTTCCTGGACACTTACACTCTCCCAAGACTAAACCAGGAAGAAGTTGAATCCCTGAATAGACCAATAGCAGGCTCTGAAATTGAGGCAAAAATTAATAGCCTACCCACCAAAAAATTCCAGGACCAGACGGATTCACAGCTGAATTCTACCAGAGGTAGAAGGAGGAGCTGGTACCATTCCTTCTGAAACTATTCCAATCAATAGAAAAAGAGGGAATCCTCCCTAACTCATTTTATGAGGCCAACATCATCCTGATACCAAAGCCTGGCAGAGACACAACAAAAAAGAGAATTTTAGACCAATATCCCTGATGAACATCGATGCAAAAATCCTCAATAAAATACTGGCAAACCGGATTCAGCAGCACATCAAAAGCTTATCCACCCTGATCAAGTGGGCTTCATCCCTGGGATGCAAGGCTGGTTCAACATTCACAAATCAATAAACGTAATCCAGCATATAAACAGAACCAAAGACAAGAACCACATGATTATCTCAATAGATGCAGAAAAGGCTTTTGACAAAATTCAACAGCCCTTCATGCTAAAAACGATGAATAAATTTGGTACTGATGGAACGCACTCAAAATAATAAGAGCTATTTATGACAAACCCACAGCTAATATCATACTGAATGGGCAAAACTGGAAAATTCCTTTGAAAACTGGCACAAGACAGGGATGCCTCTCTCACCACTCCTATTCAACATAGTGTTGGAAGTTCTGGCTAGGGCAATCAGGCAAGAGAAAGAAATCAAGGGTATTCAGTTAGGAAAAGAAGAAGTCAAATTGTCCCTGTTTGCAGATGACATGATTGTATATTTAGAAAACCCCATCGTCTCAGCCCAAAATCTCCTTAAGCTGATAAGCAACTTCAGCAAAGTCTCAGGATACAAAATTAATGTGCAAAATCACAAGCATTCTTATACACCAGTAACAGACAAGCAGAGAGCCAAATCAGGAATGAACTTCCATTCACAATTGCTTCAAAGAGAATAAAATACCTAGGAATCCAACTTACAAGGGATGTAAAGGACCCCTTCAAGGAGAACTACAAACCACTGCTCAGTGAAATAAAAGAGGACAGAAACAAATGGAAGAACATACCATGCTCATGGATAGGAAGAATCAATATCGTGAAAATGGCCATACTGCCCAAGGTTATTTATAGATTCAATGCCATCCCCATCAAGCTACCAATGAGTTTCTTCACAGAATTGGAAAAACTGCTTTAAAGTTCATATGGAACCAAAAAGAGCCCGCATTGCCAAGACAATCCTAAGTCAAAAGGACAAAGCTGGAGGCGCCACGCTACCTGACTTCAAACTATACTACAAGGCTACAGTAACTAAAACAGCATGGTACTGGTACCAAAACAGAGATATAGACCAATGGAACAGAACAGAGTCCTCAGAAATAATACCACACATCTACAGCCATCTGATCTTTGACAAACCTGAGAGAAACAAGAAATGGGGAAAGGATTCCTATTTAATAAATGGTGCTGGGAAAATTGGCTAGCCATAAGTAGAAAGCTGAAACTGGATCCTTTCCTTTCTCCTTATACGAAGATTAATTCAAGATGGATTAGAGACTTAAATGTTAGACCTAATACCATAAAAACCCTAGAAGAAAATCTAGGTAGTACCATTCAGGACATAGGCATGGGCAAGGACTTCATGTCTAAAACACCAAAAGCAACGGCAGCAAAAGCCAAAATTGACAAATGGGATCTAATTAAACTAAAGAGCTTCTGCACAGCAAAAGAAACTACCATCAGAGTGAACAGGCAACCTACAGAATGGGAGAAAAAATTTTTGCAATCTACTCATCTGACAAAGGGCTAATATCCAGAATCTACAAAGAACTCAAACAAATATACAAGAAAAAAACAACCCCATCAAAAAGTGGGCAAAGGATATGAACAGACATTTCTCAAAAGAAGACATTCATACAGCCAACAGACACATGAAAAATGCTCATCATCACCGCCATCAGAGAAATGCAAATCAAAACCACAATGAGATACCATCTCACACCAGTTAGAATGGCCATCATTAAAAATCAGGAAACAACAGGTGTTGGAGAGGATGTGGAGAAATAGGAACACTTTTACACTGTTGGTGGGATTGTAAACTAGTTCAACCATTATGGAAAACAGTATGGCGATTCCTCAAGGATCTAGAACTAGATGTACCATATGACCCAGCCATCCCACTACTGGGTATATACCCAAAGGATTATAAATTATTCTACTACAAAGACACATGCACACGTATGTTTATTGTGCACTATTCACAATAGCAAAGACTTGAATCAACCCAAATGTCCATCTGTGACAGACTGATTAAGAAAATGTGGCACATATACACCATGGAATACTATGCAGCCATAAAAAGGATGAGTTTGCGCCTTTGTAGGGACATGGATGCAGCTGAAACCATCATTCTTAGCAAACTATCACAAGAAGAGAAAACCAAACACCGCATGTTCTCACTCATAGGTGGAACTGAACAATGAGATCACTTGGACTTGGGTAGGGGAACATCACACACTGGGCCTATCATGGGAGGGGGAGGGGAGGGATTGCATTGGGAGTTATACCTGATATAAATGATGAATTGATGGGTGCTGACGAGTTGATGGGTGCAGCACACCAACATGGCACAAGTATACATATGTAACAAACCTGCACGTTATGCACATGTACCCTAGAACTTAAAGTATAATAAAAATAAAAAAAATAAAAAAAAGATATAATCAAAAAAAAAAGAAAAAAGAAGAAAAAGAAATGAACAAAGCCTGCAGGAAGTATGGGATTATGTAAAAAGACCGAATCTACGTCTGTTTGGAGTCCCTGAAAGTGAGGGTGAAAATGGAACCAAGTTGGAAAACACTCTTCAGGATATCATCCAGGAGAACTTCCCCAACCTAGTAGGGCAGGCCAGCATTCAAATTCATGAAATACAGAGAACGCCACAAAGATACTCCTCGAGAAGAGCAACTCCAAGGCACATAATTGCCAGATTCACCAAATTTTAAATGATGGAAAAAATCTTAAGGGCAGCCAGAGTGAAAGGTCGGGTTAGCCACAAAGGGATGCCCATGAGACTAACAGCAGATCTCTCGGCAGAAACTCTACAAGCCAGAAGAGAGTGGGGGCTAATATTCAACATTCTTAAAGAAAAGAATTTTAAACCCAGAATTTCATATCTAACCAAACTAAGTTTCATAAGTGAAAGAGAAATAAAATCCTTTACAGATACGCAAATGCTTAGAGAGTTCATCACCACCAGGCCTGCCTTACAAGAGACCCTGAAGGAAGCCCTAAACATGGAAAGGAACAACCAGTACCAGCCATTGCAAAAACATGCCAAAATGTAAAGACCATCTAGGCTAGGAAGAAACTGCATCAAATAACGAGCAAAATAACCAGTTAATATCATAATGGCCGGATCAAGTTCACACATAACAATATTAACCTTTAATGTAAATCGACTTAAGGGTCTAATTAAAAGACACAGACTGGCAAACTGGATAAAGGGTCAAGACCCATCAGTTTGCTGTATTCAGGAGACCCATCTCACATGCAGAGACATACATAGGCTGAAAATAAAGGGATGGAGGAAGGTGTAACAAACAAATGGAGAACAAAAAAAAGCAGGGGTTGCAATACTAGTCTCTGATAAAACAGACTTTCAACCATCAAAGATCAAAAGAGACAAAGAAGGCCATTATGTAATGGTAAAGGGATCAATTCAACAGGAAGAGCTAACTATCCTAAATATATAGGCACCCAACACTGGAGTACCCAGATTCATAAAGCAAGTCCTTAAAGACTTACAAAGAGACTTAGGCTCTCATACAATAGTACTGGGAGACTTCAACACCCCACTGTCAACATTATGCAGATCAACGAGACACAAATTTAACAAGGATATCCAGGAATTGTACTCATCTCTGCAGCAAGCAGACCTAATAGACATCTACAGAACTCTCCACCCCAAATCAACAGAATATACGTTCCTCTCAGCACCACGTCACACTTATTCCAAAATTGACGACTGAATTGGAAGTAAAGCACTCCTCAGCAAATGTACAAGAACAGAAATTATAACAAACTGTCTCTCAGACCACAGTGCAATCAAACTGGAACTCAGGACTAAGAAACTCAATCAAAACCGCTCAACTACATGGAAACTGAATAACCTGCTCCTGAATGACTACTGGTACCTAACACCGAAAAATCTACTGCACAGCAAAGAAAACAACTAATAGAATGAAGAGGCACCCCAAAGATTTAAAGAAAATATTAGCAAGCCATTCATCTCATGAGGGGCAAATATCCGATATATATAAGAATAAATATATATAAAAAAACATGAAATGATTCAATAAGTCTAATGAAACAATCTCTTCACACGTTTATCATTTTTTGTGGTGAAAACATTTAAATTCTATTTTTCTAGCAATTTTGAAATATGCTATGCCTTATTATTTATTATAATCACTATTCTGTGCAATAGATCACTAAAATTTATCTCTATTGTCTAACTGAAACCTTTACCTTTGATTAACATTTCTCCTTTTCCCACCATCCACCTCTTCCATCCTCTGGTAACCATCATTCTGCTCTCTTCTTCTATGAGTTCAATGTTTTAAGATTCCACATATAAGTGAGATCATGCCATATTTGTCTTTCTGTACCTATCTTATTTTACTTAACATAATGTCTTCCAGATTCATTCATGTTGTGGCAAATGACACAATTTCTACCTTTTAAAAGGTTGAATACTATTCCACTGCATTTATATACCACATTTTTTTTCCATTCTCATGATGAACATCTAGGTTGTATCTATATCTTAGCTATTGCAAATAATGCTGCAAAGAATATAGGAGTGCAGATATCTTTTTAGCACACTGGTTTCAATTCCATAGGATATATACCCACAAATGGACATAGCAACTTTTGATATATATTCAGAAGCAGATATATTCAATTCTTTGAATATATACCCAGTGGTTGGAACATATGGTAAATCGATTTTTTGTTTTCTGAGTAATCTCCATACGGTTTTCCTTAGTGGCTGTGTTAATTTACATTTTCACCAAAAGGCACAAGAGTATTTTTATCTCCACACCCTTGCCAACACTTGTTATCTTTCATTTTTTTTTATTAGTCGTTTTAATAGGCATTAAGTAACATGTTATTGTGTTTTTGATTTATATTTTCTCTATGATCAGTTTTAACGAGTGTTTTTTTCATCTATGTTGGCTTTTTCTATGTCTTTGATTTACTTTTCTTTTTTACTGTTAATTTTTGTGAGTATCTAGTAGGTGTATGTATTTTGAGTTTTATGAGATATTTTTATTTGACAAATGTCTATTTAGGCTCTTTGCCCATCTGGACTGGATTATTTATTTTTTTGCTCTTGAGTTGTTTGAGTTTCTTATATATATTGGATATTTGCCCCTCATGAGATGAATGGCTTGCTAATATTTTCTTTCAATCTTTGGGCTGCCTCTTCATTCTATTAGTTGTTTTCTTTGCTGTGCAGTAGATTTTTCAGTGTTATCTAAGTCAGTATGTTTAATTCCACTTTTGTTTTCTGTGCTTCAGGGGTCATGTCTGAGAAATCTATGTCTAGACCACTGACATGGAGCATTTTTTTCTGGGTTTTTTTTTTTTTTTTGTAGCTTTACAATTTCAGAGTTTACATTTAAGTCTTTAGCCAACTTTAACTTGATTTTTATATATAGTGGAGATAAGAGTCCAATCTCATTCTCGTTCTTGTGAATATTCAGCTTTCCCAACACTGTTTATTATTGAGAGTGCTCATTCTTTGTTGTATGTTCTTAGCACCTTCATCAAAAATCAATTGACCATCATTTCGTAAGATTATTTTTGTGCTGTC
Organism: Colobus guereza; assembly: GCA_030247045.1. Taxonomy (NCBI): domain Eukaryota; kingdom Metazoa; phylum Chordata; class Mammalia; order Primates; family Cercopithecidae; genus Colobus; species Colobus guereza. The sequence goes on along the minus strand of CM058096.1, from coordinate 98,282,031 downwards.
TATTTTGTTCCACTGGTTAATGTTCCCATTTTTATGCCAGTACAATGCTGCTTTGATTACAATAGCTTTGTAATTGATTTTAAGTTAAGGTAGTGTGATGCCTCCAACTTTGGTCTTTTGCTCAAGATTTGGCTAATTGGTTTTTTTTTTTTTTTTTTGGTGTAGTTGCATGTACATATTAAGATTTCTTTTCTATTTTTATGATAAATGACATTGGCATCAAATCTACAGTTCTTTGGAGTTTGTTACTGGAAGTTTATTGTGTTTCTTTCATGGTGTCACTTTCCCCCTGATTCTTTGTGATCCACCTCACATTGCAACAGTCTGTGCATTGAAAGGAGCAGATACCTCTTCCAAAATTTATGAAGTGACCTCAGTAAGTAATGACCTTCACCTGGGGCAGAGGTACCTTTGGGTACGCTGTGGTGCAGATTGTAGTGGCACACGGAACCAAATATGGGCTCATTCAGTGTCTCCATATGTGGAGGAGTGTTGCACTATTTACATGGTCATTGATGACAAGAGCTATTGAATTTCCATGACAGCAGTGCCTCTATGTCCTCAGCAGTGCCTCTATGCCATGTCTATGACATGGAGCCGAGTCAGGCAGTGGTACTGGGTAGAGCTGTCAGTGTGCACATAATAAGCCGTAGAAGCCAGCTACAGGTGTGTGCATGCAGGTTGGGGCCAACTGCAGGCTGGTAATAGGGTTCCTGCTGGTCGCATTTGTCTATGCAGCTGTGGAAAAAACTTGAGACTTGCAAGTAGGTGTAGCTGCAGAGTCCAGCTGCAGATGCAAGCAAAGGGCTGGGGGCAGGTGCGAGGGGCCTGAGGCTAGCTTCCTGTGCATGTGCAGCTGTGATGGTTAGGGCTAGTGGTATGCAAGATCTCAGTATGGTCAGTCATTGGTATGTATGCAGTGTTGGGAGCTTGAGTCTACAGCAGGTGGCCTGGGGATGTTTGAAGGAATGCCTGTGGTGGCTGCAGACACTGCAGTTATAGCAGGTGTAGTGACTTAAGAGAGAATAGAGAGAGAGGGATGGTGGTTCAGGCACATGGAAACTAAAGGCTGCACTTTTAAGTCCATGGGTTGGGGTGCCTATTGCAGCAGCAGCTGGGGAAGCTCCAAGGAGGGGGAGAAAGACAAGTGGTGACTTAAACATGTGGGGGCTTTGTAGGCAGAAAGCTGTTGGGATCCCAGTGGTGAATGCTGCACGGGATCTACTGCACCTATGCTAGCCGTGGTTTCCCTCAGCAGTAAAAGCTGCTGGGGTTCTGTGCTGAGCAAGCCACTGAGACCCACAATAACAAAAAACATGAATGCCACTGGTAGTAAAAGTTTCAGAGGATGTACAGTGGCCACTAGGGCTGTCGAGGTCTTCAGCAAAACAAACTGCTGGAGTCCTGTACAAAACAGGCAATTGGAGACTATAGTGACTCCTGCTGAGTGCCTTAAGCTATCAGACCCCATGTCTCTTTGTTTTTTGCCATCTCTAGATATCTCAGCTTTACCATTCTCCCCAACAACCGGGGTGGGTGGAAACAGAAGCTGGTCATTCAGGAGGTGGTCTGAAAGGCAAGGGAAGTGTGTAGTTCACACTGTTGTTTTCTCTGCACAGGGAACCAGGGAGTCAAGGAGTTCCTTCTCAGTGCCATGCAGTGCTGGCCTGAAGGATGACGTAATTCAGGCAAAAAAGAAACTGCTCTTTCTCCCCTTTTTGTGTAGTTATTCTTGAGTTTTCTTTCCCACTCTATTGTTGCAGCTTCTTAAGTGGACCACTGAGTTCGTTTTATTGAGAAAACAAAATCCTGTATCTGAGTAATGTAAGATTTAAAAAAAAAAATCAGTCCTATAAAAACATTAGAAAGAGAAATAAACACATTCTGTTTCCCCCTTGAGCTATGTATTCATCTCTTGGAACTGCTTTCTATTGCCACAAGTTGCTGTAAACTAATCTAATAATGCCACAGCAGACACTATAACCTACACCATAGAGCTTGACAATTTATAGCCAATCACTAATCAACGTTGTTTCTGTAAGTCAATGAGACTCCCTTACAAACAACTTCGTATTCATCCACTTCCTGTCTCCCTTTCTTGTCTTAAATATCCATGTGTAACTGCTGCTAATCAGAGTGTATCTTTAGGCCGACTTGAATCTATGCTCCTAGGTTGCAATCCTCAAATTTGGCCCAAATAAACTCTATATTTATATTAATTTTTGCCTCACCTCCTTCCTTTTATGTCAACAGTGAATAGCTGCCAAATTGTTGTTTTTTGTGGGGGAAAGAAAGGCCGGGATCCTCTACTCTACCATCTTGCTGACATGAGAAAAGATTGTATTTTCCTTCTAATACCAAATATGTGGTGTCTTTTTTTAACACTACTTTTCCAGCTTACTGATACCAAGTCTGGATATCCAAAATTCAATTCAATTCTGACATCTGGAGTTAACATCTGATCTTGAAAGTTAAAAGGTTTATGTCCAAAACACTACCCCCACTTCAGACTCCAATTACAAATCCTAGGCCACCCATACTTCTGACTGATTTAGAGTAAATGTAGAGGTTCCCACAGCCTTTATCCCTGCCCTCCAAGTTTCAATAATTTTCTAGAACAACTTGAAGAACTCAGAAATGTTTCCCTTACTATTACATGTTTATTATAAAGGATACCACTCAGGAAAAGTGAAATGGAAGAGACCCATAGGGCAAAGTGTAGGCAAAAAGGTCTGGAGCTTCCATGCCTTCTCTGGATATACCACACTCCTAGTACTTCAATGTACACAACAATCCAGGTGCTCTCAGAACCCTATCATTTAGGGTTTCTATGGAAATTTAATTACAAAAATATGATTCACTAAATCAGAGGCCACTGGTGATTAAACTCAACACGTAGCCCCTCTCCCTTCCCCAAAGGTCAGGGGGTGGAGCTGAAGGTGCCAAACTTATAATCACACGGTTTTGTCTTTCTGGTGACCAACTCCCATTTTGAAGTTGTCTAGGAATTCTCAACCATCTCATCAGTTTATTAGCATATGTAATACACTCTTATGATTCCAAAGATTCCAGGGGTTCTGGGAGCTGTCTGCCAGGAACTAAAGACAAAGACCAAAATGTATTTTTAAATTATACTCCAACATTCATAAAATGCTTTATGCAAAAACGGCAGAATACACACTTTCAAGTTTACATGGTATATTTATCATAAACTACATTCTGGACCATGAAGTACATTACAACAACTTTAAGTGATTATAAACCATACAATGTATTCTCTCAGACAGCAATAGCATTAAACCAGAAATCAATAACTAAGTGCTGGAAAATCTCAAAATATGTGGAGATCAAACAAAACACTCCAAAATTACAAATGAGTGAAACAGAAATGTCAAGAGAAATATTAAAATATTTGAATGAAATAAAAATGTTATTAAAATTTTTGGAATTCAGCAAAAACAGTGCTTAGAGGAAAATTTAGAGGACCAAATACATGTAATAGAAGAGTAGAAAGGTCTGAAAATCAACAATCTAAACTTCCAACCTAGAAAACTAGAAAATGAGGAGCAAATTAAATCCAAAGTGGTGCCTTATGCATTTGGAAATAGCAAAATTGTGCATGAAGATCAATACTGTGAGCTTTCATTCAATAAAAACCATGGGAATTTACCTGAAATGGGAAGGACACTTCAGATCTCAGGAAAGGGAAGGTTGGCAAGCAGCCTATGGGACAGTGTTTGGCTGCTAAAATTGAGTGAGGGGGAAGGTGAAGCAAGATGGCGAAATGGAAGGCTCCAGTGATCATCCCTCCTGCAGTATCTACACAAAACACCTTCATAAGGACCAAAAATTAGATGAGTAATCACAGTACCTGGTTTTAACATCATATTAAGTAAACAGACATGGAAGAGAGTAGAAAAGGCTGCTTGAATCCATTATGCCATCCTTTCCTCATATCCCAGGGCTGTCGTGCGGTGTGGAGAGAGAATCCATGTACTTGGGGGAGGGAGAGTGAGTGCAGTCTTTGTGGAATGTTACATTGAAACTCACTGCAGAAAAAAAGATGAAGCAGAACTCAGCCAGTGCCCACCAGGGGAGCATTTGGACCAGCCTTAGCCAGAGGCAAATTGCCATCTCAGCAGTTGAAAACTGAGTTTTGTCAAGCCCTGCCACTGTGGGCTAAAATGCTCTGAGATCCTAAGTAAACTTGAAATACAGTCTAGACCACAAGGACTGAACTTTATGGGTAAGCCCTGGTGCTGCCCTGGGCTCAGAATCAGTGGACTTGGGGGGCACATCACTTAGTGAGATACCAACTGGTGTGGACAAGGTAGTGTTTGTGTCACTTCTCCAACCCTATACAATGCAGCTCACAGCTCCAGGAGAAACTCCTTTCTTCTGTTTGGTGGAGAGTCAAGAGGACTTTGCCTTGCAACTTGTATACCAGCACAGTCAGAGTAGAATAAGAGACCAGGCAAAGTCGTGACGCCCTTGCTCGAGGATGACATTTTTAAACACACCCCAGGCCAGAAGGGAACTCTCTGCCTCAAAGGGAACAACCCATACATGGCAGAATTCATCACCTGCTGACGAAATAGCATTTTGTGCCTGAATAATCATCAGTAATACCCAGGCAGTACTTATCTCGGGCCTTGGGTAAGACTCAGAACCATGCTGGCTTCAGATGTGACCCAGCACATTACCAGCTATGGTGGTTATGGGGGAAGACTCCTTCCTGAGGAAAAGAGAGGAAAGAGTAAAGAGGCATCTTCTGCAGCTTGGGTACTAGCTCAGCCACAGTGGGATAAAGCAAAAAGCAGCCTCCTGGGTTTCCCACCAATTCTAGATCTTGGCTACTGACAGCACTTGTTGACCTACAGTGGAGCCAGAGGGGAGTCCACTGCCCTGAAGAAGACTCATGACTGGCAGCATTTGCTACAAGCTGACTAAGAAGCTCTTGGGCCTTGAGTAAATGTTGATGGTGGTCACAGGCAATACCCATTACAGGTCTGGGGCACTGGTGCCCATGAAGAGAGACACTTCTGCTTGACATAAACAGAGGGAAGAGCGGGAAAGACTTGTGGCTTGTATGTCAGCTCAGTTGCAGTAGAATAAAGCACCAGGTAGATTTCCAAGGTTTCAACATCTAGGACCTGACAGCATCTGTGGCCCAACCCAGAGCTGGGAGGAATGACACAGTCTAGCTGGATTTGCCACATGCTCGTCATAGAGTTTTGGGGGACTTGAGTGAACCATAGGTTGTAACCAGGCAGTAGTCACTGTGGACATTGGTTGAAACTCAGTGTTCTGCTGGTTTCAGGTCTCACCCAGTGCATTTCCAGCGATGGTGACCAAAGTGGGGCTTCTGTCACCTTTCCCCAGCTTCAGGAAGATCAGTAGAAAGAGAGAGAGAGAGAGAGAGAGAGAGAGAGAGAGAGACTCCATTTGTTTTGGGAAAATCAAGGGAAAAGAACAAGAGTCCACCTGGAAATCCAAAGAATTCTTCCAGATTGTACCCAAGACCACCAAAATGGTACCTCTATGACTCTTCAAGAGTCACAACATTGCTGGGTTGGGGTTAAGCCCTAAAACAGATACAATTGAAGTGAGAAAATACTTATATTACACAACCCAATTTCCCTTTGAATACCTAAAAATCCTTACCAAAAAGATAGGTACAAGCAAGCCCAGACTGTGAAGGCTAAAATAAATACCTAACTCATCAATGCCCAGATAGAGAACTATCCAAAAGTATCAAGAACTTTCAAGAAAATATAACCTCACCAAGTCCGTATCAGGGACCAATCTCTGAAAAAGAGACATATGTGACCTGCCAGACGGAGAATTCAAAATAGCTTTTTGAGGAAGCTTATCAAAATTCAAAATAACACAGAGAAGGAAGTCAGAACCCTGTCAGATAAATGTAACAAAAAGATGGAAACAATTAAAAAGAACTGAACACAAATTTTGGAGATGAAAAAGGTAATTGACATATTGAAGAATGCATCAGAGTCTCTTAAATGCAGAAATGATCAAGCAGAATTAAAAATCAGTGAGCTTGAAGGCAGGTTATTAGAAAACAGAAAGCTAGAGGACACAAAAAGGAAAATAATAAAAAAAGAATAAAACTTGTTTACAAGATCTACAAAATAGCCTCAAAATGCGGGCTCTTTTTTGGTTCCATATGAACTTTAAAGCAGTTTTTTCCAATTCTGTGAAGAAAGTCATTGCTAGGTTAAAGGGGATGGCACTGAATCTATAAATTACCTTGGGCAGTATGGCCATTTTCACAATGTTGATTCTTCCTAACCATGAGCATGGTATGTTCTTCCATTTGTTTGTGTTCTCTTTTATTTCACTGAGCAGTGGTTTGTAGTTCTCCTTGAAGAGGTCCTTTACATCCCTTGTAAGTTGGATTCCTAGGTATTTTATTCTCTTTGAAGCAATTGTGAATGGGAGTTCATTCATGATTTGGCTCTCTGTTTGTCTGTTACTGGTGTATAAGAATGCTTGTGATTTTTGCACATTGATTTTGTATCCTGAGACTTTGCTGAAGTTGCTTATCAGCTTAAGGAGATTTTGGGCTGAGACGATGGGGTTTTCTAAATATACAATCATGTCATCTGCAAACAGGGACAATTTGACTTCTTCTTTTCCTAACTGAATACCCTTGATTTCTTTCTCTTGCCTGATTGCCCTAGCCAGAACTTCCAACACTATGTTGAATAGGAGTGGTGAGAGAGGGCATCCCTGTCTTGTGCCAGTTTTCAAAGGGAATGCTTCCAGTTTTTGCCCATTCAGTATGATATTGGCTGTGGGTTTGTCATAAATAGCTCTTATTATTTTGAGATACGCTCCATCAATACCGAATTTATTGAGAGTTTTAGCATGAAGGGCTGTTGAATTTTGTCAAAGGCCTTTTCTGCATCTATTGAGATAATCATGTGGTTTTTGTCTTTGGTTCTGTTTATATGCTGGATTACGTTTATTGATTTGCGATGTTGAACCAGCCTTGCATCCCAGGGATGAAGCCCACTTGATCATGGTGGATAAGCTTTTTGATGTGCTGCTGGATTCGGTTTGCCAGTATTTTATTGAGGATTTTGCATAGATGTTCATCAGGATATTGGTCTAAAATTTCTTTTTGTTGTGTCTCTGCCAGGCTTTGGTATCAGGATGATGTTGGCCTCATAAATGAGTTAGGAGGATTCTCTTTTCTATTGATTGGAATAGTTTCAGAAGGAATGGTACCAACTCCTCCTTGTACCTCTGGTAGAATTCAGCTGTGAATCCATCTGGTCCTGGACTTTTTGGTTGGTAGGCTATTAATCATTGCCTCAATTTCAGAGCCTACTGTTGGTCTATTCAGGATTCAACTTCTTCCTGGTTTAGTCTTGGGAGAGTGTAAGTGTCCAGGAAATTATCCATTTCTTCTAGATTTTCTAGTTTATTTGTGTAGAGGTGTTAATAGTATTCTCTGAGTGTAGTTTGTATTCCTGTGGGGATGACAGTGATATCCCCTTTATCATATTTTATTGCATCTATATGATTCTTCTCTCTTTTCTTCTTTATTAGTCTTGCTAGAGGTCTATCAATTTTGTTGATCTTTTCAAAAAAATAGTGCTTGGATTCATTGATTTTTTGGAGGGCTTTTTGTGTCTCTATCTCCTTCAGTTCTGCTCTGATCTTAGTTATTTCTTGCCTTCCTCTAGCTTTTGAATGTGCTTGCTCTTGCTTCTCTAGTTCTTTCAATTGTGATGTTAGGGTGTAAATTTTAGATCTTTCCTGCTTTCCCTTGTGGGCATTTAGGGATATAAGTTTCCCTCTACACACTGCTTTAAATGTGTCTCAGATATTCTGGTATGTTGTATCTTTGTTCTCATTGGTTTCAAAGAACATCTTTATTTCTGCCTTCATTTCATTATGTACCCAATAGTCATTCAGGAGCAGGTTCCTTTCCCCCTTGAACTTCCCAGGTAAGGGGAGGCCTTGCCCTGCTTCAGTTCTCACTGGTTGGGCTGTAGCTGCAGACCACCACCAATTCTCCGGCACTCCCCAGTGAGATGAACCCAGTACAAGGGATGAAAAGGACCTCTTCAAGGAGAACTACAAACCACGGCTCAGTGAAATAAAAGAAGACACAAACAAATGGAAGAACATACCATATTCATGGATAGGAAGAATCAATATTGTGAAAATGGCCATACTGCCCAAGGTAATGTATAAATTCAATGCCACTCCCATCAAGAAACGAATTACTTTCTTCACAGAATTGGAAAAAACTGCTTTAAAGTTCATATGGAACCAAAAAAGAGCGTGCATTGCCAAGACAATCCTAAGTCAAAAGAACAAAGCTGGAGGCATCACGCTACCTGACTTCAAACTATACTACAAGGCTACAGTAACTGAAACAGCATGGTACTGGTACCAAAACAGAGTTATAGACCAATGGAACAGAACAGAGTCCTCAGAAATAATACCACATATCTACAGTCATCTGATCTTTGATGAACCTGACAAAAACAAGAAATGGTGAAAGGATTCCCTATTTAATAAATGGTATTGGGAAAATTGGCTATCCATAAGTAGTAAGCTAGAACTGGTTCCTTTCCTTACTCCTTATGCGAAAATTAATTCAAGATGGATTAGATACTTAAATGTTAGACCTAAAACCATACAAACCCTAGAAGAAAACCTAGGGAATACCATTCAGGACATAGGTATGGGCAAGGACTTCATGTCTAAAACACCAAAAGCAATGGCAACAAAAGCCAAAATTGACAAATGGGATCTAATTAAGTTAAAGAGCTTCTGCACAGCAAAAGAAACTACCATCAGAGTGAACAGGCAACCTACAGAATGGGAGAAAATTTTTGCAATCTACTCATCTGACAAAGGGCTAATATCCAGAACCTACAAAGAACTCAAACAAATTTACAGGAAAAAAACAAACAACCCTATCAAAATTGGGCAAAGGACATGAACAGACATTTCTCAAAAGAAGACATGCATACAGCCAACAGGCACATGAAAAAATGCTCATCATCACTGGCCATAAGAGAAATGCAAATCATAACCAAAATGAGGTACCATCTCACACCAGTTAGAATGGCAATCATTAAAAAGTCAGGAAACAACAGATGCTGGAGAGGATGTGGAGGAATAGGAACACTTTTACACTGTTGGTGGGACTGTAAACTGGTTGAACCATTTTGGAAAACAGCATGGCGGTTCTTCAAGGTTCTAGAACTAGAAATACCATACGACCCAGCCATCCAATTACTGGGTATATACCCAAAGTATTATAAATCATGCTGCTATAAAGACACATGCACACATATGTTTATTGTGGCACTATTCACAATAGCAAAGACTTGGAATCAACCCAAGTGTCCATCAGTGACAGACTGGATTAAGAAAATGTGGCACATACACACCATGGAATGCTATGCAGCCCTAAAGAATGATGAGTTTGCGTCCTTTGTGTGGACATGGATGCAGCTGGAAACCATCATTCTCAGCACACTATCGCAAAAACAGTAAACAAAACACAGCATGTTCTCACTCATAGGTGGGAATTGAACAATGAGATCACTTGGACTCTGGAAGGCGAACATCACACACTGGGGTCTATTATGGGGAGGAGGTGGGGAGGAGGGATGGCATTGGGAGTTATACCTGATGTGAATGACCAGCTGATGGGTGCTGACTAGTTTATGTGTGCAGCACACCAACATGGCACAAGTATACATATGTAACAAACCTGCAGGTTGTGCCCATGTATCCTAGAACTTAAAGTATAATAATAAAAATTTAAAAAATTAAAATGAAAGTGCTATGTTGAGGGATACTTGCTAAATGCCAGAGATTCTGGTATGTTGTATCTTTGTTCTCATTGGTTTCAAAGAACATCTTTATTTCTGCCTTCATTTCATTATGTACCCAATAGTCATTCAGGAGCAGGTTCCTTTCCCTTGAACTTCCCAGGTAAGGGGAGGCCTTGCCCTGCTTCAGTTCTCACTGGTTGGGCTGTAGCTGCAGACCACCACCAATTCTCCGCACTCCCCAGTGAGATGAACCCAGTACAAGGGATGAAAAGGACCTCTTCAAGGAGAACTACAAACCACGGCTCAGTGAAATAAAAGAAGACACAAACAAATGGAAGAACATACCATATTCATGGATAGGAAGAATCAATATTGTGAAAATGGCCATACTGCCCAAGGTAATGTATAAATTCAATGCCACTCCCATCAAGAAACGAATTACTTTCTTCACAGAATTGGAAAAACTGCTTTAAAGTTCATATGGAACCAAAAAGAGCGTGCATTGCCAAGACAATCCTAAGTCAAAAGAACAAAGCTGGAGGCATCACGCTACCTGACTTCAAACTATACTACAAGGCTACAGTAACCAAAACAGCATGGTACTGGTACCAAAACAGAGTTATAGACCAATGGAACAGAACAGAGTCCTCAGAAATAATACCACATATCTACAGTCATCTGATCTTTGACAAACCTGACAAAACAAGAAATGGGGAAAGGATTCCTATTTAATAAATGGTGCTGGGAAAATTGGCTAGCCATAAGTAGAAAGCTGAAACTGGATCCTTTCCTTACTCCTTATACGAAAATTAATTCAAGATGGATTAGAGACTTAAATGTTAGACCTAAAACCATAAAACCCTAGAAGAAAACCTAGGAATACCATTCAGGACATAGGCATGGGCAAGGACTTCATGTCTAAAACACCAAAAGCAATGGCAACAAAAGCCAAAATTGACAAATGGGATCTAATTAAACTAAAGAGCTTCTGCACAGCAAAAGAAACTACCATCAGAGTGAACAGGCAACCTACAGAATGGGAGAAAATTTTTGCAATCTACTCATCTGACAAAGGGCTAATATCCAGAACCTACAAAGAACTCAAACAAATTTACAAGAAAAACAAACAACCCCATCAAAAGTGGGCAAAGGATATGAACAGACATTTCTCAAAAGAAGACATGCATACAGCCAACAGACACATGAAAAATGCTCATCATCACTGGCCATCAGAGAAATGCAAATCAAAACCACAATGAGATACCATCTCACACCAGTTAGAATGGCAATCATTAAAAGTCAGGAAACAACAGGTGCTGGAGAGGATGTGGAGAAATAGGAACACTTTTACACTGTTGGTGGGACTGTAAACTGGTTGAACCATTTTGGAAAACAGCATGGCGGTTCTTCAAGGTTCTAGAACTAGAAATACCATACGACCCAGCCATCCAATTACTGGGTATATACCCAAAGTATTATAAATCATGCTGCTATAAAGACACATGCACACATATGTTTATTGTGGCACTATTCACAATAGCAAAGACTTGGAATCAACCCAAATGTCCATCAGTGACAGACTGGATTAAGAAAATGTGGCACATATACACCATGGAATACTATGCAGCCATAAAAGGATGAGTTTGCGTCCTTTGTGGACATGGATGCAGCTGGAAACCATCATTCTCAGCACACTATCGCAAAACAGTAAACAAAACACAGCATGTTCTCACTCATAGGTGGGAATTGAACAATGAGATCACTTGGACTCTGGAAGGGAACATCACACACTGGGGTCTATTATGGGGAGGAGGTGGGGAGGAGGGATGGCATTGGGAGTTATACCTGATGTGAATGACCAGCTGATGGGTGCTGACTAGTTTATGTGTGCAGCACACCAACATGGCACAAGTATACATATGTAACAAACCTGCAGGTTGTGCCCATGTATCCTAGAACTTAAAGTATAATAATAAAAATTTAAAAAAAAATTAAAAATGAAAGTGCTATGTTGAGGGATACTTGCTAAATGCCTGAGATCTTTCTGGATGACACTTCTTGTTCTTGTTTTTACAAAGTAGCTATTCCTGGGCTATTTGTCAAACATATCTTATCTCATGTAATATCATCTTTTTTGTTTGGTGTGGTTTTTGAATTCCAGGCAGACCATGCCTAGTACAATAGTCTTGGACAGACATTCTTCCTGTCTGGAGTATTTTCTTCCTGTCTAGAATATTTTAATTACTGCCCTAAAGTTTTAAAATGTTCTTTCTCTAAAAGATATTCTTGCAAATCAATAAACTTCAGAAAATGGAAAAAAAAACAACCAAAAAAAAGAAGCTAGTTTTTGAAAAGTTTAAAAATTTGATAGACCATTAACAAAACTAGCCAAGAAAAGAAGAGAGATTATCCAAATATGCTCAATTAGAAACAAAACAAGTGATATTACCCCAATACTACAGAAGTACAAAATGCCATTCAAGGCTACTATGAACATCTTTATGCACAGAAATGAGAAAATCTAGAGGAGATGGATAAATACCTGTAAATATACAACCCTTCTAGATTAAAACAGAAATAAATAAAACTCTGAACAGATGAATAACGAGTAGTGAGATTGAAACAATAATTTTAAAATTGTCAACAAAACAAAGTTTAAGACCACATGGATTCACAGCTGATTCTTATCAGACACTCAAAGAAGAATTGGTGCCAATCTTATTGAAACTCTTCTAAAAGATAGAGGAATCCTTCATAAATCATTTTATGAAGGCAGTATTACCCTAATACCAAAATCTGAGAGCACATAGCAAAAAAAAAAAAAAAAAATACAGACAAATATCCTTGATGAACATAGACACAAAATTTTCATAAAATGCTAGCTAAACGAATCCAGCAACATATCAAAAGATAATCCATCATAATGAAGTGGATTTCATATCAGGGATGATTTATCAGACACAGGTCAATAAATGTGATGCATGGCATAAACAGAATTAAAGGCAAAAATCATGTAATTATCTCAACAGATGCAGAAAAAGCATTTGCCAAAATACAACATCACTTTATGGTTAAAAACCTTACCAAGATTTGTATAAAAGAGGCATTCTTCAAGGTTCTAGAACTAGAAATACCATACGACCCAGCCATCCAATTACTGGGTATATACCCAAAGTATTAAATCATTGCTATAAAGACACATGCACACATATGTTTATTGTGCACTATTCACAATAGCAAAGACTTGAATCAACCCAAGTGTCCATCAGTGACAGACTGATTAAGAAAATGTGGCACATACACACCATGGAATGCTATGCAGCTAAAGAATGATGAGTTTGCCTTTGTGTGGACATGGATGCAGCTGGAAACCATCATTCTCAGCACACTATCGCAAAAACAGTAAAAACACAGCATGTTCTCACTCATAGGTGGAATTGAACAATGAGATCACTTGGACTCTGGAAGGCGAACATCACACACTGGGGTCTATTATGGGGAGGAGGTGGGGAGGAGGGATGGCATTGGGAGTTATACCTGATGTGAATGACCAGCTGATGGGTGCTGACTAGTTTATGTGTGCAGCACACCAACATGGCACAAGTATACATATGTAACAAACCTGCAGGTTGTGCCCATGTATCCTAGAACTTAAAGTATAATAAAAATTTAAAAAAATTAAAATGAAAGTGCTATGTTGAGGATACTTGCTAAATGCCTGAGATCTTTCTGGATGACACTTCTTGTTCTTGTTTTTACAAAGTAGCTATTCCTGGGCTATTTGTCAAACATATCTTATCTCATGTAATATCATCTTTTTGTTTGGTGTGGTTTTTGAATTCCAGGCAGACCATGCCTAGTACAATAGTCTTGGACAGACATTCTTCCTGTCTGGAGTATTTTCTTCCTGTCTAGAATATTTTAATTACTGCCCTAAAGTTTTAAAATGTTCTTTCTCTAAAAGATATTCTTGCAAATCAATAAACTTCAGAAAATGGAAAAAACAACAAAAAAAGAAGCTAGTTTTTGAAAAGTTTAAAAATTTGATAGACCATTAACAAAACTAGCCAAGAAAAGAAGAGAGATTATCCAAATATGCTCAATTAGAAACAAAACAAGTGATATTACCCCCAATACTACAGAAGTACAAAATGCCATTCAAGGCTACTATGAACATCTTTATGCACAGAAATGAGAAAATCTAGAGGAGATGGATAAATACCTGTAAATATACAACCCTTCTAGATTAAAACAGAAATAAATAAAAACTCTGAACAGATGAATAACGAGTAGTGAGATTGAAACAATAATTTTAAAATTGTCAACAAAACAAAGTTTAAGACCACATGGATTCACAGCTGATTCTTATCAGACACTCAAAGAAGAATTGGTGCCAATCTTATTGAAACTCTTCTAAAAGATAGAGGGAATCCTTCATAAATCATTTTATGAAGGCAGTATTACCCTAATACCAAAATCTGGAGAGCACATAGCAAAAAAAAAAAAAAAAAATACAGACAAATATCCTTGATGAACATAGACACAAAAATTTTCATAAAATGCTAGCTAAACGAATCCAGCAACATATCAAAAAGATAATCCATCATAATGAAGTGGATTTCATATCAGGGATGATTTATCAGACACAGGTCAATAAATGTGATGCATGGCATAAACAGAATTAAAGGCAAAAATCATGTAATTATCTCAACAGATGCAGAAAAAGCATTTGCCAAAATACAACATCACTTTATGGTTAAAAACCTTACCAAGATTTGTATAAAAGAGGCATACCTCAAGGTAATAAGAGCCATCTATGACAAACCCACAGCCAACATTATACTGAACAGGGAAAAGTTGAAAGCATTCTTCCTGAGATCTGGAACAAGACAAGGATGCCTACTTTCACCATTTCTATTCAACATAGTATGGGAAATTCTATCCAGAGCAATCAGACAAGAGAAAGAAATAAAGGGCATCCAAATCAGTAAAGAGAAAGTCACGGTCACTGTTCACCAATGACGTGATTGCATACCTAGTAAACCATACAGACTCATCCAAAAATCTATATCTGATGAATGAATTGAGTAAAGTTTCACAATACAGAATTAATATACACTAATCAGTAACTCTGCTCTACATCAACAATGATCAAGGTGATAATCAAATGAAGAACTCAATCTCTTTTACAACCACTGCAAAAATAATAAAATACTTAAAATGTACCTAACCAAGGAGAATCTCTACATAGAAAACTACAAAACACTGCTGTAAGAAATTATTAATAACACAAACAAACAGAAACACATTCAATGCCCATAGATGAGTAAAATCAATATTGTAAAAATGACCATATTGCTGGCTGGGCACAGTGACTCATACCTGTAATCTCAGCACTTTGGGCGGCTGAAGTGGGCAGATCACAAGGTCAAAAGATCGAGAGCATCATGGCTAACTTGATAAAACCCCATCTCTACTAAAAATGCAAAAATTAGCTGGGTGTGGTGGTGAGCACCTGCAGTCCCAGCTACGCAGGGAGCGGAGGCAGGGGAATCACTTGAACCCAGGAGGCACAGGTTGCAGTGAGCCGAGATCATGCCACTGCATTCCAGCCTGGAAACAGAGTGTGACTCCATCCAAACAAACAAACAAACAAAAAATTACCATACTTCCAAAAGTGATCTACAGTTTCAGTGCCATTTCCGTCAAAATACCATCAACATTCTTCCCAAAACTAGCAGAAGCAATCCTAAAATGTATATGGAACCAAGAAATTCCCTGAATAGCCAAAGCAAGACTAAGCAAAAAGAAAAAATCTGTTTGAGTTCTTTGTAGATTCTGGATATTAGCCCTTGTCAGACGTAGCTTCTTTGCACTTTCCCCTGTAGGTTGAAGTTCACTCTGATGGTAGTTTCTGTGCAGACTGATTAGTTTAATGAGATCCCATTTGTCAATTTTGGCTTTTGCTGCCGTTGCTTTTGGTGTTTTAGACATGAAGTCCTTGCCCATGCCTATGTCCTGAATGGTACTACCTAGATTTTCTTCTAGGGTTTTTATGGTATTAGGTCTAACATTTAAGTCTCTAATCCATCTTGAATTAATCTTCGATAAGGAGTAAGGAAAGGATCCAGTTTCAGCTTTCTACTTATGGCTAGCCAATTTTCCCAGCACCATTTATTAAATAGGAATCCTTTCCCATTTCTTGTTTCTCTCAGGTTTATCAAAGATCAGACGGCTGTAGATGTGTGGTATTATTTCTGAGGACTCTGTTCTGTTCCATTGGTCTATAGCTCTGCTTTGGTACCAGTACCATGCTGTTTTGGTTACTGTAGCCTTGTAGTATAGTTTGAAGTCAGGTAGCGTGACGCCCAGCTTTGTCCTTTGACTTAGGATTGTCTTGGCAATGCGGGCTCCTTTTGGTTCCATATGAAATTTAAAGCCGTTTTTCCAATTCTGTGAAGAAACTCATTGGTAGCTTGATGGGGATGGCATTGAATCTATAGATAACCTTGGGCAGTATGGCCATTTTCATGATATTGATTCTTCCTATCCATGAGCATGGTATGTTCTTCCATTTGTAAGTGTCCTCTTGATTTCACTGAGCAGTGGTTTGTAGTTCTCCTTGAAGAGGTCCTTTACATCCCTCAAATATACAAGGAAAAAAACAAACAACCCCATCAAAAAGTGGGCAAAGGATATGAACAGACATTTCAAAAGAAGACATTCATACAGCCAACAGACACATGAAAAATGCTCATCATCACCGCCATCAGAGAAATGCAAATCAAAACCACAATGAGATACCATCTCACACCAGTTAGAATGGCCATCATTAAAAATCAGGAAACAACAAGTGTTGGAGAGGATGTGGAGAAATAGGAACACTTTTACACTGTTGGTGGGATTGTAAACTAGTTCAACCATTATGGAAAACAGTATGGCGATTCCTCAAGGATCTAGAACTAGATGTACCATATGACCCAGCCATCCCACTACTGGGTATATACCCAAAGGATTATAAATTATTCTACTACAAAGACACATGCACACGTATGTTTATTATGCACTATTCACAATAGCAAAGACTTGAATCAACCCAAATGTCCATCTGTGACAGACTGGATTAAGAAAATGTGGCACATATACACCATGGAATACTATGCAGCCATAAAAAGGATGAGTTTGCCCTTTGTAGGGACATGGATGCAGCTGGAAACCATCATTCTTAGCAAACTATCACAAGAAGAGAAACCAAACACCGCATGTTCTCACTCATAGGTGGAACTGAACAATGAGATCACTTGGACTCGGAAGGGAACATCACACACTGGGCTTATCATGGGTAGGGGGAGGGGAGGGATTGCATTGGGGAGTTATACCTGATATAAATGATGAATTGATGGGTGCTGACGAGTTGATGGGTGCAGCACATCTACATTGCACAAGTATACATATGTAGCAAACCTGCACGTTATGCACATGTACCCTTGAACTTAAAGTATAATAAAAAAATAAAAAATTAAAAATTTAAAAAAAAAAAAAGAACAAATATGGAGGCATTACATTATGCAACTTCAAACTATACTACAAGACTATAATAAAGCATGGTATTGATATAAAAATAGTCATGTAGAACAAGGAAACAGAATAGAAAACCCATAAATAAAACCAAATAGTTACAGCTAACTGTAAACAATGGAAAACAAAACATAAAGCAAAACAAAAAACAAAACATAAAGTAGATAAACAAGACCCTATTCAACAAATGGTGCTAGGATAATTGCCAAGACAAATGTTGAAGAAGGAAACTGGATCTTTATCACTCACCGTATACAAAAATCAACTCAAGAATGATCAAAGATTTAAATCTAAGACCTGAAACCATAAAAATGTTAGAAGATAGCATGATGAAATCTCTTCTAGACATTGGCTTAGGCAACGAGTTCATGACCAAGAACCCAAAAGCAAATGAAAAATAAATATGTAAATAAATAA
Organism: Colobus guereza; assembly: GCA_030247045.1. NCBI lineage: Eukaryota > Metazoa > Chordata > Mammalia > Primates > Cercopithecidae > Colobus > Colobus guereza. The sequence goes on along the minus strand of CM058096.1, from coordinate 98,264,209 downwards.
GACCCAATTAAACTAAAAAGCTACTGCACAGCAAAAGAAATAATCAACAGAGTAAACAAACAACCCACAGAGTGGGAGAAAATATTCACAAATTATTCATCCAACAAAGGAGTAATATTCAGAATCTACAAGGAACTAAAGCAATCAGCAAGAAAAAATCAAATAATCCTATCAAAAAGTGTGCAAAGGACATAGACAATTCCCAAAAGAAGATATACAAAAGGTCAACAAACATGAAAAAATGCTCAACATCACTAATTATCATGGAAATGCAAATTAAACTCTCAATGAGATACCACATTAACCCTGTGAGAACGGCCGTAATTAAAAAATCAAAAAATAATAGATGCTGGCATAGATGTGGTACTTTTACTCTGCTGGTGCGAATGCAATCTAGTACAACAACTATGAAAGACAGTATGGAGATCCCTTAAAGAACTAAAGGTAGAACTGCCATATGATCCAGCAATCCCACTACTATGTATCTACCCAGAGGCAAATAAGTCATTATACTGTTGGGACAACTAAGTTCCTCTTCTAAGACTCAATTTTCTGATCATAAGTGGTAAACAATCTTACCCCTTCTTCAGTTAAGCCTAACTGCTTCTTCTGTGCCCTTCCCTCCTTCACAAATCGTGTGATTAAACTTTTTGGAAAGTTTAAATCTTAGCCTATTGGGATCAGCTTAGATTGTGCAGTCCAACCCCAGCCAATAGGGAAAGGACACAGAAATAGGAACTGCTTTAGGGATAAAAACTCCTTCTCTCCTTTGTTTGGTGTGCTCTTGTGATTGTAACAGGCATGAGCAACACCCTTCTGCATAACTAAAGGTGCCTTGCTGAGAAAGTTTTCTGTGTAAGGGCAGGTTTCCTTTCGTTATGCTGAGCACTTGTTTCCAATAATATGAAAAAAACACTTACACACACATTTCTATAGAAGCACAATTTGCAACTGCAGAAATTTGTAACCAGCCTAAATGCCCATCAGCCAATGAGAGAGTAAAGAAAACGTGATATATATATTGCAAAAATAAGGCCATAGAATACTACTCAGCCATAAAAACAACTGAAATAATGGTATTTGCAGCAACCCAAATGGAGTTGAAGAGCATTATTATAAGTGAAGTAACTTAGGAATAGAAAACCAAATATTGTATGTTCTCACTTACAAGTGGGAGCTAAGCTATGAGAACACAAAGGCATAAGAATAATATAATATGTTGAATAGGAGTGGTGAGAGAGGGCATTCCTGTCTTGTGCCAGTTTTCAAAGGGAATTTTCCAGTTTTTGCCCATTCAGTACGGTATTAGCTGAGGGTTTGTCATAAATAGCTCTTATTATTTTGAGGTACGTTCCATCAATACCGAATTTATTGAGCGTTTTTAGCATGAAGGGCTGTTGAATTTTGTCAAAAGCCTTTTCTGCATCTACTGAGATAATCATGTGGTTCTTGTCTTTGGTTCTGTTTATATGCTGGATTACACTTATTGATTTGCGTATGTTGAACCAGCCTTGCATCCCAGGGATGAAGCCAACTTGATCATGGTGGATAAGCTTTTTGATGTGCTGCTGAATTCGGTTTGCCAAGATTGTATTGAGGATTTTTGAATCGATGTTCATCAGGGATATTGGTCTAAAATTCTCTTTTTTTGTTGTGTCTCTGCCAGGCTTTGGTGTTGGTAGTTCTGGCTAGGGCAATCAGGCAAGAGAAAGAAATCAAGGGTATTCAGTTAGGAAAAGAAGAAGTCAAATTGTCCCTGTTTGCAGATGACATGATTGTATATTTAGAAAACCCCATCGTCTCAGCCCAAAATCTCCTTAAGCTGATAAGCAACTTCAGCAAAGTCTCAGGATACAAAATTAATGGGCAAAAAAACCAAGCGTTCTTATACACCAGTAACAGACAAGCAGAGAGCCAAATCAGGAATGAACTTCCATTCACAATTGCTTCAAAGAGAATAAAATACCTAGGAATCCACCTTACAAGGGATGTAAAGGACCTCTTCAAGGAGAACTACCAACCACTGCTCAGTGAAATAAAAGAGGACACAAACAAATGGAAGAACATACCATGCTCATGGATAGGAAGAATCAATATCGTGAAAATGGCCATACTGCCCAAGGTTATTTATAGATTCAATGCCATCCCCATCAAGCTACCAATGAGTTTCTTCACAGAATTGGAAAAACTGCTTTAAAGTTCATATGGAACCAAAAAGAGCCCGCATTGCCAAGACAATCCTAAGTCAAAAGGACAAAGCTGGAGGCGCCACGCTACCTGACTTCAAACTATACTACAAGGCTACAGTAACCAAAACAGCATGGTACTGGTACCAAAACAGATATAGACCAATGGAACAGAACAGAGTCCTCAGAAATAATACCACACATCTACAGCCATCTGATCTTTGACAAACCTGAGAGAAACAAGAAATGGGGAAAGGATTCCTATTTAATAAATGGTGCTGGGAAAATTGGCTAGCCATAAGTAGAAAGCTGAAACTGGATCCTTTCCTTACTCCTTATACGAAGATTAATTCAAGATGGATTAGAGACTTAAATGTTAGACCTAATACCATAAAAACCCTAGAAGAAAATCTAGGTAGTACCATTCAGGACATAGGCATGGGCAAGGACTTCATGTCTAAAACACCAAAAGCAACGGCAGCAAAAGCCAAAATTGACAAATGGGATCTAATTAAACTAAAGAGCTTCTGCACAGCAAAAGAAACTACCATCAGAGTGAACAGGCAACCTACAGAATGGGAGAAAATTTTTGCAATCTACTCATCTGACAAAGGGCTAATATCCAGAATCTACAAAGAACTCAAACAAATATACAAGAAAAACAAACAACCCCATCAAAAAGTGGGCAAAGGATATGAACAGACATTTCTCAAAAGAAGACATTCATACAGCCAACAGACACATGAAAAATGCTCATCATCACTCGCCATCAGAGAAATGCAAATCAAAACCACAATGAGATACCATCTCACACCAGTTAGAATGGCCATCATTAAAAATCAGGAAACAACAGGTGTTGAGAGGATGTGGAGAAATAGGAACACTTTTACACTGTTGGTGGATTGTAAACTAGTTCAACCATTATGGAAAACAGTATGGCGATTCCTCAAGGATCTAGAACTAGATGTACCATATGACCCAGCCATCCCACTACTGGGTATATACCCAAAGGATTATAAATTATTCTACTACAAAGACACATGCACACGTATGTTTATTGCGCACTATTCACAATAGCAAAGACTTGAATCAACCCAAATGTCCATCTGTGACAGACTGATTAAGAAAATGTGGCACATATACACCATGGAATACTATGCAGCCATAAAAAGGATGAGTTTGTGTCCTTGTAGGACATGGATGCAGCTGGAAACCATCATTCTTAGCAAACTATCACAAGAAGAGAAAACCAAACACCGCATGTTCTCACTCATAGGTGGAACTGAACAATGAGATCACTTGACTCGGAAGGAACATCACACACTGGGCCTATCATGGGGAGGGGGAGGGGAGGGATTGCATTGGGAGTTATACCTGATATAAATGATGAATTGATGGGTGCTGACGAGTTGATGGGTGCAGCACACCAACATGGCACAAGTATACATATGTAACAAACCTGCACGTTATGCACATGTACCCTAGAACTTAAAGTATAATAAAAAAAAAGAAAAAAGAATGATATAATAAACTTTGGGGACTTGAGTGGGAAGAGTATGAGGAGGGTAAGTAGCAAAAGACCACACATTGGGCACAGTGTACACTCTTCAGGTGACAGGTGCATCAAAATCTCAGAAATCACCACTAAAGAGCTCCATGTAACCAAAAACCATCTCTTCCACCAAAACTGTTAAAATAAAATGAAAATTCCAAAAAACCCAGAAATGAACAAACAAAAAATAATAAAATAAAATAAAATAAAATAATTCTTCAAACCAGGGATCCGCAAACTATGACCTGTGGGCCAAATCAGCCCAGTAACCATTTTTATAAATAAAGTTCTGTTGGAACACACACACATACACACACACAAATGTGTTACCTATAAACAATGGAGTACTATATTATATCATTTTAAAAAGGAATGAGACTGCGTCATTTGCAAAAAAAAAAAAAAAAATAGAATGGAGTCATTATTTTACATGAAATAAACCAGGCATGCACACACAAAAACCCAAACATTATCTCAAAACCACAACAATTGAACTCATGAACATAGAGATTAAAAGGATTATTACCAGTGGCTGGGAAGTGTAGTGAGGTAGGACGGGGAAGTGGGATGGTTAGTAGGTACAAAAATATCAGTTAGAAAGAATGAATATCACCTAGTATTTGATAGTACAACAAGGTGACTGTAGTCAAAATAATTTAATTGTATATTTTATTTTTTGCAACACAGTCTTGCTCTGTCACCCAGGCTGGAGTGCAGTGGTATGATCTTGGCTCACTGCAACCTTCACCTCCTAGATTCGAGGGATTTTCATGCCTAACCTCCTGAGTAGCTGGGACTATAGGCACATGTCACCATGCCTGGCTCATTTTCATGTTTTTAGTAGAGACGGGGTTTTGCCTAGTTGACCAGGCTGGCCTTGAACTTCCTACTTCAAGTGGTCTGTCTTCCTCAGCCTCCTGAGGAAGTGCTGGGATTATCAGCCGAGCCATCATGCCTGGCCTAATTGTACATTTTAACATAACTAAAATAGTGTAATGGATGGTTTGTAACTCAAAGAATAAATGCTTGAGAGGATGAATACCCCATTTTTCATGATGCAATTACTATGCATTACATGCCTGCATTAAAACATTGCATGCAAATCATAAATATGTGCACCCACTATGTACCCATAAAAATTTTTTTAAATTTTAAAAACTGTGTTAGCTAGTCTAATAAATAATGGCACACAATAGCAGGTTGAATAAAGAAACAAGATCCAACTGTATTCTGCCTTCAAGAGAAGCATCCAACATACAATAGCACCCAGAGTGTCAAAGTAAAGAGATGAAAAGCAATCTATCAAACATACAAAAAATAAAACAAACAGGAGTTGCTATTCTTACTTCAGACAAAACTGAACCTTAAAACAATAATGATCAGAAAAGACAAACAATGGCATCACATAATTGTAAAGGATTCAATTCAACAGGAAAACTTCACTATCCTAAATATATGTACACCCAACACTGGAGCACCCGCATTTATTAAACAAGTCATAAAATCTTTAAGGACGCTTAGATAAATATACAAATAAGATTAGGGAACTTCAAAACCCTACCAGCAGTGTTAGACAGATCATTAAGGCAGGAAACTAACAAAGATATTCAGATCCTATATTCAACACTTGACAAAATGGATCTAATAGACATCTATAGAACATTCCACCAGAAACAACAGAATATACATTTTTAAAGTGCACATGGCACATCCTCTAAAATCTACCACATTCTTAACCTAAAGCAATCTCAAGCAATTCAAAGAAACTGAAATCATACCAACCACACTCTTAGGCCACACCACAATAACAATATAAATAGAAATGAATAGCAAGAAAATTCTTCAAAACCATACAATTACATAGAAATATAAAAACCTATTTCTAATGACTTTCGTGTAAGCAATGAAATTAAGGCAGAAATGAAAAGAAAATTGATTATAAGATTAACATACATACAATATATCAGAATATCTGAGACACAGTTAAAGCAGTATTAAGAGGGAAGATTACAGCAGTATGTACTCACAAGAAAAATAAAGATCTCAAATTAACAGCTTAACATCATACTGGCATGTACTAGAAAAACAAGATTATATTGAAATAAAAATTAGCAATATAAAAGACATAACACAAATCAGAGCTGAACATAATAAAATTGACACACACACACACACATAAACACAGAAAATGTAAACCAAAGAGTTTGTTTTTTAAAAAAAAATAAATAAATAAGATTGATAGACCACTAGCAAGACTCATAAAAAGATGAGAGAAGACTGAAATGAACACATACATATGACAAAGGGGACATTACCACCAACTCCACAGAAATATGAAACCCTTCAGAGAGTATTATAAATACTTCTATGCACACAAGTTCTAAAACCTAGAAAAAATGCATAAATACCTAGACACAGAGGAATGAGCCAAGAAGAAATTGAATCCCTTACATAGCAATAATGACTTCCAAAATTCGGTCAGTAAAAAAAAAAAACCTTACAATCAGAAGAAGCTCTGTACCAGACAGATTCACAACCAAATTTTACCAGATGTACAAATAAGACCTAGTATTGATCCTTCCCAAACTATAACAAAAAATTTAGAAGGAGAACTTCCCTCCTAACTAATTATATGAGACCAGCATCACTCTGTTACTAAAACCTGATAGAGACAAAATGAAGAAAAGAAATCTTCATGATAATAAACCTGATTAACATAGATGCAAAAATCCTCAACAAAATACTAGCATACCAAAGTCAGCAGCACATGAAAAATCTAATCCACCATAATCAAGGAGGATTTATTCATGGGATGCATATTATTTCAACATACATAAATGAATACATGTAATTTATTTAAAAATATAACTAAAAAGGAAAACCACATGGTCATCTCAATAGATGCAGATGAGCCTTTTAATGAAACGTAATATCCCTTCATGTGAAAAACCACTCACAAACTAGGTATTGAAAGAATATACCTCACCAAAATAACAAGAATCATCAATGACAAACCCAGAGCCAACATCATACTGAATGGGCAAAAGCTGGAAGCATTCCCCTTGAGAACTACAACAAGACAAGGATGTCCACTCTTACCACTCATATTTAACATAGTACTGGAAGTTGTACCCAGAGAAGTGATGCAGAAGAAAAAAAAAAAAATTAAAGGCATCCAAATAGAAAGAGAGGAAGTAAAACTACCTATATTCACAAACAGTATAATTCTATCCCTAAATAACTTCATAGCCTCTACCTAAAAACGCTAGATCTGATAAGCAACTTCAGCAAAGTTTCAGGAGGCAAAAGTAATATACAAAAATCCATAGCATAACTATACAGCAGTAACTTTCAAGCAGAGAACCAAATGAAGAACACCATCCCATTCACAATAGCCAAAAACAACTGGTTACTCATATGCAGAAGATGGATATTTTCCTGTTTTGTTTACAAAAAACAAAACAAAACAATCTAGAAATACAGTTAATCAGGGAGGTAAAAGACCTCTACAATGAGAATTACAAAACACCGCTAAAAGAAATCATAGATGACACAAATGCATGGGAAAACATTCCATGCTAGTGTGAGGCAAAATCACCAGGTAACCTATAAAGGGAAGCCTGTAAGATTAACAGCAGATTTCCTAGCAGTAACCCTGCAAGCTAGAAGTGATTGGGGTTGTATCTTCAGCCTCCTTAAACATAACAATTATCAGCCAAGAATTTTGCATTCAGCAAAACTTAGCTTCATTAACGAAGGAAAGATACAGTCTTTTTCTGACAAACAAATGCCGAGAGAATTCACCAGAACCAAGCCAGCACTACAAGATCTGGTAAAGAGCTCTAAATCTTATTACAAATCCTGAAACATATCAAAAGAGAACCTCTTAAAGCCTAGATCTCACAGGACATATGAAACAAAAATACAATTAAAGAAAAAGGTATGTGGGCAACAAATAACACAATGAATGGAATAGTACCTCACATCTTAATACTAATGTTGAATGTAAATGGCCTAAATGCTCCACTTAAAGCATCAAGAATTGCAGAATGGATAAGAATTCATCAAACAACAGCCTGCTGCCTTCAAGAGACCCACCACATAAGGACACACATAAACTTAAAGTAAAGAGGTAGAACAAAACATTTCATGCAAATGGAAACCAAAAGTGAGCAGAAGTAGCTATGCTTATACTAGACAAGACAATCTTTAAAACAGCAGCAGTTTAAAAGGCAAAGAAGACATTATATAATGATGAAAGGCCTTGTCCAACAGGAAATTATCACAATCCTAAATAGATATGCACCTAACACTGGAGCTCCCAAATTTATACAACAATGACCACTAAACCTAAGAAATGAGATAGACAACAACACAATAATAGAGAGAGCCTGTAAGATTAACAGCAGATTTCCTAGCAGTAACCCTGCAAGCTAGAAGTGATTGGGGTTGTATCTTCAGCCTCCTTAAACATAACAATTATCAGCCAAGAATTTTGCATTCAGCAAAACTTAGCTTCATTAACGAAGGAAAGATACAGTCTTTTTCTGACAAACAAATGCCGAGAGAATTCACCAGAACCAAGCCAGCACTACAAGATCTGGTAAAAGAGCTCTAAATCTTATTACAAATCCTGGAAACATATCAAAAGAGAACCTCTTTAAAGCCTAGATCTCACAGGACATATGAAACAAAAATACAATTAAAGAAAAAAGGTATGTGGGCAACAAATAACACAATGAATGGAATAGTACCTCACATCTTAATACTAATGTTGAATGTAAATGGCCTAAATGCTCCACTTAAAGCATCAAGAATTGCAGAATGGATAAGAATTCATCAAACAACAGCCTGCTGCCTTCAAGAGACCCACCACACATAAGGACACACATAAACTTAAAGTAAAGAGGTAGAACAAAACATTTCATGCAAATGGAAACCAAAAGTGAGCAGAAGTAGCTATGCTTATACTAGACAAGACAATCTTTAAAACAGCAGCAGTTTAAAAAGGCAAAGAAGACATTATATAATGATGAAAGGCCTTGTCCAACAGGAAATTATCACAATCCTAAATAGATATGCACCTAACACTGGAGCTCCCAAATTTATACAACAATGACCACTAAACCTAAGAAATGAGATAGACAACAACACAATAATAGAGAGAGACTTTAATACTCCACTGACAGCACTAGACAGGTCAAGACAGAAAGTCAACAAAGAAACAATGGATTTAATCTGCACCCTGGAACAAAAGGACTTATCAAATATTTACAGAACATTCTACCCAACAGATGCAGAATATACATTGTATTTATCAGCACATGAAACTTTCTTCAAGGTAGACCATATTATAGGCCACAAAACAATTCTCAATAAATTTAAGAAAATTAAAATTATATCAAGTACTTTCTCATCCACAGTGGAATTAAACTGGAAATCAACTCCAAAGGAAAGTTCAAAACCATGCAAATACATAGAAATTAAATAACCTGCTCCTGAATAATTATTGCTTCAACAATAAAATCAAAATGGAAATTAAAAAAAAATTTTGGCCGAGTGTGGTGTCTCATGCCTGTAATCCCAGCACTTTGGGAGACTGAAGTGGGTGGGTCACAAGGTCAGGAGTTTGAGACCAGCCTGACCAACATAGTAAAACCCCATTTATACTAAAAAATACCAAAAAAGAATTAGCCAGGCATGGTGGCAGGTGCCTGTAATCCTAACTACTCATGAGGCTGAGGCAGGAGAATCGCTTGAACCCGGGAGGTGGAGGTTGCAGTAAGCCAAGATCGTGCCATTGCACTCCAGCCTCAGTGACAGTGTGAGACTCTGTCTCAAAAAAGAGAAAAAATTCTTTAAACTAAACAATAACAGTAACAAAATCTATCAAAACCCCTGGGATACAGCAAAGGCGGTGCTAAGAGGAAAGTTCATAGCCCTAAATGTCTACATCAAAAAGTCTGAAGAAGCACAAATAGACAATCTGTGGCCACACCTCAAGGGACTAGAGAAACAAGAACAAATCAAACCCAAACCTAACAGGAGAAAGGCAATAACCAAGATCAGAGCAGAGCTAAATGAAACTAAAACAAACAAACAAAAAAATTATAAAACATAACTGACATAAAAAGCTGTTTCTTTGAAAAGATAAATAAATTTTATAGACCATTAACAATATTAACCAAAAAAAGACAAGAGGAAATTCAAATAAGCTCAATTAGAAATAAAACAAGAGGTAGTTTCCAAGATGGCCGAATAGAAACAGCTCCGGACTGCAGCTCCCAGCGAGATTGACACAGAAGACAGGTGATTTCTGCATTTCCAACTCAGGTACCTGGTTCATCTCACTGGGATTAATTGGACAGTGGGTGCAGCCCAAAGAGGCTGAGCTGAAGCAGGACAGGGCATCGCCTCACCTGGGAAGTGCAAGGGGTTGGGGGATTTCCCTTTCCTAGCCAAGGGAAGCCATGACAGACTGTACCTGGGGAAATGGTACATTCCTGATCAAATACTGCACTATTCAAACAGTCTTAGCAACAGGCAGACCAGGAGATACACTCCCGTGACTGATTTGGTTGGTCCCAGCTCATGGAGCCTTGCTCACTACTAGTGCAGCAATCTGAGATTGACCTGTGATGTTGTAGCTTGCCAGGGGGAGGGGCATCCACCATTGCTGAGGCTTGAATAGCTCACAGTGTAAACAAGGAGGAATGGAAGCATGAACTGGGCGAACCCCACCGCAGCTCAGCAAGGCCTACTGCCTCTGTAGATTCCATCTCTGGGGGGCAGGGCATAGCTGAACAAAGGCAGCAGAGCTTCTGCAGACTTAAATGTCCCTGTCTGACAGCTCTGAAGAGCAGTGGTTCTCTCAGCACAGCATTTGAGCTCTGAGAATGAACAGACTGCCTCCTCAAGTGGGTCCCTGACCCCATGTAGCCTAACTGGGAGACACCTCCCAGTAGAGGCCAACAGACACCTCATACAGGCGGTGCCCTCTGGGACAAAGCTTCAGAGGAATAATCAGGCAGCAATATTTGCTGTTCTGCACAGCCTCTGCTGGTGATACCCAGGCAAACAGGGTCTGGAGTGGACCTCCAGCAAACTCCAACAGACCTGCAGCTGAGGACCTGACTGTTAGAAGGAAAACTAACAAACAGAAAGGAATAGCATCAACATCAACAAAAAGGACATCCACACCAAAACCCCATCTGTAGGTCACCAACATCAAAGACCAAAGGTAGATAAAACCACAAAGATGGGGAGAAACCAGAGCAGAAAAGCTGAAAATTCTAAAAACCAGAGTGCCTCTTCTCCTCCAAAGGATGCAGCTCCTCACCAGCAATGGAACAAAAATCTGGACAGAGAATGACTTTGACAAGTTGACAGAAGTAGGCTTCAGAAGGTCGGTAATAACAAACTTCTCAAGCTAAAAGGCATGTTCTGAACCCATCACAAGGAAGCTAAAAACCTTGAAAAAGGTTAGATGAATGGCTAACTAGAATAAACAGTGTAGAAGACCTTAAATGACCTGATGGAGCTGAAAACCATGCACAAGAACTTCTGATGCATGCACAAGCTTCAATAGCTGATTCAATCAAGTGGAAGAAAGGATATCAGTGATTGAAGATCAAATTAATGAAATAAAGAAGAAGACAAGTTTAGAGAAAAAAGAGTAAAAAGAAACAAACAAAGCCTCCAAGAAATATGGGACTATGAAAAGACCAAATCTACATTTGATTGGTGTACCTGAAAATGATGGGGAGAAGGCACCAAGTTGCAAAACACTCTTCAGTGTATTATCCAGGAGAACTTCCCCAACCTAGCAAGGCAGGCCAACATTCAAATTCAGGAAATACAGGGACCACCACAAAGATACTCCTCGAGAACAGAAACCCCAAGACACATAATTGTCAGATTTACCAAGGTTGAAATGAAGGAAAAAATGTTAAGGGCAGCCAGAGAGAAAGGTCAAGTTACCCACTAAAGGAAGCCCATCAGACTAACAGTGGATCTCTCAGCAGAAACCCTACAAGCCAGAAGAGAGTGGGGCCAATATTCAACATTCTTAAAGAAAATAATTTTCAACCCAGAATTTCATATCCAGCCAAACTAAGTTTCATAAGTGAAGGAGAAATAAAATCCTTTACAGACAAGCAAATGCTGAGAGATTTTGTCACCACCAGGCCTGCCTTACAAGAGCTCCTGAAGGAAGCACTAAACATGGAAAGGAACAACCAGTACCAGCCACTGCAAAACATACCAAATTGTAAACACCATCAACACTATGAAGAAACTGCATCAACTAATGGGCAAAATAACCAGCTAGCATCATAATGACAGGATCAAATTCACACATAACAATATTAACCTTAAATGTAAATGGGCTAAATGCCCCAATTAAAAGACACAGACTGGCAAATTGATAAAGAGTCAAGACCATCAGTGTGTGCTGTATTCAGGAGACCCATCTCATGCAAAGACACACATAGGCTCAAAATAAAGGGATGGAGGAATATTTACCAAGCAAATGGAAAGCAAAAAAAAAAAGCAGGGTTGCAATCCTAGTCTCTGATAAAACAGACTTTAAACCAACAAAGATCAAAAGAGACAAAGAAGGGCATTACATAATGGTAAAGGGATCAATGCAACAAGAAGAGCTAACTATCCTAAATATATATGCACCCAATACAGGAGCACCCAGATTCATAAAGCAAGTTCCTTAGAGACCTACAAAGAGACTTAGACTCCACACAATAATAATGGGAGACTTTAACACCCCACTGTCAATATTAGACAGATCAAAGACAGAAAATTAACAAGGATATTCCAGGACTTGAACTCAGCTCTGGACCAAGCTGACCTAATAGACATCTACAGAACTCTCCACCCCAAATCAACAGAATATACATTCTTCTCAGCACCACATTTCACTTATTCTAAAATTGACCACATAATTGGAAGTAAAACACTCCTCAGCAAATGCAAAAGAATGGAAATTATAACAAACAGTCTCTCAGACCACAGTGCAATCAAATTAGAACTCAGGATTAAGAAACTCACTCAAAACCACAACTACATGGAAACTGAACAACCTGCTCCTGAATGACTACTGGGTAAATAACAAAATGAAGGCAGAAATAAAGATGTTATTTGAAACCAATGAGAACAAAGACACAACATACCAGAATCTCTGGGACACAGCTAAAGCAGTGTGTAGAGGGAAATTTATAGCACTAAATGCCCACAAGAGAAAGCAGGAAAGATCTAAAATTGACACCCTAACATCACAATTAAAGAACTAGAGAAGCAAGAGCAAACAAATTCAAAAGCTAGCAGAAGGCAAGAAATAACTAAGATCAGAGCAGAACTGAAGGAGATAGAGACAAAAAACCCTTCAAAAATCAATGAATCCAGGAGCTGGTTTTGAAAAGATCAACAAATTGATAGACTGCTAGCCAGACTAATAAAGAAGAAAAGAGAGAAGAATCAAATAGACACATTACATAATGGTAAAGGGATCAATTCAACAAGAAGAGCTAACTATCCTAAATATATATGCACCCAATACAGGAGCACCCAGATTCATAAAGCAAGTTCTTAGAGACCTACAAAGAGACTTAGACTCCCACACAATAATAATGGGAGACTTTAACACCCCACTGTCAATATTAGACAGATCAATGAGACAGAAAATTAACAAGGATATCCAGGACTTGAACTCAGCTCTGGACCAAGCAGACCTAATAGACATCTACAGAACTCTCCACCCCAAATCAACAGAATATACGTTCTTCTCAGCACCTCATCCACTTATTCTAAAATTGACCACATAATTGGAAGTAAAACACTCTTCAGCAAATGTAGAAGAACAGAAATCATAACAAACTGTCTCTCAGACCACAGTGCAATCAAATTAGAACTCAGGATTAAGAAACTCACTCAAAACTGCACAACTACATGGAAACTGAACAACCTGCTCCTGAATGACTATTGGTTAAATAATGAAATGAAGGCAGAAATAAAGATGTTCTTTGAAACCAATAAGAACGATGACACAACATACCAGAATCTCTGGGACACATTTAAAGCAGTGTGTAGAGGGAAATTTATAGCACTAAATGCCCACAGAGAAAGCAGGAAAGATCTAAAATCAACACCTAACATCACAATTAAAAGAACTAGAGAAGCAAGAGCAAACAAATTCAAAAGCTAGCAGAAGGCAAGAAATAACTAAGATCAGAGCAGAACTGAAGGAGATAGAGACACAAAAACCCTTCAAAAATCAATGAATCCAGGAGCTGGTTTTTGAAAAGATCAACAAAATTGATAGATTGCTAGCCAGACTAATAAAGAAGAAAAGAGAAGAATCAAATAGACACAATAAAAATGATAAAGGGATATCACCACTGATCCCACAGAAATACAAACTACCATCAGAGAATACTATAAACACCTCTATGCAAATAAACTAGAAAATCTAGAAGAAATGGATAAATTCCTGGACACATACACCCTCCCAAGACTAAACCAGAAAGAAGCTGAATCTCTGAATAGACCAATAACAGGTTCTGAAATTGAGGCAGTAATTAATAGCCTACCAACCAAAAAAAGTCCAGGACCAGATGGATTCACAGCCAAATTCTACCAGAGGTACAAAGAGGAGCTGGTACCATTCCTTCTGAAACTATTCCAAACAATAGAAAAGAGAATCCTCCTAACTCATTTTATGAGGCCAGCATCATCCTGATACCAAAGCCTGGCAGAGACACAACAAAAAAGAGAATTTTAGGCCAATATCCTGATGAACATCGATGTGAAAATCCTCAATAAAATACTGGCAAACCAAATCCAGCAGCACATCAAAAGCTTATCCACCATGATCAAGTTGGCTTCATCCCTGGGATGCAAGGCTGGTTCAACATATGCAAATCAATAAATGTAATCCATCACATAAACAGAACCAATGACAAAAACCACATGATTATCTCAATAGATGCAGAAAAGGCCTTTGACAAAACTGAACAACCTGCTCCTGAATGACTACTGGGTAAATAACAAAATAAGGCAGAAATAAAGATGTTCTTTGAAACCAATGAGAACAAAGACACAACATACCAGAATCTCTGGGACACAGCTAAAAGCAGTGTTTAGAGGAAATTTATAGCACTAAATGCCCATAGGAGAAAGGAAAGATCTAAAATCAATGACACCCTAACATCACAATTAAAGAACTAGAGAAGCAAGAGCAAACAAATTCAAAAGCTAGCAGAAGGCAAGAAATAACTAAGATCAGAGCAGAACTGAAGGAGATAGAGACACAAAAACCCTTCAAAAATCAATGAATCCAGGAGCTGGTTTTGAAAAGATTAACAAAATTGATAGATTGCTAGCCAGACTAATAAAGAAGAAAGAGAAGAATCAAATAGACACAATAAAAATGATAAAGGGATATCACCACTGATCCCACAGAAATACAAACTACCATCAGAGAATACTATAAACACCTCTATGCAAATAAACTAGAAAATCTAGAAGAAATGGATAAATTCCTGGACACATACACCCTCCCAAGACTAAACCAGGAAAAAGTGGAATCTCTGAATAGACCAATAACAAGTTCTGAAATTTAGGCAGTTATTAATAGCCTACCAACCAAAAAAGACCAGGACCAGATGGATTTACAGCCAAATTCTACCAGAGGTACAAAGAGGAGCTGGTACCATTCCTTCTGAAACTATTCCAATCAATAGAAAAGAAGAATCCTCCTAACTCATTTTATGAGGCCAGCATCATCCTGATACCAAAACCTGGCAGAGACACAACAAAAAAAGAAAATTTTAGGACCAATATCCTGATGAACATCGATGAAAATCTCAATAAAATACTGGCAAACTGAATCAGCAGCACATCAAAAAGCTTATCCACCATGATCAAGTTGGCTTCATCCCTGGGATGCAAGGCTGGTTCAACATATGCAAATCAATAAATGTAATCCATCACATAAACAGAACCAATGACAAAAACCACATGATTATCTCAATAGATGCAGAAAAGGCCTGATAAAATTCAACAGCCTTCATGCTAAAACTCTCAATAAATTAGGTATTGATGGAATGTATCTCAAAATAATAAGAGCTATTTATGACAAACCCACAGCCAATATCATACTGAATGGGCAAAACTGGAAGCATTCCTTTGAAAACTGGCACAAGATGCCCTCTCACCACTCCTATTCAACATAGTGTTGGAAGTTCTGGCCAGGGCAATCAGGCAAGAGAAAGAAATAAAGGTATTCAATAGGAAAGAGGAAGTCAAATTGTCCCTGTTTGCAGATGACATGATTGTATATTTAGAAAACCCCATCGTCTCAGTCCAAAATCTCCTTAAGCTGATAAGCAACTTCAGCAAAGTCTCAGGATACAAAATCAATGTGCAAAAATCACAAGCATTCCTATACACCAATAACAGACAAACAGAGCAAATCAAGTGAACTCCCATTCACAATTGCTTCAAAGAGAATAAAATACCTAGGAATACAACTTACAAGGGATGTGAAGGACCTCTTCAAGGAGAACTACAAACCACTGCTCAAGGAAATAAAGAGACACAAACAAATGGAAAAACATTCCATGCTCATGGATAGGAAGAATCAATATCATGAAAATGGCCATACTGCCCAAAGTAATTTATAGATTCAATCCTATCCTCATTAAGTTACCATTGACTTTCTTCACAGAATTAGAAAAAATCACTTTAAATTTCATATGGAACCAAAAAAGAGCCCATATACCCAAGGCAATCCTAAGCAAAAAGAACAAGGCTTTTGACAAATTTTGTCATTAAGTATGTGTGCCGATTTTCTTGATGTCAGGGCTGAGCAAGGAAAAAGTCATGACCACGAGATGGCAGTAGCACACAACGTGCTTTATTTGGGTCGTCCTTTGAAAGGTTTCAGGAGAGGGGAACTTCCCTCACAGCAGGAGACCTTCCAGAGAAAGGCAGCAGCAAGAGGCCACCACCCAGAAGAGGAAGAGTTCAAGGCAACTTCCAATGAAGAGAAGAATTGGACAGGAGGCTTATGCGTCTATGGGATGTTACTCAGCAGCCTGGTGTGGAGTCTCTGGGTCAGAGAGCTTCCATGGGCATCAGAGGCTTGAGGCCTCTTTCCAGCCCCAGAGTATATCCTATTTATGGCTAGCAGATGCTGTGTCTAGTTTTACAGAGGGTGCAATGTGGATGGGTTCCAAATGGCTAAAAGTGTGCTTATTGAGGGCCATATTTAAAGCAATTGATGTGTAAACATTTGATTTTAGTTCCAATGAGCTTTGAGCTAATGGTCTTAGCTGTCTCTGAATATAGGTGACAAGATACACAGCACCATCTAAAGATATTAACCCACTTATATAACAGTCCATGCCTTGGCCCAATGTTGTTCTACAATCTAAGTTGTATGCTATTTCATGGCATTTGAGTTGGGAGCCAGCGATGAAGCGTCCTCAAGACCCAGAATGCTATAAGGCTACAAATTGGATTTTAAAGCCAGTTCTCAGCCAGTCTGCCCACTTGGGCAGTCATTAGAATAGATTAGAAAAGGAGACAATTTTGATTTGACCAATCCGTTTAGACAATAGAGTGGCATTTATATCCCCTTTGGTAAATGACCCCAGCTATCTGTAAAACTTAGTGTTATCTACACACATGCAGCAAGATAATTTTAGCAAACACACAGCCCTCTTGCTCTCTGCTCCCTCCAGCAGTCAAATACCTGACCTATGGCTATGCAATAATCTCACATCATGGCCCCTGAAGTACAGTGAGATTCCACAAAGAGTTTCGGTCCTTGGGCTGTTTATCTAATTTGTGTGGGTAATTCCTTCAGCACGGTTATCTGTGTTTCTCTTAATTGTGGTGTGCTGTTCCACACACATACTGTTCCTACTGCCTCCAAAATTAGTGATCCTAGAGAAGTTAGTACCATGAGGAACCATTTGGAAAGCTTGTTTGTGACACTGGGGAGTCGCAACTAGTGTGGTTTGGTGGTGGCACGTACTTGGGGTGGGGGTTCCACTGTTGAATAAAATTCTACTGGAATTTTGCACCAATCCCAAGTGCAGGAAATATTCTTCAGGGTTGGATGAGGAGAAGATTGTAATATGGAAGCCATTTGATTCCTTTACAGAACCACCAGGCTCCCTCTGCTGCCTGTGTTCTCTGTGTTCCACTGAAGGGAAGTTCATGTGGCTTTGTGAAGTTCCAGAAGTTCCAGATTGTGTTAATAGGAACAGAAAATGGTATAGTCAAGCAAGCTTGTGTTATCCACCTTGCATTCAGCACCTGGGTTAACTAAATTTGTTGTGGGCTTAGCCCACCATTGTCTATACATTTATGTGAGATAAGCCTCTGGATAAGATTGTTGATTGTCAATGGTTAGGGGAACAGGCTTATCTAGATAAGTGAGGTATGTGATGCAGCATGGCCAGGGGAAGAAGTATTGCACTATTTTCTAAAATCAGGTTGGCAGAAGCAAGCCCTGTATTAGGTTAGATTTACCATCTTATATGTTGCTATGGCTAAGGCAATAGGCACATTTGGTGTAGTTGGCAATTGTATGTTCCTCCTTGCTGTGACTGTTGTGCGTTGTGCTTCAGTTTCCTGACGATTGCCAATAGTAAACAGCATTAGTGTGTTCCCATGAGTGTGGGATAGGTTTTGCAGGTGCTCTTGGCAGTCCAAGAAGAAAGTTGTTAGTCTAGCCACACACCAAATTAGATCCTGAATTATGAGGCACTCGCATACGAGTGAACAAAACAGGTGAACCAAGTTTTTTTTTTTTTTTTATCCATTTCTTCTAGTTTTTCCAATTTACTGGAATGCAGTTGTTCATAGTAGCCACAAATTTATTATACTTCCCATTTCTGTGGTATCCATTGTAATGTCTTATTTTTCATTTCTGATTTTATTTATTTGTATCTTCTCTCTTTTTCTTAGTCTGGCAAGAGGTTTGCCAATTATGTTTAACTTTTCAAAAAACCAACTTTTTGTGTCATTGATATTTTTTATTGTTTTCTTCATTTCAATTTTATTTTTTTATGCTCTGTTCATTATTATTTCTTGTCTTTAAGTTTTTTTTATTATTATACTTTAAATTCTAGGGTACATGTGCATAATGTGCAGGTTTGTTACATATGTATACTTGTGCCATGTTGGTGTGCTGCAACCATCAACTCGACAGCACCCATCAACTCGTCATTTACATCAGGTATAACTCCCAATGCAATCCCTCTCCCTCCGCCCTCCCATAATAGGCCCTGGTGTGTAATGTTCCCCTTCCAGAGTCCAAGTGATCTCATTGTTCAATTCCACCTATGAGTGAGAACATGCGGTGTTTGGTTTTCTGTTCTTGTGATGGTTTGCTGAGAATGATGGTTTCCAGCTGCATCCATGTCCTACAAAGGACGCAAACTCATCCTTTTTATGGCTGCATAGTATTCCATGGTGTATATGTGCCACATTTTCTTAATCCAGTCTGTCACTGATGGACATTTGGGTTGATTCAAGTCTTTGCTATTGTGAATAGTGCTACAATAAACATATGTGTGCATGTGTCTTTATAGCAGCATGATTTATAATCCTTTGGGTATATACCCAGTAATGGGATGGCTGGGTCATATGGTATTTCTAGTTCTAGATCCTTGAGGAATCACCATACTGTTTTCCACAATGGTTGAACTAGTTTACAATCCCACCAACAGTGTAAAAGTGTTCCTATTTCTCCACATCCTCTCCAGCACCTGTTGTTTCCTGACTTTTTAATGATTGCCATTCTAACTGGTGTGAGATGGTATCTCATTGTGGTTTTGATTTGCATTTCTCTGATGGCCAGTGATGACGAGCATTTTTCATGTGTCTGTTGGCTGTATGCATGTCTTCTTTTGAGAAATGTCTGTTCATATCCTTTGCCCACTTTTTGATGGGGTTGTTTGTTTTTTCTTGTAAATTTGTTTGAGTTCTTTGTAGGTTCTGGATATTAGCCCTTTGTCAGATGAGTAGATTGCAAAATTTTCTCCCATTCTGTAGGTTGCCTGTTCACTCTGATGGTAGTTTCTTTTGCTGTGCAGAAGCTCTTTAGTTTAATTAGATCCCATTTGTCAATTTTGGCTTTTGTTGCCATTGCTTTTGGTGTTTTAGACATGAAGTCCTTGCCCATGCCTATGTCCTGAATGGTATTACCTAGGTTTTCTTCTAGGGTTTTATGGTTTTAGGTCTAACATTTAAGTCTCTAATCCATCTTGAATTAATTTTCATATAAGGAGTAAGGAAAGGATCCAGTTTCAGCTTTCTACTTATGGCTAGCCAATTTTCCCAGCACCATTTATTAAATAGGGAATCCTTTCCCCATTTCTTGTTTTTGTCAGGTTTGTCAAAGATCAGATGGCTATAGATGTGTGGTATTATTTCTGAGGGCTCTGTTCTGTTCCATTGGTCCATATCTCTGTTTTGGTACCAGTACCATGCTGTTTTGGTTACTGTAGCCTTGTAGTACAGTTTGACGTCAGGTAGCGTGAATAGATATCAGCTGGGTGCAGTGGCTCACCCGTATAATCCCAACACTTTGGGAGGCCGAGGCAGGCGGATGATGAGGTCAGGAGATCCAGACCAGCCTGGCCAATATGGTGAAACCCCATCTCTATTAAAAAAAAAGGAAAAAGAATTAGCCTGATGTGGTGGCATGCT
This sequence comes from Colobus guereza, assembly GCA_030247045.1. Classification (NCBI taxonomy): domain Eukaryota; kingdom Metazoa; phylum Chordata; class Mammalia; order Primates; family Cercopithecidae; genus Colobus; species Colobus guereza. The sequence goes on along the minus strand of CM058096.1, from coordinate 98,243,734 downwards.
CCTGTAGTCCCAGCAACTTGGGAGGCTGAGGCAGGAGAATCACTTAAAACCAGGAGGCAGAGGTTTCAGTGAGCTGAGATCACACCACTGCACTCCAGCCTGGGAGGCAGATTGAGACTCAGTCTCAAAAAAAAAAAAAAAATATCAATTTTATCAAGACATAGGTCCAATTTATGTTCCCTTGTATTACAACATTATTGTGTTTCAGTGGGGGACCAAATGCTTTATGGACTCCATTTTAGGGGAATCTTCCATAGAGAAGAAGTTTGTATACCTTTAATAACCTCAGGAGTGGCCTGTTAGAGGTGGCAGTGTGACTACACCAATAAATTTCCTCCCAAGTACTCATGGACATAAAGTGTCTATTGAGTCACTGGAGACTACTGGAGGGGATGGTGGAGGGGAGCAAGGATTGAAAAACTAACTGTTGGGTGATATGCTCAATACCTGGGTGATGGGATCATTTGTACTCCAAACCTCAGCATCATGCACATAGCAAGATAATTTTAGCAAACACACAGCCCTCTTGCTCTCTGCTCCTCCAGCAGTCAAATACCTGACCTATGGCTATGCAATAATCTCACATCATGGCCCTGAAGTACAGTGAGATTCCACAAAGAGTTTCGGTCCTTGGGCTGTTTATCTAATTTGTGTGGGTAATTCCTTCAGCACGGTTATCTGTGTTTCTCTTAATTGTGGTGTGCTGTTCCACACACATACTGTTCCTACTGCCTCAAAATTAGTGATCCTAGAAGTTAGTACCATGAGGAACCATTTGGAAAGCTTGTTTGTGACACTGGGGAGTCGCAACTAGTGTGGTTTGGTGGTGGCACGATTGGGGTGGGGTTCCACTGTTGAATAAAATTCTACTGGAATTTTGCACCAATCCCAAGTGCAGGAAATATTCTTCAGGGTTGGATGAGGAGAAGATTGTAATATGGAAGCCATTTGATTCCTTTACAGAACCACCAGGCTCCCTCTGCTGCCTGTGTTCTCTGTGTTCCACTGAAGGAAGTTCATGTAGAAGTTCCAGATTGTGTTAATAGGAACAGAAAATGGTATAGTCAAGCAAGCTTGTGTTATCCACCTTGCATTCAGCACCTGGGTTAACTAAATTTGTTGTGGGCTTAGCCCACCATTGTCTATACATTTATGTGAGATAAGCCTCTGGATAAGATTGTTGATTGTCAATGGTTAGGGGAACAGGCTTATCTAGATAAGTGAGGTATGTGATGCAGCATGGCCAGGGGAAGAAGTATTGCACTATTTTCTAAAATCAGGTTGGCAGAAGCAAGCCCTGTATTAGGTTAGATTTACCATCTTATATGTTGCTATGGCTAAGGCAATAGGCACATTTGGTGTAGTTGGCAATTGTATGTTCCTCCTTGCTGTGACTGTTGTGCGTTGTGCTTCAGTTTCCTGACGATTGCCAATAGTAAACAGCATTAGTGTGTTCCCATGAGTGTGGGATAGGTTTTGCAGGTGCTCTTGGCAGTCCAAGAAGAAAGTTGTTAGTCCACACACCAAATTAGATCCTGAATTATGAGGCACTCGCATGAAGAGTGAACAAAACAGGTGAACCAAGTTTTTTTTTTTATCCATTTCTTCTAGTTTTTCCAATTTACTGGAATGCAGTTGTTCATAGTAGCCACAAATTTATTATACTTCCCATTTCTGTGGTATCCATTGTAATGTCTTATTTTCATTTCTGATTTTATTTATTTGTATCTTCTCTCTTTTTCTTAGTCTGGCAAGAGGTTTGCCAATTATGTTTAACTTTTCAAAAACCAACTTTTGTGTCATTGATATTTTTATTGTTTTCTTCATTTCAATTTTATTTTTTTATGCTCTGTTCATTATTATTTCTTGTCTTTAAGTTTTTTTTTATTATTATACTTTAAATTCTAGGGTACATGTGCATAATGTGCAGGTTTGTTACATATGTATACTTGTGCCATGTTGGTGTGCTGCAACCATCAACTCGACAGCACCCATCAACTCGTCATTTACATCAGGTATAACTCCCAATGCAATCCCTCTCCCCTCCGCCCTCCCCATAATAGGCCCTGGTGTGTAATGTTCCCCTTCCAGAGTCCAAGTGATCTCCTTGTTCAATTCCCACCTATGAGTGAGAACATGCGGTATTTGGTTTTCTGTTTTTGTGATGGTTTGCTGAGAATAATGGTTTCCAGCTGCATCCATGTCCCTACAAAGGACGCAAACTCATCCTTTTTTATGGCTGCATAGTATTCCATGGTGTATATGTGCCACAATTTCTTAATCCAGTCTGTCACAGATGGACATTTGGGTTGATTCCAAGTCTTTGCTATTGTGAATAGTGCTACAAGAAACATATGTGTGTATGTGTCTTTATAGCAGGATGATTTATAAGCCTTTGGGTATATACCCAGTAATGGGATGGCTGGGTCATATGGTATTTCTAGTTCTAGATCCTTGAGGAATCGCCATACTGTTTTCCACAATGGTTGAACTAGTTTACAATCCCACCAACAGTGTAAAAGTGTTCCTATTTCTCCACATCCTCTCCAGCACCTGTTGTTTCCTGACTTTTTAATGATTGCCATTCTAACTGGTGTGAGATGGTATCTCATTGTGGTTTTGATTTGCATTTCTCTGATGGCCAGTGATGATGAGCATTTTTTCATGTGTCTGTTGGCTGTATGCATGTCTTCTTTTGAGAAATGTCTGTTCATATCCCTTGCCCACTTTTTGATGGGGTTGTTTGTTTTTTTCTCATAAATTTGTTTGAGTTCTTTGTAGGTTCTGGATATTAGCCCTTTGTCAGATGAGTAGATTGCAGAAATGTTCTCCCATTCTGTAGGTTGCCTGTTCACTCTGATGGTAGTTTCTTTTGTTGTGCAGAAGTTTTTTAGTTTAATTAGATCCCATTTGTCAATTTTGACTTCTGTTGTCATTGCTTTTGGTGTTTTAGACATGAAGTCCTTGCCCATGCCTATGTCCTGAATGGTATTACCTAGGTTTTCTTCTAGGGTTTTTATGGTTTTAGGTACAACATTTAAGTCTCTAATCCATCTTGAATTAATTTTCATATAAGGAGTAAGGAAAGGATCCAGTTTCAGCTTTCTACTTATGGTTAGCCAATTTTCCCAATACCATTTATTAAATAGGGAATCCTTTCCCCATTTCTTGTTTTTGTCAGGTTTGTCAAAGATCAGATGGCTATAGATGTGTGGTATTATTTCTGAGGGCTCTGTTCTGTTCCATTGGTCCATATCTCTGTTTTGGTACCAGTACCATGCTGTTTTGGTTACTGTAGCCTTGTAGTACAGTTTGACGTCAGGTAGCGTGAATAGATATCAGCTGGGTGCAGTGGCTCACCCGTATAATCCCAACACTTTGGGAGGCCGAGGCAGGCGGATGATGAGGTCAGGAGATCCAGACCAGCCTGGCCAATATGGTGAAACCCCATCTCTATTAAAAAAAAAGGAAAAAGAATTAGCCTGATGTGGTGGCATGCTCCTGTAGTCCCAGCAACTTGGGAGGCTGAGGCAGGAGAATCACTTAAAACCAGGAGGCAGAGGTTTCAGTGAGCTGAGATCACACCACTGCACTCCAGCCTGGGAGGCAGATTGAGACTCAGTCTCAAAAAAAAAAAATATCAATTTTATCAAGACATAGGTCCAATTTATGTTCCCTTGTATTACAACATTATTGTGTTTCAGTGGGGGACCAAATGCTTTATGGACTCCATTTTAGGGGAATCTTCCATAGAGAAGAAGTTTGTATACCTTTAATAACCTCAGGAGTGGCCTGTTAGGAGGTGGCAGTGTGACTACACCAATAAATTTCCTCCCAAGTACTCATGGACATAAAGTGTCTATTGAGTCACTGGAGACTACTGGAGGGGGATGGTGGAGGGGAGCAAGGATTGAAAAACTAACTGTTGGGTGATATGCTCAATACCTGGGTGATGGGATCATTTGTACTCCAAACCTCAGCATCATGCAATATACCAAGGTAACAAACCTTCACATGTGCCCACTGAATCTAAAATGAAAGTTGAAAAAGAAATGAAAAGACATACAAATGTTTTAATAAAGATGAAAAACATTCCTCCCAAGTTAGTTTCACTATAGGTCTTCTCAGTACAGTTTCTATCTTCTATAGGTTTGGAGTGTGTATGGATTTTTTTTTTATTATTATACTTTAAGTTCTAGGGTACATGTGCATAGTGTGCAGGTTTGTTACATATGTATGTGTGTATGGATTTTTAAGGAGCCCTCAGAAAAGTAACATTGGGCAACAACTTCCCTCAAATATTTTCTAAGTTTTTAATGATTGTGGCTTTGGTAGGGCTGTCAAATTTCATAATAGCTATAAGCAAATAGCTATCAATGTGGGTGAAGAAACTCCCATGCAAAGAGTAGTTAGATTTCTCCATGGGATCAAATATGTTTTTTTGCAAGAATTGTCTTTGTTGTGATACCCACGAGCTATAATTTTTTCACTGTGGGCAGTCAGCACTGCAATTGCTGTAAAGTTCTCTTCCTTTGAGTGCTAAGTAAAACTTGCAGTTGGTATATTGAGATTAGATTAGGGAAGAATTCCCAAGCTGGTTGTACACTGTGTGTGTGTGTGTGTGTGTGTGTGTGTGTGTGTGTTTGTGTGTGTGTATTTTAAGAAATGTCTTGGCCCAGGTAATGTCGTCTAGTATGCATTACCTTCCTGGCATACATTGATTAGCAACTAGGAAGGAGGTCCATGGTAAGATTCACTTGGCTGCTTGGCTAATACAATTTCTTTCCATCTCAATAGTAGGGATTCTAATGGAGGGAGAGAAAGATCATTACAATTAATAGGAAAAGAAGCCAATTGTTGTAAAGGTATACACTGTGCATGGCGATTGCATTTATTGTCATTCAGGGATCAGAAAAAGCTATCATTTTATCTGTGTAATCCCGTAGGGCTTGCGGGTATTGGATCTGGATTATAGCATTTTTAATGCTATAAAACATTAGCATTAATATCATTAGCACCAATCACAAGCATCCTGATTGTAATATTTGGTGCATACTATATCTGGGCTCCATAGATAGTGGCCCATTACTCCATTTGTTTAATGGCACATTAGTTAGTAATAGTGGGTTTCATCTATTGAGGTATAATTGACATTGGTGAGGGTAGGAACTTTCTCAGGTAAAGAAGTGGCAGAAAAACAGCATAGGCATAAATGTCGGAAGTCATTTGCAGCCAGTAGCAGGGAATCTGATTGTACTCTTGGAGTCACTCAAATGCTGTTACCGGCTGCAAGAGTTGTTGGTTCAATCTCCTGGGTGTTCAGAGCAGGTCAACGTTTGTTCCATAGTGCCCTTAGTGGAGCAAAGTACATGGGCAGAAAATGAGGATGCTTCTCTCTCCAGATAGTAGTGGTTGGTTTGCTAGTTTAATGCTGGGTAATGAACAGAATAAGATTGAGAATGCACCCAGAGTGAGTGGTTCATGCCGGGTCCTTGTCAGGATTGAGGGGAAAAGAAATGATCAAGCTCTGGATTTTCCATGAGGGAGAAGGGAGAAGTGGAAGAGCCAAGTTCCTTTGCTGTGAGAGGTCACTTCAGGGTCCCCATATTTGCGAATACTGGTAAATCATGTTGTGTCCAGTGGGTACATACATCAGCAGAGGTTGCAGCATCTCTGTTGGTGGTCTCTTCATTTACTGTGAATTAAAATATGGTGTGCTTATACCAGAGAGGTATAGATTTAATGTAAGCATGACTATAGGCAGTATTTTTGGCTACTGAGAATGCTATTGTCCTGCGTGTTCTTTCAATAACCCTTGTTTTAAAAATCCCATTGTGTCTTTCTGTGATACCTGCTACTGTAGGACCAGAGAAAAAATGAGAAATCCAAGCAGTGTTCTTTGGTAATGCCTACTGTTGAATCTTCTTTGCAGAGAAGTGAGAGTCTTGATCTGACTGGATAACTTTCTATAATTTTTGTACTCCCAAAGGCCATACAAACTATTTTATCAACTCCTCAATAACATTAGCAGAGGTAGGTGTGTTTCGTGGGTAAGCCAAGAGTAAGCCTGTGTAGGTATTACTACACTGTTGTGGCATATGTAATAATCCCTGCTGCTTCTGAGAGAGGTCCAATGAAACTGACTGGATTTGCCAGCTCTGATATGACCCTTCTCCTCCCATGCAGTAGGTCCAAGTCTCTAGATTTCTGGCCTGTGGTACAGTCCTTAACGGCTTTGTGTAAATGTCTCTTTGCTGGGTCTATTTCTCATTAGCAGTTGATTTTCACAATCTCATGATGCCCAAATGCCCTGACCTCTCCTGTGTAGGGTATAGGGTAGCTCTTACCGAAGTTCTGGTGTCTCCCCTCTTTTCAAAAGGATTAACTGCTTTGGTAGTTTAGCTAGTTTGTCAGCTTCCAGGTTGTATTGTTTGTTGTGAGCTGAGGTATGGTGTACAATGATGCGCAGAGTGGAGGCCAATGTGCTGATATTTTTCCCCACATCTCCTTACCCACAATGTCTCAGCCTTGTATGTTCCAGTCCTGATTTTGCCCAAGTCCCAACCCAATAGCCCATTAGCCACTGACCAGGAGTTGCCAAAAATGTGAAGCTTAGTAAAATGTTTGTCGAAGGCCTTCTCTATTTCTAGGGGTGTTGCACACAGCCGGGCCCATTGGGCTTTCGGTCCATCTCCTTATGGAAGTTAGAGTATTTGAATAAGGGTGATAGGCTGTGGCTATCTTTTATCTGACTCCCTTAGACACTGTGCTCACTCCTTTAGTAAAGAAAAGCATTAATTTTCTTGTCTTGAGAGTGCTGCTCATTCTCCCTCTATTCCCCAGCGAGCAAGAGCCGGGGGCATTTCCATGGGTTTTGGCAAGTTAACCTCACTGACAGAATATGTGACCATTTACTCACACAGAAGTGATACTCCAGGAGGGCCAGGTGTAGTTCAATCCTGTAGATACCATTTTCATTTTAATAAAGAAGCTTCTGTTGTTGATCCAATTTTACAGGTAGCTCTTTCCATAACCCAGGGCATAACAAGAATCTTGGTCAATAGCGTAATTTTCTCTGTCCCACCAGGGCTTCAGTTTTGGTAAGTGCCCTGTATGCTGCCAGTGGGTGTCTGTCTAGTGAATACTTTAGGCTGAGGCTGAGAGCTGCTTACACCAAAAGCCCATGGGTAGTCATTTACTTGTTCATTTGGTCCAGAGGCTCCAGGAAGCAAATTTGGGAGCAGTGGAAACTTGTAATTGCAAGTCTTCTCCTTGGGAGCACTAGAGGGAGAGCCAAAGTATTAGCCTCCTTTAGCTCACCCAGTGCCTGTTGTTGCTCAGGTCCCCACTGGAAAAGGGAAGCTTTACAGGTGTCTCAATAGACAATTCAGCAAGGGTCAGCAAATATTGGAGGTGAGGAATGCATTGTGCTATCATTCCTCATGAATGTTGGGGCTTCTTTACTGATGTGGGCAGTTTAAGCATGAGGAGTTTGTCTTTTACCAGATTGGAAATAGTTCACCCTTCTGAGTGCCTAGTGTAGCTCCCGAAATTTTGCAGACTTATACCTTATATGGTGTAATTGCCCATCCACTCTCAGTAAGAGGTTGTTTATTCAGGGTTGTGATGAACTGTGAAACAGAGTCTTGGTCAGGTTCTGCAAGGAGGATGTCACCAATATAATTCCAAAGCATAGTTTCTGGTGAAATTGTGGGGCAGGTGTCTATGTCTTGTTGGCAAAGACTGTGCAATTGAAGGACTATTTAAATACCCCCAAAAAAGCTAGCATCACAATGAAGATGAGGGGAAACAAAATAAATACCCCAAAAGCAAGTGGGTAAAGGTGTACTATTGACTCTCAAAGGTAGAGGTGAAATGTGTTTGACTCAACTGTGAAATTTTTAGTGAATAGAATGTGTTAGCCAAGTCTATAACTGCAGATTCAAATTCAGGGGGCCTTAGATGTCCTGGATTAATAGAAACTTAGCTCTGATGTTTTGAATGACACCCGTTAAGGCCACAATGTCCTATAGAGGCGCTCTAATAAAGGGAACAGCCCTGTTGAAGTCTCTATGGTCTATAGTCTCCACTCAGTAGTGTCTCTCAGTGTAGGCCATATGGGGAATTGACAGGTGAGGTAGCAGGAATCAGTGCTCCTTGTCTATCAATGTCACTGGTGAGAGGCCATAATCTTTCAGTGTCCTGCTCCAGCTTCTGCTGTGGTGTATGAATCACCTGAACCAGGAGGGGCAGGTTAACTGGTTCCCACCAGGAAGTGCCCACCAGTAGCATAAAAACCTCAGTCTTATGTCATGAGTTTATCTGCTGCTTCAGGAGGTCTGTTCCAATAATGGGGAAACGGATCATCTTGGAGTGGGGGCAAGCGGGACAGAAGCACACTTTTTACCAAAACTGGGCCCATTTTAATAGTTAAGAGGGGAATTATCCCTTTAATTAATTTCTTTAATTAACCTCCTCCCACACAGGTAACTCCTTGGCGGGGAGGGGGTTCCTTTTAAAGCATGAGTGTTTCTTGGCATTAGGGAGATTTGGGCACCCCTGACTGACAGAGTTCTCCAGTGTTGTTTGTTGGAGCCCAAGCCACAGTTAATATGGTAAAAGGGCAACTGTCTGTCAGAAGGGACCTTCTGATACTGCAGGATCCCTGTTGGGAAAAGATTCTTAGCCACTTGGCAGTGATCAGAGACAGTTGTGGAATGGGGGCTCATAATCTAATCCTAGTAAGTATTGCAATTACTCCAGTGATCCACCAGAGATCATCCAACTTGGGACCTTCTAGTGCCTTAGGGTCTAACATAACCTCTTTTGTTCATCTCATGGTTGATGCATATATGAGGGCTTGGCCACAGGTGGCTTGTTTGGCCCAGGAGGGGGCAGCCTCAGTGTTGATAGTAACTTTGGTTTAGGCCAGGCAGGGTTTATAGTGTTAGCAGGCAGCACCTGACTCTGAGTTTGTCTTTCATGAGTTTCTATTAAATCCAGTGCAGCTATGGCCTCTTGAATTGTTTTAGCAGTAGCCACCATGCCCAATAAAGATTTTCCCAGGACTCCCGCCCCCCCGAGAAACAATTGAGTGGACTCAGGACTCGATTCAGACTCCTCCAGTCTTGTCAAGTCATCCTGTCCCACCTCATTTGTTGCCTCCACTCCAACATGTCCAACTGGTGGAAGAGATCTTTGGCCTTGGCTAACCTTTTCCCTAGACAGTCTTCCCAGGCCATTATGAGGTCTAATGTAGGGTGGGCAGCCTTCTAATCCACAAAAATACATATCAACAATACAGATGTGAACAGAGGTCTAATGCCTCTGTGTTTCTTCTTCCCAAATTCTGCTCTAATTATACAGGATCCATTAGTGGGGACACAATTTTTCCATCATGTACTATCACTCCCAATTGTTTAATTTCATTCCCCATTAGGTGAAATTTGTTCCCTGCCAGATGCATTCTATAGAGCCAAGCAGCCTCTTGTTTATTTGGTTCTTGGCCTGGGGCTCGGGTAAGAGAGAGGATGAGACTCCTCTTCCGAGCAAGAACTGACCCTTCCTTCTTGGCTCTCCCTTATTGTCTTTTCCATTTTTATTACTTTCTGGGTGGCTATAGGCAAAGCAGAGGGTAAATTATCCCAGTCCCTAGCATGGTGACACTGTGCTGCCTTTTCTTCTGGACAGCACCTATTCTCCTCTCCAGGGACCTCTTGTCCAAAGTGTCTCTCCCAGGAGTTTGGGCTCTTACATCTTTTCTGGGTGGCATCCTGGTGATATATTGCTGCCAGCAAGGTCAGCACATACTTCATGGTTAGGATTGCCTGTTCGACCTGACAGCAACCTCCTGTAGAGTTCCGGGAGGGGCAGGGATATAAACTTTTTTGTCTTTAGTCACTTTAAATAACACTCTAACTAGCTCAGACCAAAGGTTGAGATATTAATATCCCTCTGGAGAGGGGATAGCATGATGACAACTGCAAAATCATAATTGAGTGTAACAACAGTAGAGGCATGCTACCTGCTTTCAAAGGTCCTCTCCACCAGCTGCCCTTAGGAGACCAACCTTGGCCTGATGTCTCTGCCTTATTGGCTCATTTACTTGCCTAGCTGCCTCTGGGGAGGAGGACATCCTCACATCTCAGACTACCCCAAATCCTCAACCCAGCCACGGGGAGCACTTCCCACCATAGCCTGTTATGCAGTCCAGGGTGACTCACCCTTGTTCCCGAGGCATGCACACCCTCCTTTTTTCTATTCAGGTGCACAGGTGCACAATGTCCAATGTCAACTGAGGGGCGGACCCAGGTAAGTGGGCTGATCTCCTTCCCCAGGACCTTGGCATGTCAGACCCCAAAAGTCAGTTCTAATGTTGTGGGTTCACTCAACTACTGGTGCTACCTCCAGGCCAGGTCAATGAGACTGCAAAAACTATATTGTTGCAGTACAGCAATGAGCGATGCTGTGCAAAACTGCTACAGAGGCATTCTAAATGTAGAGTCTGAGCACTTAAGGCTGCCTAGGACTGATTTTTCAATTGATTGTCCTACTGACTGGGTAGACCCTCTACCAGTTTCTTGTTCACGAAAATCCCATCCTCCTCACCACTTGCAGTGAGTTCCAAGATTTCTGGGCTGATCAATGAAGAAGACATGATCACGAGATGGCAGTAGCGCCCAAGAACCGTTTTTGTTTGTTTGTTTGTTTTTGTGAGAAGGAGTCTCACTCTGTTGCCCAAGCTGGAATGCAGTGGCATGACCTCCACTCACTGCAACCTCCGCCTCCCGAGTTCAAGTGATTCTCCAGCCTCAGCCTCCCATGTAGCTGGGATTACAGGTGCCCGCCACAATGCCTGGCTAATTTTTGTATTTTTTGGTAGAGATGAGGTTTCACCCTGTTGGCCAGGCTAGTCTCGAAAACCTGACCTCAGGTGATCCACCGCCTCAGCCTCCCAAAGTGCTGGGATTACAGGTGTGAGCCACCAGGCCCTGCCAAGAAGCTTTTTATTTCGGCAGTGCTTTGACAGATTGCCAGAGAGGGGAAGTCTCTCACATCAGACCTTCCAGAGGCAGCAGCAGAGGGCCCCTGCCCCGAAGGGGAAGAGGGCAAGGCAACTCCTGGGGTAGAGGAGAATAGGAGAGGGCCTTATGTGCCTGGGTGATATGATTCAGCAGCAGGAGTGAGAGTCTGTGGGTCAGAGAGCTCTGGAGGCAAACAGTAGCATGGGGTCTTTTATAGTCCCTGTGTTTGCCTTAACCGGGCTAGCAGATGTCGGTGCAGTTTTGTGGGGCATGCAAGGCGGGCAAGCCCTAAGTGGCTACACATGTGCTTACTTGAGGTATATTTAAAGCAATTGTATGTGCAAAAAATTTGAGTTTGGCGTTGGCAGGATTTCAACCTGCTGTGAGGAAGTATAATGGCAATATAGAGGCCAATATATGGAGGTCATCTTTAACCCACTGATATAATAACATGCCAGTTAGACAGTCACTCTGATTAATCTGACTGGTGTGGTCTGAGATCAAATCCGTTCAATCTGTAGTATCAACAGGACTCTAAGCAGCAAGGTGAGATCAATCTGCAACATTAACCCGAACTTAAGATGTTGAGGGCACACATACAATATTACTGCTCCTGAGTTTTTATCTAAAAGAAATGAAAGCATAGGTCCACATAAAGACTTGTATGTGAATGTTTCAAGCAGCTTCACTTGTACTAGTGAAAAACTGGAAGCAATCCAAATTACCATACAATGAAATACTATGCTATGACAAATACTAATGAACTATTGATAGAAATAAAAGCATGGGTGAATCTGAAAATAACCATGCTGATTGCAAGAAGACAAAAAAGAGTATACAGTGTATAATTCTATTTATATAAAATTCTATAAAGCACAAACTAACCTATAGTGAGAGCAAGCAGATCAGTGGTTGCCTAGGGACAGGGATAGGGATGGGCAGGGAGGGAAACAGCATAAAGGGGCATGCGAAAGCCTTAGGAGGTGATAAAAATGATTGTCATTTTGAATGTGGTAAGGGCTTATGACTATTGGTAAGGAGTTATGCTTATAAAATATAAATAATTTGTATTTTATAAATTATATAAACTACATATAATTTCATTTAGTTTTAAATGTAAGGAATGGCAACATGTCTTGAGTCAAAGAACCCTCAAAACAACACCTTAAGTACTGCAAAGTCTTTGATGATGCATTGGCCAGTTAACTTATCTTTAAACATCAATAATAAATAAAAATTGTCAAGACTTACTTGTTTCTATTTGCTTATTTTAGTGTGCTGTTGTTTTTTCACATTCTGGGTCATATTTTCAAAGTATTGTTCCACATTTTGTAAATGTATATATATTCTTTCCAATATTAGTAAAGAGCATCTCAACCAAGGTCCTCCTTTCTACTTTGATGGTATAGGAGCATGTTTGACTCAGATATGAACCACTTGTGGGCAGAGTTATGGGTGAGAAATCTGGTATTTAAGGAACACTCTGGATTAGTTACCCACTGGTGAGAAAATAAAAAAGCAATGAGCACTTTATCCAAATACCATGTGATGAATCAAGTACTCAAAAATGCTAATTGGGTTTAGACTATTCTATTACCAAAATATTCCAATCAATTCCTATGGACAGTTTGTAAACTGTCATTCCCAATGCCTCCACATCCTTCAAGTTCCCATGCAAAGGTCTCATAGCTTGTCAGAACTTTTGGGGAAGTGCTTTATTTTTTTATTTTTATTTTTTTTAATTAAAAGTTAAGTCATGAAGATGGCCGAATAGGAACAGCTCCAGTCTCCAACTCCCAGCACGAGAGACACAGAAGACCAGTGATTTCTGCATTTTCAACTGAGGTACTGGGGTCATCTCACTAGGGAGTGCCGGACAATCGGTGCTGGTCAGCTGCTGCAGCCCGACCAGCGAGAGCTGAAGCAGGGTGAGGCATCGCCCCACCTGGGAAGTGCAAGGGGGAAGGGAATCCCTTTTCCTAGCCAGGAGATCTGAGACACACAATGCCTGGAAATTCGGGTAACTCCCACCCCAATACTGTGCTTTAAGCAAACAGGCACACCAGGAGAATATATCTCACAACTGGCTGAGAGGGTCCCACACCCACAGAGCCTTCCCCATTGCTAACACAGCAGTCTGCGATCTAACCACAAGGCAGCAGCGAGGCTAGGGGAGGGGTGCCCGCCATTGCTGAGGCTTAAGTAGGTAAACAAAGCCACTGGGAAGCTCGAACTGGGTGGAGCTCACAGCAGCTCAAGCAAACCTGCCTGTCACTGTAGAGTCCACTTCCGGGGACAGGGCACACCTAAATAAAAACAACAAAAAAAGCAGCAGAAACCTGTGCAGACGCAAACGACTCTGTCTGACAGCTTTGAAGAGAGCAGTGGATCTCCCAACACGGAGGTTGAGATCTGAAAAGGGACAGACTGTCTGCTCAAGTGGGTCCCTGACCCCTGAGTAGCCTAACTGGTAGACATCCCCTACTAGAGGCAGTCTGACACCCCACACCTCACAGGGTGGAGTACACCCCTGAGAGGAAGCTTCCAAAGTAAGAATCAGACAGGTACACTCACTGTTCAGCAATATTGTATCCTCTGCAACCTCTGCTGCTGATACCCAGGCAAACAGGGTCTGGAGTGGACCTCAAGCAATCTCCAACAGACCTATAGCTGAGGGTTCTGACTGTCAGAAGGAAAATTATCAAACAGGAAGGACACCTATACCAAAACCCCATCAGTGTGTCACCATCATCAAAGACCGGAGGCAGATAAAACCACAAAGATGGGGAAAAGCAGGGCAGAAAAGCTGGAAATTCAAAAATAAGAGCGCATCTCCCTGCAAAGGAGCGCAGCCCATCGCCAGCAACGGATCAAAACTGGTCAGAGAATGATGTTGACGAGATGAGAGAAGAAGCCTTCAGTCCATCAAACTTCTCAGAGCTAAAGGAGGAATTACGTACCCAGCGCAAAGAAAATAAAAATCTTGAAAAAGAGTGGAAGAATTGACAGCTAGACTAATTAATGCAGAGAAGGTCACAAACGAAATGACACAGATGAAAACCATGACACGAGAAATACGTGACAAATGCACAAGCTTCAGTAACCGAATCGATCAACTGGAAGAAAGACTATCAGCGATTGAGGATCAAATGAATGAAATGAAGCGAGAAGAGAAACCAAAAGAAAAAGAAGAAAAGAAATGAACAAAGCCTGCAAGAAGTATGGGATTATGTAAAAGACCAAATCTACGTCTGATTGGGGTGCCTGAAAGTGAGGGGAAAATGGAACCAAGTTGGAAAACACTCTTCAGGATATCATCCAGGAGAACTTCCCAACCTAGTAGGGCAGGCCAACATTCAAATTCAGGAAATACAGAGAATGCCACAAAGATACTCCTCCAGAAGAGCAACTCAAGACACATAATTGCCAGATTCACCAAAGTTGAAATGAAGGAAAAATCTAAGGGCAGCCAGAGAGAAAGGTCGGTTACCCACAAAGGGAAGCCCATCAGACTAACAGCAGATCTCTCGCAGAAACTCTACAAGCCAGAAGAGAGTGGGGCCAATATTCAACGTTCTTAAAGAAAAGAATTTTCAACCCAGAATTTCATATCCAGCCAAACTAAGTTTCATCAGTGAAGGAGAAATAAAATCCTTTACAGATAAGCAAATGCTTAGAGAGTATCTCAACCAAGGTCCTCCTTTCTACTTTGATGGTATAGGAGCATGTTTGACTCAGATATGAACCACTTGTGGGCAGAGTTATGGGTGAGAAATCTGGTATTTAAGGAACACTCTGGATTAGTTACCCACTGGTGAGAAAATAAAAGCAATGAGCACTTTATCCAAATACCATGTGATGAATCAAGTACTCAAAATGCTAATTGGGTTTAGACTATTCTATTACCAAAATATTCCAATCAATTCCTATGGACAGTTTGTAAACTGTCATTCCACATCCCAAGTTCCCATGCAAAGGTCTCAGCTTGTCAGAACTTTATTTTATTTTTATTTTTTAGTCATGAAGATGGCCGAATAGGAACAGCTCCAGTCTCCCAGCACGAGAGACACAGAAGACCAGTGATTTCTGCATTTTCAACTGAGGTACTGGGGTCATCTCACTAGGGTGCCGGACAATCGGTGCTGGTCAGCTGCTGCAGCCCGACCAGCGAGCTGAAGCAGGGTGAGGCATCGCCTCACCTGGGAAGCGCAAGGGAAGGAATCCCTTTTCTAGCCAGGAACTGAGACACAACACCTGGAAAATCGGGTAACTCCACCCCAATACTGCGCTTTAAGCAAACAGGCACACCAGGAGAATATATCCCACCTGGCGGGAGGTCCCACGCCCCAGGCCTCCCTCATTGCTAACACAGCAGTCTGCGATCTAACCACAAGGCAGCAGCGAGGCTGGGGGAGGGGCCCGCCATTGCTGAGGCTTAAGTAGGTAAACAAAGCCTGGGAAGCTCCAACTGGGTGGAGCTCACAGCAGCTCAAGAAACCTGCCTGTCTCTGTAGAGTCCACTCTGGGGACAGGGCAGCTAAAAAAAACAACAAGCAGCAGACCTGTGCAGACGCAAACGACTCTGTCTGACAGCTTTGAAGAGCAGTGGATCTCCCAACACGGAGGTTGAGATCTGAGAAGGGACAGACTGCCTGCTCAAGTGGGTCCCTGACCCCTGAGTAGCCTAACTGGGAGACATCCCCACTAGAGGCAGTCTGACACCCCACACCTCACAGGGTGGAGTACACCCCTGAGAGGAAGCTTCCAAAGTAAGAATCAGACAGGTACACTCGCTGTTCAGCAATATTCTATCTTCTGCAACCTCTGCTGCTGATACCCAGGCAAACAGGGTCTGGGTGGACCTCAAGCAATCTCCAACAGACCTATAGCTGAGGGTTCTGACTGTCAGAAGGAAAACTATCAAACAGGAAGGACACCTATACCAAAACCCCATCAGTGCGTCACCATCATCAAAGACCAGAGACAGATAAAACCACAAAGATGGGGAAAAGCAGGGCAGAAAAGCTGGAAATTCAAAAATAAGGCGCATCTCCCCTGCAAAGGGCGCAGCCCATCGCCAACAACGGATCAAAGCTGGTCAGAGAATGACTTTGACGAGATGAGAGAGAAGGCTTCAGTCCATCAAACTTCTCAGAGCTAAAGGAGAATTACGTACCCAGCGCAAAGAAACTAAAAATCTTGAAAAAGAGTGGAAGAATTGACAGCTAGACTAATTAATGCAGAAGGTCATAAACGACATGACAGAGATGAAAACCATGACACGAAATACGTGACAAATGCACAAGCTTCAGTAACCGACTCGATCAACTGGAAGAAAGAGTATCAGCGATTGAGGATCAAATGAATGAAATGAAGCGAAGAGAAACCAAAAGAAAAAGAAGAAAAGAAATGAACAAAGCCTGCAAGAAGTATGGGATTATGTAAAAGACCAAATCTACGTCTGATTGGGGTGCCTGAAAGTGAGGGGAAAATGGAAACAAGTTGGAAAACACTCTTCAGGATATCATCCAGGAGAACTTCCCCAACCTAGTAGGGCAGGCCAACATTCAAATTCAGGAAATACAGAGAACAAAGATACTCCTCCAGAAGAGCAACTCCAAGACACATAATTGCCAGATTCACCAAAGTTGAAATGAAGGAAAAATCTTAAGGGCAGCCAGAGAAAGGTCGGGTTACCCACAAAGCCCATCAGACTAACAAGATCTCGGCAGAAACTCTACAAGCCAGAAGAGAGTGGGGCCAATATTCAACGTTCTTAAAGAAAAGAATTTTAAACCCAGAATTTCATATCCAGCCAAACTAAGTTTCATCAGTGAAGGAGAAATAAAATCCTTTACAGATAAGCAAATGCTTAGAGATTTTGTCACCACCAGGCCTGCCTTACAAGAGACCCTGAAGGAAGCCCTAAACATGGAAAGGAACAACGGTACCAGCCATTGCAAAACATGCCAAATGTAAAGACCATCGAGGCTAGGAAGAAACTGCATCAAATAAAATAACCAGTTAATATCATAATGGCAGGATCAAGTTCACACATAACAATATTAACCTTAAATGTTAATGGACTAAATGCTCCAATTAAAAGACACAGACTGGCAAACTGGATCAAGTCAAGACCCATCAGTCTGCTGTATTCAGGAGACCCATCTCACATGCAGAGACATACATAGGCTCAAAATAAAGGGATGGAGGAAGATCTACCAAGCAAATGGAGAACAAAAAAAAGCAGGGGTTGCAATCCTAGTCTCTGATAAAATAGACTTTAAACCATCAAAGATCAAAAGAGACAAAGAAGGCCATTACATAATGGTAAAGGGATCAATTCAACAGGAAGAGCTAACTATCCTAAATATATATGCACCCAATACAGGAGCACCCAGATTCATAAAGCAAGTCCTTAGAGACTTACAAAGAGACTTAGACTCCCATACAATAATAATGGGAGACTTCAACACTCCACTGTCAACATTAGACAGATCAACGAGACAGAAAGTTAACAAGGATATCCAGGAATTGAACTCATCTCTGCACCAAGCAGACCTAATAGACATCTATAGAACTCTCCACCCCAAATCAACAGAATATACATTCTTCTCAGCACCACATCGCACTTATTCCAAAATTGACCACATAATTGGAAGTAAAGCACTCCTCAGCAAATGTAAAAGAACAGAAATTATAACAAACTGTCTCTCAGACCACAGTGCAATCAAACTAGAACTCAGGACTAAGAAACTCAATCAAAACCGCTCAACTACATGGAAACTGAACAACCTGCTCCTGAATGACTACTGGGTACATAACGAAATGAAAGCAGAAATAAAGATGTTCTTTGAAACCAATGAGAACAAAGATACAACATACCAGAATCTCTGGGACACATTTAAAGCAGTGTAGAGGAAATTTATAGCACTAAATGCCCACAAGAGAAAGCAGGAAAGATCTAAAATTGACACTCTAACATCACAATTAAAAGAACTAGAGAGGCAAGAGCAAACACATTCAAAAGCTAGCAGAAGGCAAGAAATAACTAAGATCAGAGCAGAACTGAAGGAGATAGAGACACAAAAACCCTCAAAAATCAATGAATCCAGGAGTTGGTTTTTGAAAAGATCAACAAAATTGACAGACCGCTAGCAAGACTAATAAAGAAGAAAAGAGAGAGGAATCAAATAGATGCAATAAAAATGATAAAGGGATATCACCACCGACCCCACAGAAATACAAACTACCATCAGAGAATACTATAAACACCTCTATAAATCAACTAGAAAATCTAGAAGAAATGGATAATTTCCTGGACACTTACACTCTCCCAAGACTAAACCAGGAAGAAGTTGAATCCCTGAATAGACCAATAGCAGGCTCTGAAATTGAGGCAACAATTAATAGCCTACCCACCAAAAAGTCCAGGACCAGATGGATTCACAGCTGAATTCTACCAGAGGTACAAGGAGGAGCTGGTACCATTCCTTCTGAAACTATTCCAATCAATAGAAAAGAGGGAATCCTCCCTAACTCATTTTATGAGGCCAACATCATCCTGATACCAAAGCCTGGCAGAGACACAACAAAAAGAGAATTTTAGACCAATATCCCTGATGAACATCGATGCAAAAATCCTCAATAAAATACTGGCAAACCGGATTCAGCAGCACATCAAAAGCTTATCCACCATGATCAAGTGGGCTTCATCCCTGGGATGCAAGGCTGGTTCAACATTCGCAAATCAATAAACGTAATCCAGCATATAAACAGAACCAAAGACAAGAACCACATGATTATCTCAATAGATGCAGAAAAGGCTTTTGACAAAATTCAACAGCCCTTCATGCTAAAAACGCTCAATAAATTCGGTATTGATGGAACGTACTCAAAATAATAAGAGCTATTTATGACAAACCCACAGCTAATATCATACTGAATGGGCAAAACTGGAAAAATTCCCTTTGAAAACTGGCACAAGACAGGGATGCCCTCTCACCACTCCTATTCAACATAGTGTTGGAAGTTCTGGCTAGGGCAATCAGGCAAGAGAAAGAAATCAAGGGTATTCAGTTAGGAAAAGAAGAAGTCAAATTGTCCCTGTTTGCAGATGACATGATTGTATATTTAGAAAACCCCATTGTCTCAGCCCAAAATCTCCTTAAGCTGATAAGCAACTTCAGCAAAGTCTCAGGATACAAAATTAATGTGCAAAATCACAAGCATTCTTATACACCAGTAACAGACAAGCAGAGAGCCAAATCAGGAATGAACTTCCATTCACAATTGCTTCAAAGAGAATAAAATACCTAGGAATCCAACTTACAAGGGATGTAAAGGACCTCTTCAAGGAGAACTACAAACCACTGCTCAGTGAAATCAAAGAGGACACAAACAAATGGAAGAACATACCATGCTCATGGATAGGAAGAATCAATATCGTGAAAATGGCCATACTGCCCAAGGTTATTTATAGATTCAATGCCATCCCCATCAAGCTACCAATGAGTTTCTTCACAGAATTGGAAAAACTGCTTTAAAGTTCATATGGAACCAAAAAGAGCCCACATTGCCAAGACAATCCTAAGTCAAAAGGACAAAGCTGGAGGCGCCACGCTACCTGACTTCAAACTATACTACAAGGCTACAGTAACCAAAACAGCATGGTACTGGTACCAAAACAGAGATATAGACCAATGGAACAGAACAGAGTCCTCAGAAATAATACCACACATCTACAGCCATCTGATCTTTGACAAACCTGAGAGAAACAAGAAATGGGGAAAGGATTCCTATTTAATAAATGGTGCTGGGAAAATTGGCTAGCCATAAGTAGAAAGCTGAAACTGGATCCTTTCCTTACTCCTTATACGAAGATTAATTCAAGATGGATTAGAGACTTAAATGTTAGACCTAATACCATAAAAACCCTAGAAGAAAATCTAGGTAGTACCATTCAGGACATAGGCATGGGCAAGGACTTCATGTCTAAAACACCAAAAGCAACGGCAGCAAAAGCCAAAATTGACAAATGGGATCTAATTAAACTAAAGAGCTTCTGCACAGCAAAAGAAACTACCATCAGAGTGAACAGGCAACCTACAGAATGGGAGAAAATTTTGCAATCTACTCATCTGACAAAGGGCTAATATCCAGAATCTACAAAGAACTCAAACAAATATACAAGAAAACAAACAACCCCATCAAAAGTGGGCAAAGGATATGAACAGACATTTCTCAAAAGAAGACATTCATACAGCCAACAGACACATGAAAAATGCTCATCATCACCGCCATCAGAGAAATGCAAATCAAAACCACAATGAGATACCATCTCACACCAGTTAGAATGGCCATCATTAAAAATCAGGAAACAACAGGTGTTGGAGAGGATGTGGAGAAATAGGAACACTTTTACACTGTTGGTGGGATTGTAAACTAGTTCAACCATTATGGAAAACAGTATGGCGATTCCTCAAGGATCTAGAACTAGATGTACCATATGACCCAGCCATCCCACTACTGGGTATATACCCAAAGGATTATAAATTATTCTACTACAAAGACACATGCACACGTATGTTTATTGCGGCACTATTCACAATAGCAAAGACTTGAATCAACCCAAATGTCCATCTGTGACAGACTGGATTAAGAAAATGTGGCACATATACACCATGGAATACTATGCAGCCATAAAAAGGATGAGTTTGCGTCCTTTGTAGGGACATGGATGCAGCTGGAAACCATCATTCTTAGCAAACTATCACAAGAAGAGAAAACCAAACACCGCATGTTCTCACTCATAGGTGGAACTGAACAATGAGATCACTTGGACTCGGAAGGGGAACATCACACACTGGGGCCTATCATGGGGAGGGGAGGGGAGGGATTGCATTGGGAGTTATACCTGATATAAATGATGAATTGATGGGTGCTGACGAGTTGATGGGTGCAGCACACCAACATGGCACAAGTATACATATGTAACAAACCTGCACGTTATGCACATGTACCCTAGAACTTAAAGTATAATAAAAAAAAAAAGAAAGAATGAAAGAAAAAAATAAAAGATAAAAAAAAAATTTAAGTCATGTGCAGGGCAGAGTGAGGCAAAATGTAGCCAGTGGTCAGGATCTAAAGACCTCTCCTCCACCTGGGCCTTGAGAGTTTGAGAGAAGTTCAGGAAGAAAAGCCAACAATCTGAGTCCACTGGGCTTTGAGGCAGGGGTCTTGCATCTGTACATGTGGGATAAATGATGTGAATACCATTAACTCTGCTGCTGATCCAGCTGCGGAGAAAAGCTTTTCCTCTGATCAAGGTGATTATCTGGCTGGTGGACCTCATTTTGCACCAGGTCCTGATCCCTGAGTTGAACCTGAGTCCACAGTTCACCTGATGGAGAACTCAGAGTCAAAGCCCAGGCGCAAGTCAGGGTGTCTGACTGTTGCTTGAGGGCCTAGGGACAACATTCCTGGAGTCAGGAGGGTGGAGGTGAGGATGACAGTGAAATGGCCAGAAGGTGAAGATACATGTGAATATTCTATCTTCATTAGGTCACATGGATGAAAGGTAATAGAAAGGTAGCACATACATTTTCGAGAAGTTAAAGCTGATAGTCAGAACACAATGATGGTTGATTGTTTCACAGACGTGGAAGGCAGGGACTGAAGACCTGTAAAATCCCCCACTGAGCAGATAACTGAGACAGTACTTCCCAGTGATGCACTCTGCTGGCAGACAGTGTGAAATTTTCCTGGAGAAGGCTCAGGCCATCAGTCCCTGGTCCATCTTCTGGCCCCACAGAGATGCTGATCAGAACACCCTCCACAGGGAGAGCATTGCGCAAGGGATTCCCTTTTTAGAAATTCTTCTAAGCCAGTCAGAAGATGACAAGCTTGCAGAAGGAAGGGGATCAGAACCTGGGCAATGTCTTAGAGTGGCTGACCTATCGCTGTGTGTGGTTCACAGTGTTTTCACTAAGACAAAACAGAGGGAGAAAGAAAAACCCTACATCCATACAAACTTTGAGGGAATATTGGAGCTTAATGTAACAGAGACCAGTTGTGCTAGGAAATTTTATTACATTCTCTGAAGGAGTGGCAGGGTTCTGTGTTTGGGCTGGTTTCCGAAGTGCAGTAATTGTCAAGCTCACCAAAAGTGCGACAGAATCACGGAATTACCCTTGGTAGAATGCCGGAATTACTCCTAACCCCTACCCTCATCCTCCGCCTGGACCAGAGAGAGAAACAACTACTTGAGTTTTCAGAAACTACCAAATCTTGGCTCTAGCTCCACATCCTTGGCCAGAGCAGGAAGGTTGGGGTGAGGGACACGGTGAACAAGAACTGCATCCTCACACTGCTCACACTTCCTCTTTCCCCCTTTTGCTCTTGTGTTGGGGTCAGAGGTTACCAGGCAGGGTTCACTAAGGTTGTCAGTGGGAGGATGCGACTCCTCGTGGGTTCCTCCCAGCAAGTTCAGTATTGGGGGCTCCCAATTCCCCTTTCTCCTGCAAGGAAAGACACCACAGCTATGTCATCCTCCTTCAGAGACTGCAGATTGGAGGTCTGTTTTTCCACAAAACCTAGTTCTAAGCCATTTCTAGCAAGTGAGAGTGACTGGAAGCCTAGGGGTGACAGCTGCCCAGGGGGCAGGCTTAAATAGTGACTCCTCCTAGTAGTGAACGAATTCAAATTTCACACAAGGAGGGCAAAACCATGGGCTATTTTCTCCCCTGAATTTTTGCCTATTTTTGGGCCCTAATCAAATTGAGAAAAGCATGACTAAAACACTGAAACTGAAAATATAGTTAGAGATATACACTTTGTAAGACTAACTCGGGAATCTACTGCCCTGCTTCTGCAAGGATAGCGCTCTATAAGGCATGACTTGAAATGAAATCCAAGCACCTTTTATCTATCTGTTTAACTCTGGTGCAGGGGAACAGAGCAGCATTTAAGGTATAAACTAAATTAGTCTGTTCCTGAAGAGAACATTTGCTACTCACATTTATGGTGGAAGAAGCAATCTCACAACACAACAAAGCTCTCCTTGTGAGTGAAGCAGGCAAGTCCTGGGTAGGTCTAGACTACAAGGCTCACAGGCTGTATGCCCTAAGCTACTGATGCCCCTTTGTGCCAGAGGCTGTGTTTTGCAGCAAACTCAGTTCAGGCCTGGGAACCCTGAGCTCACCAAGAATCCTAAATAGTCAACTAAAACCCCTGAAATAGCCAGGCCTGTTTCTTTAATCATTAGTATTATTTGTATATCTTTAGGGGGTACAAGTCCAGTTTTGTTACATGGATATATTACCCAGTGGTGAAGTCTAGACTTACCAGAGCAACAACAGGGTGGTAAATAATCTCCCTTGTGCAATCAACAACTATAACCTTGGCACGTAGGGTGCCTACTATTCGTACCGACTACAGAGAGCGTGGACTCCTCTAACTTGATAAAGTATATGAAGCCAGTTATCAATTTATTACCTCTCAGCTCCAAATTCACCCTTCAATATATATATTCTTTGATAATAGAGGGATTCTTTAAGCATCTCTCCTTTAAAGTAACATCAAAGAGCACGATATTACACTTACTTAATAGAGGGCTCTGGAGGGACAGACATTGAAAAAGGAAGCGGTACTTCTATGATTTCTGGTTCTCAGAGTTGTGGAAGTGAGGACATTCAGGATGCTTTGTCCCAGGCCTGGGCCCAGAACAACTGTCCCTCAGCAATCCTGCAGTCCTGGTGTGCCCTGATGATCAGCTTCTTGTGGCCCTCTTGATAGGAACATGCTGTTCTCCATGTTATCTGCCCATTGCTTCTCTCTGCTCACTTGCTCCAGAGCCACAGACACACATACACACACACTCACACGCACACATGACCAGGTTCGTGTAGTCCTGCCAATACTGCAGCCCTCTCAACACTGAGACCCCACCCGAATCCTGTGCAAGGGGCATTGTTTACCCCATGCTTCCAACTGAGCCAGGCCCCCAACCCTACTTCACACCCAGTTACTAGCCACCAGCTATTGCTTGTCCACACTACCATGCTCCAAAGGGTGCCTTCTTGCTTCCTCTGTGACCATGGACCAGTTCTAGCTCTGCAGACCAGCTCAGTTACTGGCAAACCAGTGGAACTTCTCTGCCATCCAGTGGGTTCTTCTCCAATTAGGTATGAAATCCAGCCTTGGGAGAGGCTTTCATTCTAAGTTTGTCTTTCCTTGGATACTCTCCCCCAGTCCCAGAAAACCCCATATAGAGTTGTCTTGTAACTATATAAGATATTTTATCATAGTTTAATGATTCTTTATATTAACCATTCTCCTTCTAGATCACTATGTGCTTTCCGTCTTCTGATTGAATCCATATTGCTACAAAACACATGTCTACAGCAAGCATCATTCTTAACGGAGAGTCACTGAAAGCTTTCTCTTTAAGAGCTGCATCAAGTAAGGATGTCCACTATCACCACTTCTATTCAATAGTTTACTGGGGGTGGTGATGGGGTCCCAGACAGAGCAATAGAGCAAGAAAAAGAAGTAAGATATTTGGAAAGGAAGAAGAAAGACTGGCACTATTTACAGATGATATGACAGTGTATATAAAATTCTACAACGTATTACAGAAAAATTATTAGAATCGACAGAAGAGTTTATACACTTGTAGGATAAAATCTTAATGAACAAAAGCCAATCGTATCCTATTTACCAGCTACAAATTTAGACAGTAAAAATTCCAAACATAGGATTTGCACATTTGCACAATATGAAGTGCCTAAGATAAAAAAGTTGCCTTATTGGAAAAATATAAATTATTACTTGGGCACATTAAAGGAGATCTTATTAAAAGGAGAGACAGACCAAAACATGAACCAAACATTCGATATTGAGAAGTCAAATCTAAAATATCAGCACAATCTGAATTAGAACCCTAAACTAGCTGTTGGTTGAAGTTTTTATGATGAGTTTGTAATTTAAATGGAATTGAAATGGACCAAAAGTAGCCAAGACACTTTTGAAGAACAAGGTAGAATTTACTGCCTTATCCAAATATCAGAATTGACTATGGATCTGTAGTAATTGAGACAGTGTGGTATTTCAAACAGACAAATAGGGCCAAGCACTTAATAGCGAGTATAGGAACTAGCCCACATATGGGTAGATACTTGATTTATGGCACTGTAAACCAGTTGGCAAAAGGCAGACTTTTCAATAAGTGGTTCACTGAGAAAACTGGATATTCAAATGAATGAACAAATAAATAAATGCAACCCCACTCAACACAATACAAAAACATCAATTGCAGGTGGATTAAGACCTCACTGTGAAGGGCAATAGCATACACATTTTAGAAGAAAATATAGAGAATGCTTTCCTGGCCCAGGGTTTCTTAAAACAGAAAAGATTTCTTAAAACAGATTTCTTAAAACAAAAAGCACTAACCATCAGGAAAAGAATGATGAATTTGACTATATTATAATTAAGATCGTCTGTTCACAAAACATAGCACAAAGCAATGGGAAATACAAACAGAACAAGGGAATATTTTGGGCACAGGAATGGACTAATATTTAAAATATTTAACAGGCTTATTAAGTCAGTAAGTACTAGATGAACAATAGAATAGAAACATGGGTTAAAATAGGTAAATTTGAACAGGCCTTCTTCGGAGTAGAAACTTCAAAAGGCTCATAAACACGAAAATGTGCTAAAGCTTAATAGTAATTTGGATATTGCCCACCAATAGATTGGCAAAATTTAAATTCTGGCAATACTTGTGTAGGTGAAGATGTGGAGCAGTAGGGACTCTCCGTGCTGCTGGTGGGATTGACAACTGGCCCAATCACTACAGAGAACAATTTGGCATCATCTAGTAAAGCTCAGGATGTCCATACCCTATGGCCCTGTGATTCTATTCTTGGATATATACCCTAGAGAGATTTTTACACATGTGTCCTATGAGAAATGTGCAAGAATGTTCATAATAATCACTGAAAAGTAGAAGCAATCCTAATGTCCATCTGCTGTAGAATGGAGTGGTATAATCATACCATAATCACTTTGCTATAAGCATATGCTGGAACAACAGTCAACAATGGAGACAAAGGATCTACTTACTTATAGCTATTATGAACAACATGGAAGAGTCTCTTAAGTATAATAGAGAGTGAAAGAAACAAGTTATAAAAGGAAACATGCCATATGATTCCATTTATACAACTTCATATCAACTCTATTGTTTAGGGATGCATACAAAAGTGATAAAGCTATAAAGGAAAGCAGTGAAATGATTATTACAAAGTTATGGCAATGACTATATCCATATAGGAGAGTGTGGGTTGTGATTGGGAGGAGCACAGCAGCTGTATCCTGGAAGGCTGGCAGTGGTCTATTGCTTGACCTTGGTCCTGGTTACACAGGTGTCTGCTTTTCTAAAATCTAAACCATATAGATATATTTTATGCACTCTTCTAACCTCAGATTTGAAAAATTCTTCCTCTAGAAAAGGTAATAGAAAGAAAAGTATGTGGAGTAGAATTGTTGATGAGGTTCAAATAGTTACGGATGAAAAACTTGAGCCTCCAGTCAAGAGACCAAGTGTCCACTGTCATTAAAAGAGGGCGAGAGAGCTGGGAGTATTTAAACAACAGGTTACACCTCCCCCCACCCCACCACCAATCTATTCATCACTCTAAGCCTTCTCATCTCAGATATTTCACCCTATATTTGTGTCAATTCCCAACTCAGTCGTGACAGACAAATTGGAGGATTGTCATCATCATTAATAAGATCATTAGGCACCACAGGCCCAGCAAGACTGGGCCACTGCACTTAAATGCTAGTAGGTACACCAGGTTGATTGGACAAGATCGTCTGTGCCTTTTCCTTGACAGAATCCATTGCAGTGACTGAGGGTTTAACCTAAACACATTTAACTCATACTCCTGCCCAGAGACCTCCATGTGCTGGAGAAGGCAGAGCAAACTGAGGAATGAATGCCCTCATTGTGCTGTGAGAGTGGACAGGAAATTTATCATGGTACAACCGATGGTGGAAGGGCAAAGAGTTGGTTTAGGTTGTACACTGTATAGGGAGAAGCCAGGAGAAGGTTGGGTTTTTTCAGATTTCAATATAAATTGTTTCATCCTCCAGACTTTGCATTTCTAGGCTGAACACTGCTAATCTGTTTTGGCCACATCTCTCACTCATTCTAATCTCTGTATCAGCAAGACAAAAATTGAACTATGGGGCAAATTGTACCGAAGACTTTGCTCAAGACAATTGTGAGTATGGAAGTTGTCCCACGGGGAGGTGGGAGGGGAAGGACACTTTCAGCAGAAATGCCAGCGCTATGGTGGTTTACTGCTGACACAGAGACAGTTTATTCTCTCAGGGATTGTCTTTCATCCATCAGTCCAGCCAGTCAGCCAGCCAGCAAACAAATTTTAACACACAAAAAGTACGAAGCAACATGTCTAACACTGGGAGGGGCTGGGAGTGTTTATTTGGGTATATCAATGAGTCACGGATTAAAATTACTTTTAGTGGATAGATGCCTAGGTGTTCCACAGCATTACTGAACAAGCTGTCGTCATTTCCTATCACCTCAGAAGACCTCCTTAATTACTTACGTATATTAACTGTAGAACGTATTTATGC
This sequence comes from Colobus guereza, assembly GCA_030247045.1. Classification (NCBI taxonomy): domain Eukaryota; kingdom Metazoa; phylum Chordata; class Mammalia; order Primates; family Cercopithecidae; genus Colobus; species Colobus guereza. The sequence goes on along the minus strand of CM058096.1, from coordinate 98,216,039 downwards.
ATACCAGGCTCTACCTCTGGGCTTTCTATTCTGTTCCGGAGACCCAGTACCAGAATATTTAAATCACTGTGGCGTTAAATACGTTTTAATATCTGATAGGGCCAGTTTCTGCGCATTGCACATTTTTTTCCCCTTTCAGGAACGTGTTCAGGCCCGCGGCAGGGGGCGGGGTCGCGCCTCCTCCTCGGCTCTGGTTCCAGCCGAGCCTCTGGGACGCAGAGATGGAAATCCCAAGCTGCTCCCGGCTCGCGGGACACTACAGGGCGGTCACGGCGGTATCCCCGCGGGTGGCGGCCGGGTCCACCGAGGCCCTGACCCGCCGGCTAGTCGGGTCCCCACGCGCCGCCTCCTGCTGCTCCGGGGCCCCAAGATGGCGGGCCCGGGCGGCGGCGCGAGGAGGCCCGCACGGCATCACGGGGCCCTGGCCCAAGCCTGTTGGCGCCGAGGCCCGATCAACCTAGCGGCGGCGGCGGCGACGACTTCTTCCTGGTGCTGCTTGACCCGGTGGGTGGCGACGTGGAGACAGTGGGCTCGGGTCAGGCCGCAGGGCCTGTGTTGAGGGAGGAGGCCGAGGAGGGCCCGGGGCTCCAGGGGACGAGAGCGGCGCGAACTCCGCGGGCGCACTGCGCCAGGCCCCGCTGCCTGTCCGCGATTCCCACTCAGGCCCCGATCTCCGCCCCCAGCCCCGCCGCGGCCTTCACCGGTACAGTCACTATCCACAACCAGGACTTGCTGTTGCGCTTTGAGAACGGCGTCCTCACCCTGGCCACGCCCCCAGCACACGCCTGGAGCCAGGGGCCGCTCCTGCCCAGCAGCCCGGGTGTCTGATCGCCCCGCAAGCCGGGTTCCCGCATGCCGCGCAGCCGGGTGATTGCCCAGAACTGCCGCCAGACCTCCTGCTAGCCGAGCAGGCTGAACCCGCGCCTGCTCCGGCGCCCGAGGAGGAGGTGGAGGGCCTGCCGCCGCCCTGGGCCCCGCGGGCCGCTGGGCTCGGGCCCAGGCATGGTGCTGTACTTGTGCCCTGAGGCGCAGTGCGGGCAATCCTTCGCCAAGAAGCACCAGCTGAAGGTGCACCTGCTGACGCACAGCAGCAGTCAGGCCAGAGGCCCTTCAAATGCCCCCTGGGTGGCTGCGGCTGGACCTTCACCACCTCTTACAAGCTCAAGAGGCACCTGCAGTCTCATGACAAACTGCGGCCCTTTGGCTGCCCGGTGGAGGGCTGTGGCAAGAGCTTCACCACAGTGTACAACCTCAAGGCGCACATGAAGGGCCATGAGCAGGAGAACTCATTCAAATGCGAGGTGTGTGAGGAGAGCTTCCCCACGCAGGCCAAACTCAGCGCCCACCAGCGCAGCCACTTCGAACCCGAGAGGCCTTACCAGTGCGCGTTTTCTGGCTGCAAGAAGACATTTATCACAGTGAGTGCTCTGTTTTCCCATAACCGCGCCCATTTCAGGGAACAGGAACTGTTTTCCTGCTCTTTTCCTGGCTGCAGCAAGCAATATGACAAGGCTTGTAGGTTGAAAATTCACCTGCGGAGTCACACCGTGAGAGACCTTTCCTTTGTGACTTTGATGGCTGTGGCTGGAACTTCACCAGCATGTCCAAACTCTTAAGGCACAAAAGAAAGCACGACGATGACCGGAGGTTCATGTGCCCTGTGGAAGGCTGTGGGAAATCTTTCACGAGGGCTGAACATTTGAAAGGCCACAGCATAACCCACCTGGGCACAAAGCCTTTCGTGTGTCCTGTGGAAGGCTGCTGTGCCAGGTTCTCTGCTCGCAGTAGCCTCTACATTCACTCCAAGAAACACCTGCAGGATGTGGACACTTGGAAAAGCCGTTGCCCGATCTCCACTTGTAATAAACTCTTCACATCCAAGCACAGCATGAAGACGCACATGACCAAGAGGCACAAGGTGGGCCAGGATCTCTTAGCACAGCTAGAGACAGCAAATTCTCTTACACCCAGCAGTGAACTTACCAGCCAGAGACAGAATGATCTCAGTGATGCAGAGATTGTGTCTCTCTTCTCTGATATTCCTGACAGTACTTCTGCTGCAGTGCTGGACACAGCATTGGTGAACTCTGGAATCTTGACTATTGATGTGGCTTCTGTGAGCTCGACTCTGGCAGGACACCTCCCTGCTAATAGTAATTCCGTAGGGCAGGCTGTGGACCCTCCGGCCTTGATGGCCACCAGCGACCCTCCTCAAAGTCTGGATACCTCTCTCTTTTTCGGAACGGCGGCCACTGGTTTTCAGCAGAGCCCCTTAGATATGGATGAGGTCTCAAGTGTAAGTGTGGGGTCATTGGGATCTCTGGGCTCTTTGGCCATGAAAAACTCCAGTCCAGAGCCCCAGGCTTTAACACCCAGCAGTAAGCTAACAGTGGACACAGATGCTCTGACTCCTTCCAGCACCCTTTGTGAAAACAGTGTCTCAGAACTACTGACACCAGCCAAAGCGGAGTGGAACGTACATCCTGACTCTGACTTCTTTGGACAGGAGGGAGAAACCCAGTTTGGATTCCCCAGTGTAGCAGGAAACCACGGTTCTCAGAAAGAAACAGATCTTATCACTGTGACTGGCAGCTCATTTTTGGTATGAACCAACTCTATTCATTCCTTGCCATGTGGCTTACTTTTATTGCAGTCAATTTTGAGGATGTTCTGGACTAAATATCTAAGTGCAGTCATTTCTTTTTGGTTTGCAAAAAGAGCACAGCCCTGGACTACAAGTTTGGAGATCTAAATTCTGATCTTGAGTCTAGAACTGACAAGTTGTGTGACCCTGAGCAAGTCACTTAACCTATCTGAGCCTTAATTTCCTTATTTATAAATTGAGGTGGTTTGAATAGATTGCTTTTAAGGTCTTTCTGCTCTGTGATTCCTTGATAATAGATTTATTTCCTTGAAAAATATGAGAACTTTTTCAGTGATGTGGTATGTCTTTTTTTTTTAACTGCCCTCCCAGCCCTCACATGTTCTTTTTTTGGCAAACGTACATAATGTTACATCATATTATGATGAACATCCATGTACTTTTCACTCCACCTCCACTTCAGCAATTATGAATCCATGAACAGTCTTTTTTAACTTAGCCTCACTCACTCCCCATGTTCTAGTATTATTTTGTAACAAATAGCAGACATCTGATCATTTTATCTATAAATATTATTTATATATCTCTGAAAGCTGTGGGCTGATATGGAAAAAAAGGATAATTCCATTATCACAAGTGGTATTCACAGTAATTCTTTAATATCAGTAAATATCCAGTGAGAGTTCAAACTTCCAATTGCCTCATAAATGCTACTTGTTTTATTATTTTTAATTAGTAGAATCCCGTAAATCTCCTCAGTGTCTTCTTAATCCATATGTTTCCCCTTCATCTTTCTTTTTTTCCTTGCGATTTTGTTTATGAAATGAGGTTGTTTCACATGTAGCATTTGCTATGATTTAAGTTTTGCTAATTACATCCCTATGGTAATGTTTGCTTTCCTCTATCCTCTGTTTCTTTAATTTGCTAGTTATGTCTAGAGACTTGATGAGATTGAAACATGGCTTTTGGCATGAATGTTTCATAGGTTATGTTGTGTTCATTTAGTAGGTGGTGCATAATCTGTGGTTTTCTCTCTTTTGTGGTATTAGCAGCTGCTGCAGATAAATGCATTAATTCACGATGCTTCTGATATAATGAATCATCTTTGTAGAGTTACTAATCCTTAGCAAAGGAGAAAATGCTATGTAATAGAAATATTATTCAATACCAAAATATTTTCTTAAATAGTCATAGAACTAACAAGAAAAAATAGATAGCAAAAAAATGTGTTGGCTGTTCTCACTGTTTATCTTCCTGACTTCTTTTGATGATGGAAGGCAGTTTTGTGGAAATTGCCAGCCAGGACTTTGACATGAAACAGACCCAGGGCTAAATTTTGGCTCTGTGGTGTTGGTTAAGTGGCCTTGAATAAATTAGTTATTAAGCCTCAGTTTTCTAGCTTTTAACTGATTATAGCAATGCACACAGATACCTGACACACTGTTAAATTTTCTTCTCTTCCTGTTTCTTACATTAAGAAAAAATACTCTGTGTTTTGGCATATTTTGGTGAATTTGTACCATTTTTATTCTCAGTCCTTCCTTTTATAATAATTGGAGTATTTTAATCTTATTCATATGCAGACAAAAGAGCTTTATGAAGTTCCGGGTGAAGTAGTCAAGGGAATCTGTTTATTCCCTCTTCCCTCTACTGAATAATTTTCCCTCTAAGAATTGCTGTGGGTAATACCACGAGTGGAGATATTGTCCACATGCATAACAGCGTATCTCTCCATTTGATCAATTCCCACATGCATAACAGCATATCTCTCCATTTGATCAATTTGTCACCATCTTTGCTCTGCTTTGAAAGTCAGGCTTCTCTGTGACTGAAGCCTGCTGTTCCCTGAAAATCTGATAATGGAGCAGTGGAGGTTTCTTTCTTTCTGTGCTCTGTAGATCTCATTGTTTGCACTTGGAGTTTCCCAGAGTTGAAAGGAAAGATTGAACTGGAATGTTGTGTAAACTGTCTGTCTTACATTAGTGTAGCATTTTGCAATTTGGGGAACATCTTCACAATTTGTGTCTCGTTGTTCAGAACAACGATGTGAAGTAGTTTTGGCAATGTCTGTGTTTCATGTAATTTAGCCAACTCCCATTCCAACTAGGCTTTGGCTAAATCTGACAATTCTATATATAGCTTAAAACAAAGAAGATACATTCTTTTCACCCCTCCCAGTCTACCCATCCAGCCTTCATGATTCATTCCTGTGTCAAGGTTAGTCGCTGTTTTCCATTTGAATTGGTTTCTTTTATGGTCAGTTTACTTTCTTCCCTCTCCCCTCCCTTTCCTGTACATTCCCGTCCTTGCCACGCCTTTCTGTCCTCTTTTTTAATGGATGTATCTTTTTCCTGCTGTTATCCCTCAGACATTCTCCTCATGGCACATTTTCTTTGAATGCTAACATTTACTGAGTGTGCATTGGAGTTCTGTGCATACAGGAAGAAGTTATTTTCTGAGTTTAGATAATACTATGTGTATATGTGATTAAAATGATGAAGATTATTTTCTATACCCTTCAAATTAGAAGTGGATTTCTGTTTCATTACTTCCAATTTAAAAAGTTTTTGCCAGAGTTTTGCCAATACTCTCTTATTTGCTCTAGTATACTAGTCCAGTATTGTTTGCATGTGGATGTCTGTGGATGACAGTTATTGTAGCACTTTGGCAGTGCACTAAAAATTTGCCACTATGAAATGTTTCTGTATTGCGTGTGTGTGTGTTGAAATACGCACACAGCCACACCCATATGTATATTAAAAGTGGTTGTATTCATTTAGTGAAAAACAAAAAGTAGATGTACTTTTGTAAATCAGATAAATGCTTGGAATTTGATTGTGTCTACCCATTCAACAGTTTTCCTCTTTGCTCTGGAAATATTTGTACTCACATAGCATATTTCAAAAATGTCGTTGTTCGTTAAGGCCTTTTAAATAGACCACTATTTTTTGTGTCTGGCAGATGAGTATGTCAAGAATTAAGATGAACACATAAGTCTTGGAAATTAAATAAATTTATAAACATAAAGATAATTTAATGCTGTGACTTCATTTTTTAAAATTATTTAAACCAACTTTCTCCCAATAAAAAATTATAAACTATGTCTTGTCCTGCTTATTCCTGGACAAATTTTCAAAGGACCAATGTTACGTTCTCAGAGGGAACAGCTTTTATTTGTCCATGGGCTCACAAAGTTTCACTAAACAAATTTGTTCAAATGATTTCTCTTTCAACATCATTTTCTAGCAAAATCATGGAAAACAGCTTTACACTTTCAAGGTAATAGATATAATTCTGTTGGTGGTGATAAGCTGCACTTGACTCATCTGGAAAAAGTTGCCATCACTCCTTTTAAATAATGGTACTTGTTTTAATTTCATCCTGTTTCCTTTCTGCTTCTCTTCAGGCATTGACTTATTAAAACTTCTCGTCAATTGAAAACATAGTAACATAATGGCTTAAAAAGAATTGTGTTTTTAGGGCTCCATTGATCTTGTTGGTCATAAGCTAAAAATACACTGATATTGGTATTTCTTTTACCAATTAGTATAATTAATACAATAAAATGCTTTAGTAGTAGTCGAGAAACATGGATAGACTATGAAGTTTGTCTCTGTGACCTACATTTTTCATGTTCATATCTGGGAAACATATGAGAAAGCAATTTGTAAGCTGGAGATTATACTGTATATATTCAAAATTAACAAATATTTACTGAGCATCATTGTGAAGATTACCCCATAACATATTGAGTGGTCTGTGAGAGGAGTACTGTATGACCCTGACCTTTAAAGAGATCGCTGTTGATGGGAGGCGATAGAAAAATAATATATTAAATTATTGAAGAACAAAAACAGAAAAATGTTTACTTTGACACCAAAATGAAAATGATTAAGAGGTAAAAACAAAACAAAACAAAAAAAACAGTAAGAATAATGAGACATTTATTCTGGACACAGAGAAGCCAGCAAATATGTTTTAATAGAGGAGTCAGATCATGAAAATTATGTTTTAGAAAAGTTAATGTCATGCTAGTGTACAATGTGGATTAGATGGGAAAGACTGGAACAGGAAAATCAGTGAGAAAGCTTTTGCAGCAATCAAGGTGTGATATGAAGGATGAAGCCAGAACTAGGGTAGTGCCAGTGGAAATCAAAAGGAAGAAAGAGGTATTGGAAATATTTTCAAATATTTCCAGTATTTGAAGACAGATTTCAAATATCAGATAATTTCAAATATCTCTTTAAATACTGAAGAGACAACTTAGTACCTCATTGTGGGGGAAGAAGCGAGGGAGGGAGGGAGAGAGAGAGAGAGAGAATGAAAGAGAGAGAGAGAGATCATCATAGAAACCAAGAATGGTAACTCAGGTTTCCTTGGAGACTATAATATATTTTTACTAACAGAATGAGGGAAGTAAGGAAGAGTTCATTTTGAGAATCAGTGTATAAAGATGGTGTATTTAGTTAAACAATAATTGTTAAAGCATTGTTATCCTGCATGAGGATACATTATAATGTGGATACAGTTGTGATTTATCCACTTTCTAGAAGACACCAAAAGGCTACTCTTTTTTTTTGGCAGGGGGTTCCTTTAGGCATTCTCAGAGCTACCTACACAGTTATGATCCTCTTACCTCCTTTTGAATTACCAGAGACCTCCCCAGCTTGTCCTGAATGATCCAGATCTGCATTAGCCAATATGGTAGCTACTAGTCATATGTGCCTATTCAGCATTTGAAATGTGTCTAGTGCAACTGAGGAACTGAATTCTTAATTTAATTTAAATTTAAGTTTTAAAACTGAAGCAGTTATAAAACATTTTTCTGTTAAACACACAAATGTTTTGGCAGGACTAAATTTCACTTTAGCCATTGAAAATTTAGTATCCAAATTGAGTTGTGCTATGAATGTAAAATATAAACCTTAATACCAAAAATTTTCAGAGGCTTAATATAAAAATTAAATATCTGATTAGTATTTTAATATTGATTACATGTTGAATAATGTTTTGAATAGATTTGGTCAAAAAATATTCAAATTAATTTTATCAGTTTCTTCTTACTTTCTTAATGTGGCTACTAAAAAATCTGAAATAAAAGCAGAACACAGTGGCTCATGCCTGTAATCCCAACACATTAGGAGGCCAAGGTGGAAGGATCACTGTGACCAGCAATTCGAGGCTTCAGTGAGCTATGATTCCACTGCTGCACTCCAGCCTGGGTGAGAGAGTGAGACCCTATCTCTTTAGAAAAGAAGAAAATTAAAGAAAATTTAAAATTAAACATATGGCTCTTTAAAAAAATAAAATTACAGATAAGCTCTCATTATATTTCTATTGGACAATGCAAATCTGGACATTACATCACTTCCTAAGACTACTCTGTATGAAAATGAGCTATGCCTTCTGTGCTGTATACTAACTTTTAAGATTCACTGGGTATTCTATTTTATGTTTAGGGTATAATAGTCTATGTATTATAAAGGACTGCACCATAGTTTTAGGAATTCAGTATTTTGTCATGAATTTCAGCAGTTCACTATGAAAGTAGAAGTGAGTTTCACCTGCATCTGTCTCAGTTGGAGCTGGGAAGAATAAGATGGTGAAAAGTTCAATATTCCTGGATATGTGTGAGATTGCCTCATTGAGGCATCTTACTCATCATCTCTTCTGTCACTAAAGAGAGTCGTGAGGCAAGGGATAGTGTGAAAACCCCTACAAGAGTCTTTCCATTTTGTAGTTTCCCTGTCCACTAAAAGAGAGAACTCTAGAAGGAAGGGAACAAAAATGAAGGGTAAAACATTAAAGGAATGTAAATAACTCTCCAGGAATTACATTGTATTTGATGGTGAATTTGATAGGAGTCCCACATTGTCACCTAGGATAATTTCTCACTCTTGTTAATTTAAAGACAGACAACACTCTTTTAACTTTTCATTTTTCTAAAGACAATATCCAAATGCGGTATTTTAAAACAAAGCACACAAAGATACCTAACAGCACACCAACAATTTCTGAATCCCTTAAGACCATTGATTCTATTTGTTTACTAAGCTATCAATCAGCACTTATGTATTGAGTACCTAATATATGAGGTATTGTGAATTATTACACCTAAAGTATAACTCAATCATTCCAAATTTTTTTGAGTATCAATTATGTAACAGGTATTGTCCTTATGTTTAAAGATATGATCTATATGGGAAACTATTAAAACCAGTGTATAACAGAGCTTTAAGAGGTACATTATAGATTTACCAGAATAAGAAGTACCATTTTCTGTAAGTGAGCATAAATTTTGATGATGGGAAACCAATATACACAATATCAGGAAATATAGTATTTCATCAGAAACTGAAATTTTGTTTAAAGTATAAATATCGCAACAAAAGTATTCTAAACTAGAACTTTGACAGGTTTCTGAGAAGTAGATTTGATAAACTGTAGCAAAATATGAAAATTAATTATGAAATAGACTTTATTTTTATGTATTTTTAGATTGCAACTTTTGGCTTGATGAATCTTTTATTTATTTATTTATTTATTTTTATTATACTTAAAGTTCTAGGGTACATGTGCATAACGTACAGGTTTGTTACATATGTATACTTGTGCCATGTTGGTGTGCTGCACCCATCAACTCGTCAGCACCCAACAATTCATCATTTATATCAGGTATAACTCCCAATGCAATCCCTCCCCACTCCCCCCTCCCCATGATAGGCCCCGGTGTGTGATGTTCCCCTTCCTGAGTCCAAGTAATCTCATTGTTCAGTTCCCACCTATGAGTGAGAACATGCTGTGTTTGGTTTTCTGTTCTTGTGATAGTTTGCTAAGAATGATGGTTTCTAGCTGCATCCATGTCCCTACAAAGGACGCAAACTCATCCTTTTTTATGGCTGCATAGTATTCCATGGTGTATATGTGCCACATTTTCTTAATCCAGTCTGTCACAGATGGACATTTGGGTTGATTCCAAGTCTTTGCTATTGTGAATAGTGCCGCAATAAACATACGTGTGCAGAAACTTATACCTATAAGTGATCCTGGGGATTGTGTACTTATCTCCCTCATTATATGAATGAGGAAAGGTATTAGGCCTACACTTTGTGTGTAAATTTCTTTTCTTCTTATTATAAGGCATTATTGCAAAATTTAATTCTGTGGAAAAATAAGGACATTATTTTGAAGATAAATGTCTTATATTGACACACCAGGTGGAAGGAATGAAATAGTAATTAATTTCAGGTAACATTTGGGACTGAAAGTTAGAGTTAAATATGGAGGAACCTAAAGGTTCACCAGTGCCCCGGGGTGGGAGTTCTGGTAAACATGTAAGTGTTTTGATTTCTGGTAAAAAAAAAAAAAAAAAAAAAAAAAATAGTAGCTTAATATTTTTGAAAATTAGGGAAAATTTCGTTTCAAAATAGCAAAATAAAACTTTCTTTAATGCTAAGAATTTTTTAATTTTCAAGATGTAAAACACTCACAAAGGGTAAAAAACAAACATTTTCCTTATAGCATAATAGCAAAAGAAAGTGATTTATTTTAAACAAGACTAACCTCTCTCTTCTGTTTACAGTACAGCGTAGAAGCTAACTTCAGAATTATCTTCTGTCTTCAAATGACAGAAGGAAACTGTCCACTTGTCTGCTTAGAAATTTTCCAGAACAGAGAACCCTAGTGGAAATACCATTGAAGGAGCAGCAGCAGTTTATCCCAAGCTAGTTTCAGCTTTAGTGCTGCCTTAGTGAGTCCTTTCCTGTCCAAAGTGCCAGCATTAGCTAGTTTAACACCAACTACAGTCAACTTTTAGTACTTGCTATGTGTAAGAAAATTTAGCATTTTTCTCATTCAATTCACATATGATTGTGGGCTTCCTGGTGCTAATTATTAATTATCTCATTATAATATTAACAATAATCAGTTGGCATGTCTTATGATAATAATTACACTTCAATATTTTATCTTCATTTAAAAGTTGTTTTGACTAAATAAAATTTTGCTTGACATAGGGGTACATTTTTCTACATTATTTGAGTATGTCTCAATCATCTCCGTATTTTGGAAGCAATACAATTTAGAGCTCTGTTAACATTTATTTAGCTAAATGTTTAGAATTATAGCCTTACAATGTTGGCTACTTTGAAAATGGAGAAAGGCAAGCATCCCCCACGTTCATAGATCAGTGATAAAGTCCCTGGAAAAAATTTGGGGAGTGAGACATTAAGTAGGTCTTAGAGTTAAGATCAAATTCATAAGAAAAAAGCTATTTGATTCTGTCGTTTAAAATTATTCATTTATATTTATCAAGTTTGCTGCTGATATATATCATATAAACTCATAGAAGCCTATTTTTAAAACTCCGTTTAAAGTATTATGTCATTAATTGGTACTTTAAAAAATAGGCTAACTGGTATTTTATTTTTACAAAGGGCATCTGATAGCATTTAGACTTTGAAATTTGAATACAAAATATGTACAGTCCTTAAATATAACATTTCATAATATTTGTAAGGTAGTTCTGACTATGATTCATAATAGATTCTTTTGTGACAACAACAAAAATATTTTACAAAGGTAAAATGTTACGTGCATCCACAGCCAACATTACATTTACTTTCCACTCATATATTCATAATAAGACAATAGTAAAAAGCATTGAGAATTCTTCTCAAAGATAGAAAACTATGGCTAAAAAATATAAGAAGGATTTTAAAATAGAGCATCATACTTTTTACTTTCTCGAAAGCCTTTGATCAACAGCATCGGGAAACAAAGATGAGAGGCACATGTTCAATATTCTCCAGCATTTTCCATTTATACTGAGAAATACAAAGACATCAAACAGACATTATTGCAATATTTAATGATTGTCTAGTACAAACTACATGAAGAATCATTCAGGGTACACATAACCCAGTGAGAAGAGACATTTCCTTAATTGACATCCTGCATATGAAATGTCAAAAGTGGTCAAATTAAATGTTATTTTACTTGACACTGAGAGTAGGTGTTGCTTTCCACAAATAAATACTCTTTAAAGGAGTTTTCCTTTCCACTTACAGTGAATATTTGATTCAGATAATGAAAATCGCTATTCACTCTCTTAAAATCTTTGCCTGTCCTCTTTATTGTTATTATTATTATTATTTGTTGGGAAAGACAGTCTCATGTCTGCAGTTTTTGGTTCCCACTTAGCCACATATTTATGGACCTTGGGCCTGGAACACTCCCTAACCAAGAGATAAAATGCCCACATGACTGTGCTGGACTTACCACCTCGTGCAAGAGTATCTTTCCCTGGTGCATGCTAAATGCATACCTATTTTTCTGCTTAAGCATGTGGGTTACATGACACCTGGCAAACCCCACGGCCATACCTTGCCTCCCTAGGGAAGGGTTAGGATCCTTTCTCTGCAGCAGGAGAGGAGTGTGCCATAGGCAAATTTCCCTGTTGGTTGCCAAAAGAGATCAGCTAGCCATGGGAAATCAATGCACACTATTGAAGCTTATCATGCTCTCTTTATGTAGTAAAGCTTTGCTCCATCCATTGCTTAACTGTGTTGTGGGGGTTTTTGGTGACTCCAATACCCAGATGCAGTGGGCAGAAGTGTTTGGAGTCCTCCCCTGGAATTGGTAACTGGTGCATGGTATTCTGCTTGATATTGTTATTATTTGTAGTAATTTCCATCTGAACTCATTTCCTCAATGTTGTGAGATTTGTTCATGTTCATTGAGCGTAGCAATTCATTCATTTGAATTTCTCTGTAGAATCACATGGTATTCATTCACATGTCAATGAGTATGTGCATTGTTTCTTGAGTTTGGCTGCAACAGATAACACGATTCTTCTATATATATTTTAGTGCATTTTCATATGGATTTCTATGGGTCAATACCTAGAAGAATGGAAAGGTTATATAGTAGTATGTGTAATGGTTCCAATTGCTCCATGTCTTTTCCAAAATTGGCATTTTCAACTTTTTAATTTTAGCTGTTACTATTGGTTATCTAATAGTATTTCATTGTAGTTTTAAATGTACATTTCTATGATTACTAATGGGCTTGAGAATCTTTTCATGTTTATTGGATATTTGGATATCTTATTTTTGAAGTCTTGTGTTGTTTAAGTGGGTGAGGGCTTTGTCTTTTTCTTGATTGATTTTTAGGGGTTCTTTATATATTCAAGGTAAAAGAATTTATTAGACATATGTGAAAAAATTATCCTACTCCTTTTATTATTTTTTATAATTAAGTTCCAGGTTACACGTGCAGGATGTGTCAGGTTTTTACATAGATAAACGTGTGCCATGGTGGTTTACTGCACCTATCAATCCATCACCTAGGTATTAAGACCGGCGTGCATTAGCTATTTCTCCTGATGCTCTCCCCACAACTGTCCTCCTCTGACAGGCCCCAGTGTGTGGTATTCCCTTCCCTGTGTCCATGGGTTCTCATTGTTCAGCTAGTGAGAACATGGTGTTTCGATTTCTGTCCCTGTGTTAGTTTGTTAAGGATAATGGCCTACAGCTTTATCCATGTCCCTGCAAAGGACATGATCTTGCTCTTTTTTATGGCAACATAGTATTCCATGCTGTATATATGCCACATTTTTCTTAATCCAGTCTATCACTGATAGGCACTTGGGTTGATTCCATGTCTTTGCTATTGTGAATACTGCTGCAATGAATATACATGTCCATAATCTTTATAATAGAATTATTTATATTGCTTTGGGTATATACCCAGTAATAGGATGGCTGGGTCAAATGGTATTTCTGGTTCTAAATCTTTGAGGAATCACACTGTCTTCCACAATGGTTGAACTAATTTACATTCCCACCAACAGTGTAAAAGTGCTCATTTTTTCTCCACCTCAGCATCTGTTGTTTCTTGACTTTTAATAATTGCCATTCTGACTGGCATGAGATAGTATTTCATTGTAGTTTTAAATGTACATTTCTATGATTACTAATGGGCTTGAGAATCTTTTCATGTTTATTGGATATTTGGATATCTTATTTTTGAAGTCTTGTGTTGTTTAAGTGGGTGAGGGCTTTGTCTTTTTCTTGATTGATTTTAGGGTTCTTTATATATTCAAGGTAAAAGAATTTATTAGACATATGTGAAAAATTATCCTACTCCTTTTATTATTTTTTATAATTAAGTTCAGGTTACACGTGCAGGATGTGTCAGGTTTTACATAGATAAGCGTGTGCCATGGTGGTTTGCTGCACCTATCAATCCATCACCTAGGTATTAAGCCCGGCATGCATTAGCTATTTCTCCTGATGCTCTCCCACCTGTCACCCTCTGACAGGCCCCAGTGTGTGTATTCCCTTCCCTGTGTCCATGTGTTCTCATTGTTCAGCTCCCACTTATAAGTGAGAACATGGTGTTTGGTTTTCTGTTCCTGTGTTAGTTTGCTGAGGATAATGGCTTCCAGCTCCATCCATGTCCCTGCAAAGGACATGATCTCATTCCTTTTATGGCTGCATAGTATTCCATGGTGTATATGTGCCACATTTTCTTTATCCAGTCTATCATTGATGGGCATTTGGGTTGATTCCATGTCTTTGCTATTGTGAATAGTGCTGCAATGAATATACATGTGATCTTTATAATAGAATGATTTATATTCCTTTGGGTATATACCCAGTAATGGGATTGCTGGGTCAAATGGTATTTCTGGTTCTAGATCTTTGAGGAATCACACTGTCTTCCACAATGGTTGAACTAATTTACATTCCCACCAACAGTGTAAAAGTGTATTTCTCCACACCAGCATCTGTTGTTTCTTGACTTTTAATAATTGCCATTCTGACTGGTGTGAGATGGTATCTCATTGTGGTTTTGATTTGCATTTCTCTAATGATCAGTGATGTTGAGCTTTTTCATATGTTTGTTGGCTGCATAAATGTCTTCTTTTGAGAAGTGTCTGTTCATGTCCTTTGCCCAGTTTTTAATGGGGTCATTTTTTTTTCATGTATATTTGCTTAAGTTCCTTATAGACTCAGGATGTTAGACCTTTATCAGATGGATAGATTGAGAAAATTTTCTCCCATTCTGTAGGTTGTCTGTTCACTCTGATGATAATTTCTTTTGCTGTGCGGAAGCTCGTTAATTAAACTAGATCCCAATTGTCAAGTTTTGCTTTTGGTGCAGTTGCTTTTGGTGATTTTGTCATGAAGTATTTGGCTCTACTTACGTCCTGAATGGTAATGCCTAGATTTTGTTCTAGGGTTTTTATAGTTTTGTGTTTTACATTTAAGTCTTTAATCCATCTTGAGTTAATTTTTGCATAAGGTGTAAGGATGGTTCCAGATTCAATTTTCTGCATATGGCTAGCCAGTTTTCCCAGTATCATTTATTAAATTTAGGAATCTTTCCCCATTGCTTGTTTTTGTCAGGTTTGTTGAAGATCAGATAGTTGTAGATGTGTGGTCTTATTTCTGAGATCTCTATTCTGTTCCATTGGTCTATGTGCCTGTTTTGTACCAGTACCATGCTGTTTTGGTTACTGTAGCCTTGTAGTATAGTTTGAAGTCAGGTAGCGTGATGCCTCCAGCTTTGTTCTTTTGCTTAGGATTGTCTTGGCTATATGGGCTCTTTTTGGTTCCATATGAATTTTAAAGTAGTTTTTCTAATTCTGTGAAGAATGTCAATGGTAGTTTAATGGGAATAGCATTGAATCTATAAATTACTTTGGGCAGTATGGCCATTTTCACAATATTGATTCTTCCTATCCATGAGCATGGAATGTTTTTCCATTTGTTTGTGTCCTCTCTGATTTCCTTGAGCAGTGGTTTGTAGTTCTCCTTGAAGAGGTCCTTCACTTCCCTTGTTAGCTGTATTCCTAGGTATTTTATTCTCTTTGTAGCAATTGTGAATGGGAGTTCATTCATGATTTGGCTCTCTGCTTGTCTGTTGGTGTATAGGAATGCTTGTGATTTCTGCACATTGATTTTGTATCCTGAAACTTTACTTAAGTTACTGATCAGCGTAAGAAACTTTTTGGATGAGTTGTTGAAGTTTTCTAGATATAGGCTCATGCCATCTGCAAACAAAGACAATTTGACTTCTCTCTTCCTATTTGAATACCTTTATTTCTTTCTCTTGCCTGATTGCCCTGGCCAGAACTTCCAATACTATGTTGAATAGAGTGGTGAGAGTGGGCATCCTTGTCTTTCGCCAGTTTTCAAGGGGAAATGCTTTCAGCTTTTGCCCATTCAGTATGATATTGGCTGTGGGTTTGTCATAAATAGCTCTTATTATTTTGAGGTATGTTCCTTCAATACCTAGTTTATTGAGAGTTTTAACATGAAGGATGTTGAATTTTATCAAAGGCCTTTTCTGCATCTATTGAGATAATCATGTGGTTTTTGTCTTTAGTTCTGTTTATGTGATGAATTACATTTATTGATTTGCATATGTTGAACCAGCCTTGCATCCCAGGGATGAAGCTGACTTGATCATGGTGGATAAGCTTTTGATGTGCTGCTGGATTTGGTTTGCCAGTATTTTATTGAGGATTTTGCATCAATGTTCATCAGGGATATTGGCCTGAAGTTTTCTTTTTTTGTTGTATCTCTGCCAGGTTTTGGTATCAGGATGATGCTGGCCTCATAAAATGAGTTAGGAGGAGTCCTCCTTTTCAATTGTTTGGAATAGTTTCAGAAGAAATGGTACCAGCTCCTCTTTGTACCTCTGGTAGAATTCAGCTGTAAATCCATCTGGTCCTGGACTTTTTTGGTTGGTAGGCTATTTATTACTGCCTCAATTTCAGAACTTGTTATTGGTCTATTCAGGATTCAACTTCTTCCTGGTTCAGTCTTGGGAGGGTGTATGTGTCCAGGAATTTATCCATTTCTTCTAGATTTTCTAGTTTATTTGCATAGAGGTGTTTATAGTATTCTCTGATGGTTGTTTGTATTTCTGTGGGGTCAGTGGTGATATCCCCTTTATCATTTTTGATTGTATTTGTTTGATTCTTCTTTTTCTTTATTAGTCTAGCTAGTCTATTATCTATTTTTTGATTTTTCAAAAACCAGCTCCTGGATTCATTGATTTTTTTTGAAGGGTTTTTCATGTCTCTATCTCCTTCAGTTCTGCTCTGATCTTGGTTATTTCTTGTCTTCTGCTAGCTTTTGAATTTGTTTGCTCTTGGTTCTCTAGTTCTTTTAGTTGTGATGTTAGGGTATCAATTTGAGATCTTCCTTGCTTTTTGATCTGTGTATTTAGTGCTATAAATTTCCCTCTGAACAGTGCTTTAGCTGAGTCCCAGAGATTCTGGTATGTTGTATCTTTGTTCTCATTGGTTTCAAAGAACTTCTTGATTTCTGCCTTAATTTCATTATTTACCCAGAAGTCATTCAGGACTAGGTTGTTCAATTTCCATGTAGTTGTGTGGTTTTGAATGAGTTTCTTAATCTTGAATTCTAATTTGGTTGCCCTGTGGTTTGGGAGACTGTTTGTTATGATTTCATTTCTTTTGCATTTGCTGAGGAGTGTTTTACTTCCAATTATGTGATCATTTTTGGAGTAAGTGCCCTCTGGCACTGAGAAAAATGTATATTCTGTTGTTTTTGGGTGAAGAGTTCTGTAGATATTTAACAGGACCACTTGATCTAGAGCTGAGTTCAAGTCCTAAATATCTTTGTTAATTTTCTGTCTCAATGATCTAATATTGACAGTGGGGTATTAAAATCTTCCACTCTTATTGTGTGGAAGTCTAAGTCTCTTTTTATGCCTTTAAGAACTTGTTTTATGAATCTTGGTGCTCCTGTATTGAGTGCATATATATTTAGGATAGTTAGCTCTTCTTGTTGAATTGAACCCTTTACCATTATGTAATGCTCTTCTTTATCTTTTTTGACCTTTATTGATTTAAAGCCTATTTTGTCAGAAACCAGGATTGCAACCCCTACTTTTTTCTGCTTTCCATTTGCTTAATAAATTTTTCTTTATCCCTTTATTTTGAGTGTATGTGTGTCTTTGTAGCTGACATGTTTCTTTTGAATACAACACACTGATGGGTCTTGTTTTTTAATCCAGCTTGCCATCCTGTGTTTTTAAATTGGGGCATTCAACCCATTTACATTTAAGATTAATACTGTAATGTGTGAATTTGATCCTCTCATCATGATGCTGGCTGGTTAGTTTTGCAGACTTGTTAATAGAGTTGCTTCATAAGTGTCATTGGTCTGAGCACTTCATTGTGTTTTTGTGGTGGCTAGTAATGGTTTTTCCTTTCCATGTTTAATGCGTCCTTCAGGAGCTCTTGTAAGACAGACCTGATAGTGATGAATTCCCTCAGCATTTGCTTGTCTGAAAAGGATTTTATTTCTCCTTCACTTATGAAGCTTAGTTTGGCCAGATATGAAATTCTGGGTTGAAATTTTTCTTTAAGAATGTTGAATATTGGCCCCCAATCTCTTCTGGCTTGTAGGGTTTCCCTGAGAGACCACTGTTAGTCTGATGGGCTTCCTTTGTGGTAACCTGACCTTTCTCTCTGGCTGCCCTTAACATTTTTTCCTTCATTTTGACCTTGGAGAATCTGATGATTATGTGTCTTGGGGTTGATCTTCTCATGGAGTATCTTACTGGGTTCTCTGGATTTCCTGAATTTGAATGTTGGCCTGTCTTGCTAGGTTGGGGAAGTTCTCCTGGATGATATTCTGAAGCGTGTTTTCCAACTTGGTTCTATTCTCCCCATCTTTTTCAGGTACTCCAATGATCATAGGTTCAGTCTTTTACATAGTCCCATAGTTCTTGGAGGTTTTGTTTGTTCTTTTCATTCTTTTTTCTCTAATCTTGTCTGCCTGCCTTATTTCAGCAAGATAGTCTTCAAGCTCTGATATTCTTTCTTCCACTTGGTCTATTCAGCTATTGATACTTGTGTTGCATCATGAAGTTCTCGTGTGTTTTTTCAGCTCCATCAGGTCATTTATGTTCCTCTCTAAACTGGTTATTCTAGTTAATCCTGTAATCTTTTATCATGGTTCTTAGCTTCTTTGCATTGGGTTAGAACATAATCCTTTAGCTCAGCAAGTTTGTTATTACCCACCTTCTGAAGCCTACTTCTGTCAGTTCATCCATCTCACTTCAGCCCAGTTCTGTGCCCTTGCTGGAGAGGTGTTGTGATCATTTGGAGGAGAAGAGGCATTCTGGCTTTTGGAATTTCTCAGTTTTATCTACCTTTGATTTTTGAGGATCTGACCTTTTGGATGGGGTTTTGTGGGGTCTTTTTTGTTGATGTTGTTTGTTGTTGCTTTCTGTTTGTTTTTAACAGTCAGGCCCCTCTTCTGTAGGGCTGCTGCAGTTTGCTGTCCATCCAGACATTCACCTGGGTCTCTTGCACCTGGAGGTATCACCAGTGGAGGCTGCAGAACAGCAAAGATTGCTGCCTGCTCCTTCCTCCAGAAGTTTGTCCCAGAGAGGGCACTGACCTGATGCCAGTCAGAACTCTCCTGTATGAGGTGTCTGGCCACCCCTGTTGGGAGGTCTCACCCAGTCAGGAGGCATGGGATCAGGGTCCCGCTTATGAAGCAGTCTGGCTGCCCTTAGCAGAGCTGGTGCACTGTGCTGGGGAATCCTCATCTGGACTGCCTGGACTCTTCAGAGCCAGCAGGCAGGAAGGATTAAGTCCTGAAACTGAGACCACAGCCGCCCCTCCCCCCAAGTGCTCTGTCCAGGGGAGATTACAGTTCTGTCTGTAAACCCCTGGCTGGAGTTGCTAAAATTCCTGCTGTGTGGCCCTGCCCAGTGAGGAGGAATACATCTGGGTCCCACTTAAAGAAACAGTCTGACCATGATCTGCCCCAGCAGCTGTGCTGAGCTGTGGGGAATTCTGCCCAGTCTTCCTAGCACTGGCAGGGAAAAACTGCTGACTAGAACCACAGTAATGGTGGTCGCCCCTCCCCTTGGGAACTTGGGTCATCTTAGGCAGACTCCAGCCTGCTGTGCTGGTCAGCGGGGATTCCAAGCTAGTGGATCTTCGTTTGCGGGATTCTGTGTGATTGGGACACACTGAGAGAGGCTGCTTGGCTCCCTGGCTTCAGCTCCCTTTCCACGGGAGTGGATGGATCTCCTGCCTCACTGGAGTTCCAGAAGCCACTGGGGTATGGAAAAACTCCTGCAACTCAGTGCTTACCGGAGCAGCTGCCAGCCCCTGCAGCTGCCATGGGTCTGCACAGCTTTGTGCTTGGGACCCAAGGCCTTGGTGCTGTAGGCTCACAAGAGAATATCCTGATCTGCGGGTTGCAAAAATCTGTGGGAAAAGCGTTCCTCGGGCGGGTAGCACAATCCCTCCCCGCCTCCCTTGGCTAAGGGAGGGAAGTCACTTTGCCCCGTGCAGTTCCTGGGTGAACCATCACCCCATCCTGATTTTCCTTGCTCTTTATGGGTCGCACCAACTGCCTAGTCAGTCCGAATGAGAGGATCTGGCTACCTCAGTTGGAAATGCAGAATTCATTCACTGTTTATGATCATCTAGGTAGGAGCTGCAGACCAGAGGTGTTTCTACTCGGCCATCTTGTTCTCTCCCTCTATCCTACTCCTTTTACCCTTGTAAATGGTGGCTTTTGATGAAAAGTTTATAGTGTTTTCCTTTTTGGTTTGTGGTTTTTGTGCCTTTAAAAACAATGTTGCTAATCCAAAGACTACACAGATATTTTCCTGTCATTGCTTTTCAGAAACTTTTTTCCTTTTTTCATTTCTATTCGTAATCTACCTGGAATTAATTTTCATAAATGGCATAAGGTAGGCTGTTACACCATTTTTTCACCATTTAGATATCTGGTTTACCCAGCCCCATTTATTAAAAACACTACTCTGGCCTGATTGTTCTGTCATGATCATTCTATTATAAATCAAGTGTCAAATATATGTTTAAGTCTGCTTCAGTGCTGTCTATTTTGTTCTCTGTCCATGCACCAGTGCCACACAGTCTTAAATACATTAGTTTTATAATAATTTGATATTTGATAGTATAAATTCCCTAACTCTCTTGTATAAGATCTTGACCATTATTGACCCTTTCTTTTTTCATATACAATTAGAATAAACTTATTCATTTCAATGACAAAACTACTTGAATTTTATTGGAGATTCAGTATTGAGTCTTCTAATCTATGAACATAGTATATTTCCTCCATTTAAGTATTTCTTCATTTTCCTCAGTGTGTGTGTGTATATATATATATAATTATATATATATATATATATATATATATAGTTTTATATGTGAAGATTTGCACAAATCTGAATCATTTTAAAACCTTTTTTCTCATACTACAGTATAATGTTTAGTTCTGACACATATCACTATAGACTCTTTTCATTCTTTCTTTTTTTGTTGTTCTTGAATTCAAGTTCTTGACCTTCAAGACAATTTGTGAAATGGTGCTTACTGGTGTTTTGGTTATATATTAGATTATTTATAATTTTTGGTTAAGCGTTGAATAACAAAAAACACTTTGCTTATTTTTCTGGATATATCTTAACAGTTAATGTATTTGTGTATCCAATTCAGATATTTTTTGAAAATTATTTTGATGTAATATTGATACTTTTAATTAATATTTCTAATACTTATTTTTCTTTTCTATGGAATATAATGCTGGATAAAGTAAGTTCTCTAAATTTGTAGATGATATTAAGTAAGACATCTTAATTGCTTTTCACTTGAAATTTTTACATGCTACTTGAAGGAAAACATGATCTTAAAAGTATGAGCAAATATTTTGACAAAATTATTCTGTCTCTCTAACAATGCAACAATTTCTTAAAATGAGAAGACTTTATTTTTATTGTGAAGTTTTTAATATTCAGGCATATTAGTACTTCTTATTGGGATGCAATGTGAAGTACATTGCTTACATTTGTAAGCAATGTACCAAAGGGTAGTCTCAAATAAATTTGTTATGTAAAACATTATTAACTAAAACATGTTCAATAAAAATTGTGTGTTTTTGTGTCACTCTATTTAATCTTGGTATCTGTGGTCAGGACACCTTGCTCTGATGATATACCTCTACATTAATCTTAAATAAGGAGGCTGCAGAACAGCAAAGATGGCTGCCTCCTTCCTCTGGAGCTCTGTCCCAGAGGGCCAACCTGATGCCAGTGAACTCTCCTGTATGAGGTGTCTGGTGACCCTGTTGGGAGGTCTCACCAGTCAGGAGGCACAGGATCAGGGGCCCCTTAAGCAGTCTGCTGCCCTTAGTGGAGCTGTGCAGGAATCCCTTCCAGACTGCAGACTCTTCAGAGCCAGCAGGCAGGAAGGATTAAGTCCTGAACTGAGACCTGGCACCCCTCCCCAGGGCTCTGTCCAGGAGATTTTGTCCAAACCTGGCTGGGTTGCAATTCCTGCTGGGGCCCTGCCCAGTGAGGAGGAGCATTGGGTCCCCAAAAGCAGTCTGACCATGATCTGCCCCAGCACTGTGCTGAGCTGGGAACTGCCCAGTCTTCTGGCACTGGCGGGAAAAACTGCTGACTAGCCACAGTAATGGTGATCCCCTCCCCTGGGAACTGGGTCATCTTAGACTCCAGCCTGCTGCTGGTCAGCAGGTTGC
Organism: Colobus guereza; assembly: GCA_030247045.1. Taxonomy (NCBI): domain Eukaryota; kingdom Metazoa; phylum Chordata; class Mammalia; order Primates; family Cercopithecidae; genus Colobus; species Colobus guereza. The sequence goes on along the minus strand of CM058096.1, from coordinate 98,193,860 downwards.
AAGCTGGTGGATCCCTGCTCTGTGATTGGGACACCAAGGCCCTGGTGGGGCTCAAAGAATTCCTGATCCGGGGGTTGCAAAAATTCTGTGTTCCTGGTGGGTACACAATCCTCAGCCTCCCTTGGCTGGGGAGTCACTCCCGTGCAGTTCCTGGGTGCATCACATCCTGTTTTTCCTTGCTCTTGTGTCTCACCAACTGCCTAGTCAGTCAATGAGATCTGGCTACCTCAGTTGAAATGCAGATTCATTCACTGTTTATGATCATCTAGGTGAGCTGCAGACCAAGATTTTCTACTCATCTTGTTCTCTTTATCCTTTTTTATTGTAATGGTCTTTTGATGAAAAGTTTATAGTGTTTCCTTTTTTGGTTTATTGGTTTGTGCCTTTAAAAACTGTTGTTATAAAAAGACTAAGAATATTTTTGTCATTAGTTTTGAAATTTTTCCTTTTCATTTCATAAGTAATCTCCTGGATTAATTTTCATAAATGGCATAATGAGTGTTACACCATTTTTTCACCATTTGATCTGGTTTACAGATTTATTCACTACTCACAAGATTGTTCTGTCATGATCATTCTATTATAAATCAAGTGTCAAATATATGTTTAGAGTCTGCTTCAGTGCTGTCATTTTGTTCTCTGTCCATGCACCAGTGCCACATCTTAAATACATTGGTTTATAATAATTTGATGTTGATAAAAAAATTCTAACTTTCTGTATAAGATCTTGAACCATTATTGATTTCTCATACAATGGAAACAAACTTCATTTAATGAAAAATATAGTTTTAAGATTGTAGTCTTCTAATCTATGAACATATTATATTTCTCCATTTAGTATTTCTTCATTTTTCAGTGTGTGTGTGTATATATATAATTATATATATATATAGTATATATATATATATAGTTTATATGTGAAGATCAAAATGTGAATCATTTTAAAATTTTTCTCATACTACAGATAATGTTTTTCTGACACATATCAATAGATTTTCATTCTTTCTTTTTTTTGTTGTTCTTGAATTCAAGTTCTTGACCTTCAAGACAATTTGTGAGAAATTGCACTGGTGTTTGGTTATATATTAGATCATAATTTTTTCTGAATAACAAAAAACATTTGCTTACTGGATATATCTTAACAGTTAATGTGTTTGTGTAATTCAGATATTTTTGAAAATATTTTGATGTAATATTGATACTTTTAATTAATATTTCAAACATTTTCTTCTAGAATATAATGCTGAATAAGTAAGTTCTCTAATGTAGATGGAGTAAGACATCTTATTACTTTTCATGAAATTTTTACATGCTACTTGAAGAAAACATGATCTTAAAAGTATGAGCAAATATTTTGAAACAAAATTATTCTGTCTCTAACAATGCAACAATTTCTTAAAATGAAGACTTTTATTTTATGAAGTTTTTATTCAGGCTAGTACTTCTTATTATGCAATGTGAATACATTGCTTTACAGAACATGTTCCAAAAGTGATCTCAAATAAATTTGTTATGAAACATTATTAACTAAAACATGTTCAATAAAAATTATTGTGTTTTGTGTCACTCTATTTAATCTTAGTATTGTGGTCAACAGCTTGATGATATATCTACATTAATCTTAAATAATATATTAAGATGTTTGTTATAGAAATGAACCAACAATACCATGTTTTTGTTTTAAGTTCAGATAATAATAGTTACCTACTCCATTTGTGTTAGAAGATTTTAGCATTATGGGCTTTCCCATCTTAGAACCTAGTTAAAATGAATAGTAAATGTTTATTTAAATTTTATGAAAAATGTCTGTGAATTAATCAGATTATTTACATAAAAGCTCGTATCAAACTGCATTCATTGGTGTATCACTGTGTCTAATACTTTTTTTTTTTGTATATTCTTTGTACAGATTAGAAATCTATTATATTTGCCTCACATTTTCTACTTTTCAAACATTACCAGCCACAGTAACTTTGAATACTGATCTGTCACCTGTTTTCAAATTTAGAGAGGAGTAAATGAACTCAATAGTTTTTATTTTATGTCATGCAATGTTGCCTAAAAGATATGTAAAACATATAAAAATAGCACTATATGTCAATTTATTTAATTTAGTCAGATAAAAAGTTTCTAGGCTCTTTTCAAATGAGCTTGAACAAATAATAATGAGATAAAGGAATTACTCTAAAATATATTGAGGATATCTGTATGCAGTTTCTTTTCTGTAATTGAATCTTTGTCACTTATTTTCTATAATATTGAGTTAGAAGACAGGTTTTGTTTTGCCTTTTCAGTGTCATTTACCCAAGTTCAAGTTCTTCATAGACACCTCAAACTGAATATGGGTAAATAAATGTTTTTAAAAAAATCTCATTTAACTAAGATTCATTTTCTCATTGATCAAGAAAACTGGAATCACCATTTGACTTCTCTTTACTCACAATTAGTCATCTGTTTCTGTCATGACATCATAACTATCTAAAGTGTCCATGCTTCTCCATGATTGTCATTAACTCAAGAATGACATATTCTTTTCCATTAGTCTTGGAATAAGAAATTTCTCTTATGTCTCCAGACTTGTTTCAATTTAATATCTTGAAATGAATTCTTTTATTTCTCTTGAGAACATTTTCTGAATATTCCTTGGTTCTAATGGTTTTCATCTCATTAAGAATAAGCTTCATCAGGAAAACTTTTGCTCCTCTTATACTGTATTTGGTGTCTCCATCTGTGATAACTGATTTTATTTGGATGAGACTAACATTAAATCATTGAACTGAATAAAAGTCCTATTATAGGCAGATGTATAATAAGAAGGTCTGATGTAAAGACCAACATAATGAAAAATTATCAGTAGATGGCCTTAGTTTCATTACATCATCAGCTCTTATCTCTGTGCAGTTTGGACTTGAACTAATATTTTGGGTGATGTTAGATGGAATGACCACTGATTGCTGGGTCTTGAGCTCCTTATACTGAAGAAATTTGCTTACCTCCTAGAGTAGCAATTACTTCTCTGTTTGTCTCTCTCTTTCTCTGTCTCTTTTCTTGTGTCTCTACCCATCAGTTTGTCATCTCCAATATATATTCTATACAGATGTAACATTTCAGTCAATGATACAATACATGATATCCTGAATTACAATATTTTTCTATGCTTATATTGAGATATGGTGAAATTCCTGTGCTCATCTATAATTGACAATATTCAGTAAATGTCTGCTGTACAAGATTGTGGAAATAGTAAGCAATGGTCTGTAGTAGCTGTACCATCTAGGTGTATTTAAATACACTCTATGCTGTTTCAAAGGACAATATTGCTAATAACATTTGAAAATATCTTTTAAGTGACATGACTGTTTTTGTTTTGTGTGTATTTTATCTTTTTTAGAAAGCTATTAAATATATTATGTTTTTATAATTATTTTTTTCTTTTTATTATACTTTAAGTTCTAGGGTACATGTGCATAGTGCAGGTTTGTTACATATGTATACTTGTGCCATGTTGGTGTGCTGCACCCATCAACTCGTCAGCACCCATCAATTCATCATTTATATCAGGTATAACTCCCCAATGCAATCCCTCCCCCTCCCCTCCCATGATAGGCCCAGTGTGTGATGTTCCCCTTCCGAGTCCAAGTGATCTCATTGTTCAGTTCCACCTATGAGTGAGAACATGCGGTGTTTGGTTTTCTGTTCTTGTGATAGTTTGCTAAGAATGATGGTTTCCAGCTGCATCCATGTCCCTACAAAGGACACAAACTCATCCTTTTTATGGCTGCATAGTATTCCATGGTGTATATGTGCCACATTTTCTTAATCCAGTCTGTCACAGATGGACATTTGGGTTGATTCAAGTCTTTGCTATTGTGAATAGTGCTGCAATAAACATACGTGTGCATGTGTCTTTGTAGTAGAATAATTTATAATCCTTTGGGTATATACCCAGTAATGGGATGGCTGGGTCATATGGTACATCTAGTTCTAGATCCTTGAGGAATCGCCATACTGTTTTCCATAATGGTTGAACTAGTTTACAATCCCACCAACAGTGTAAAAGTGTTCCTATTTCTCCACATCCTCTCCAACACCTGTTGTTTCCTGATTTTTAATGATTGCCATTCTAACTGGTGTGAGATGGTATCTCATTGTGGTTTTGATTTGCATTTCTCTGATGGCAGTGATGATGAGCATTTTTCATGTGTCTGTTGGCTGTATGAATGTCTTCTTTTGAGAAATGTCTGTTCATATCCTTTGCCCACTTTTGATGGGGTTGTTTGTTTTCTTGTATATTTGTTTGAGTTCTTTGTAGATTCTGGATATTAGCCCTTTGTCAGATGAGTAGATTGCAAAAATTTTCTCCCATTCTGTAGGTTGCCTGTTCACTCTGATGGTAGTTTCTTTTGCTGTGCAGAAGCTCTTTAGTTTAATTAGATCCCATTTGTCAATTTTGGCTTTGCTTTTTGTTTTAGACATGAAGTCCTTGCCCATGCCTATGTCCTGAATGGTACTACCTAGATTTTCTTCTAGGGTTTTTATGGTATTAGGTCTAACATTTAAGTCTCTAATCCATCTTGAATTAATCTTCGTATAAGGAGTAAGGAAAGGATCCAGTTTCAGCTTTCTACTTATGGCTAGCCAATTTTCCCAGCACCATTTATTAAATAGGAATCCTTTCCCCATTTCTTGTTTCTCTCAGGTTTGTCAAAGATCAGATGGCTGTAGATGTGTGGTATTATTTCTGAGGACTCTGTTCTGTTCCATTGGTCTATATCTCTGTTTTGGTACCAGTACCATGCTGTTTTGGTTACTGTAGCCTTGTAGTATAGTTTGAAGTCAGGTAGCGTGATGCCTCCAGCTTTGTCCTTTTGACTTAGGATTGTCTTGGCAATGCGGGCTCTTTTTGGTTCCATATGAACTTTAAAGCAGTTTTTCCAATTCTGTGAAGAAACTCATTGGTAGCTTGATGGGGATGGCATTGAATCTATAAATAACCTTGGGCAGTATGGCCATTTTCACGATATTGATTCTTCCTATCCATGAGCATGGTATGTTCTTCCATTTGTTTGTGTCCTCTTTTATTTCACTGAGCAGTGGTTTGTAGTTCTCCTTGAAGAGGTCCTTTACATCCCTTGTAAGTTGGATTCCTAGGTATTTTATTCTCTTTGAAGCAATTGTGAATGGAAGTTCATTCCTGATTTGGCTCTCTGCTTGTCTGTTACTGGTGTATAAGAATGCTTGTGATTTTGCACATTAATTTTGTATCCTGAGACTTTGCTGAAGTTGCTTATCAGCTTAAGGAGATTTTGGGCTGAGACAATGGGGTTTTCTAAATATACAATCATGTCATCTGCAAACAGGGACAATTTGACTTCTTCTTTTCCTAACTGAATACCCTTGATTTCTTTCTCTTGCCTGATTGCCCTAGCCAGAACTTCCAACACTATGTTGAATAGGAGTGGTGAGAGAGGGCATCCCTGTCTTGTGCCAGTTTTCAAAGGAATTTTTCCAGTTTTTGCCCATTCAGTATGATATTAGCTGTGGGTTTGTCATAAATAGCTCTTATTATTTTGAGGTACGCTCCATCAATACCGAATTTATTGAGCGTTTTAGCATGAAGGGCTGTTGAATTTTGTCAAAAGCCTTTTCTGCATCTATTGAGATAATCATGTGGTTCTTGTCTTTGGTTCTGTTTATATGCTGGATTACGTTTATTGATTTGCGAATGTTGAACCAGCCTTGCATCCCAGGGATGAAGCCCACTTGATCATGGTGGATAAGTTTTTGATGTGCTGCTGAATCCGGTTTGCCAGTATTTTATTGAGGATTTTGCATCGATGTTCATCAGGGATATTGGTCTAAAATTCTCTTTTTTTAATGTCTCTGCCAGGCTTTGGTATCAGGATGATGTTGGCCTCATAAAATGAGTTAGGAGGATTCCCTCTTTTTCTATTGATTGGAATAGTTTCAGAAGGAATGGTACCAGCTCCTCCTTGTACCTCTGGTAGAATTCAGCTGTGAATCCATCTGGTCCTGGACTTTTTTGGTGGTAGGCTATTAATTGTTGCCTCAATTTCAGAGCCTGCTATTGGTCTATTCAGGGATTCAACTTCTTCCTGGTTTAGTCTTGGGAGAGTGTAAGTGTCCAGGAAATTATCCATTTCTTCTAGATTTTCTAGTTGATTTGCGTAGAGGTGTTTATAGTATTCTCTGATGGTAGTTTGTATTTCTGTGGGGTCGGTGGTGATATCCCCTTTATCATTTTTTATTGCATCTATTTGATTCCTCTCTCTTTTCTTCTTTATTAGTCTTGCTAGCGGTCTGTCAATTTTGTTGATCTTTTCAAAACCAACTCCTGGATTCATTGATTTTTGAGGGTTTTTGTGTCTATCTCCTTCAGTTCTGCTCTGATCTTAGTTATTTCTTGCCTTCTGCTAGCTTTTGAATGTGTTTGCTCTTGCTCTCTAGTTCTTTTAATTGTGATGTTAGAGTGTCAATTTTAGATCTTTCCTGCTTTCTCTTGTGGGCATTTAGTGCTATAAATTTCCCTCTACACACTGCTTTAAATGTGTCCCAGAGATTCTGGTATGTTGTATCTTTGTTCTCATTGGTTTCAAAGAACATCTTTATTTCTGCTTTCATTTCGTTATGTACCCAGTAGTCATTCAGGAGCAGGTTGTTCAGTTTCCATGTAGTTGAGCGGTTTTGATTGAGTTTCTTAGTCCTGAGTTCTAGTTTGATTGCACTGTGGTCTGAGAGACAGTTTGTTATAATTTCTGTTCTTTACATTTGCTGAGGAGTGCTTTACTTCCAATTATGTGGTCAATTTTGGAATAAGTGCGATGTGGTGCTGAGAAGAATGTATATTCTGTTGATTTGGGGTGGAGAGTTCTATAGATGTCTATTAGGTCTGCTTGGTGCAGAGATGAGTTCAATTCCTGGATATCCTTGTTAACTTTCTGTCTCGTTGATCTGTCTAATGTTGACAGTGGAGTGTTGAAGTCTCCCATTATTGTATGGGAGTCTAAGTCTCTTTGTAAGTCTCTAAGGACTTGCTTTATGAATCTGGGTGCTCCTGTATTGGGTGCATATATATTTAGGATAGTTAGCTCTTCCTGTTGAATTGATCCCTTTACCATTATGTAATGGCCTTCTTTGTCTCTTTTGATCTTTGATGGTTTAAAGTCTATTTTATCAGAGACTAGGATTGCAACCCCTGCTTTTTTTTCTCCATTTGCTTGGTAGATCTTCCTCCATCCCTTTATTTTGAGCCTATGTATGTCTCTGCATGTGAGATGGGTCTCCTGAATACAGCAGACTGATGGGTCTTGACTCTTTATCCAGTTTGCCAGTCTGTGTCTTTTAATTGGAGCATTTAGTCCATTAACATTTAAGGTTAATATTGTTATGTGTGAACTTGATCCTGCCATTATGATATTAACTGGTTATTTTGCTCATTAGTTGATGCAGTTTCTTCCTAGCCTCGATGGTCTTTACATTTTGGCATGTTTTTGCAATGGCTGGTACCGGTTGTTCCTTTCCATGTTTAGGGCTTCCTTCAGGGTCTCTTGTAAGGCAGGCCTGGTGGTGACAAAATCTCTAAGCATTTGCTTATCTGTAAAGGATTTTATTTCTCCTTCACTGATGAAACTTAGTTTGGCTGGATATGAAATTCTGGGTTTAAAATTCTTTCTTTAAGAATGTTGAATATTGGCCCCACTCTCTTCTGGCTTGTAGAGTTTCTGCCGAGAGATCTGCTGTTAGTCTGATGGGCTTCCCTTTGTGGGTAACCCGACCTTTCTCTCTGGCTGCCCTTAAGATTTTTTCCTTCATTTCAACTTTGGTGAATCTGGCAATTATGTGTCTTGAGTTGCTCTTCTGGAGGAGTATCTTTGTGGCGTTCTCTGTATTTCCTGAATTTGAATGTTGGCCTGCCCTACTAGGTTGGGGAAGTTCTCCTGGATGATATCCTGAAGAGTGTTTTCCAACTTGGTTCCATTTTCCCCTCACTTTCAGGCACCCCAATCAGACGTAGATTTGGTCTTTTACATAATCCCATACTTCTTGCAGGCTTTGTTCATTTCTTTTCTTCTTTTTCTTTTGGTTTCTCTTCTCGCTTCATTTCATTCATTTGATCCTCAATCGCTGATACTCTTTCTTCCAGTTGATCGAGTCGGTTACTGAAGCTTGTGCATTTGTCACGTATTTCGTGTCATGGTTTTCATCTCTGTCATGTCGTTTATGACCTTCTCTGCATTAATTAGTTTCTGTCAATTCTTCCACTCTTTTTCAAGATTTTTAGTTTCTTTGCGCTGGGTACGTAATTCCTCCTTTAGCTCTGAGAAGTTTGATGGACTGAAGCCTCTTCTCTCATCTCGTCAAAGTCATTCTCTGACCAGCTTTGATCCGTTGCTGGCGATGGGCTGCGCTCCTTTGCAGGGGAGATGCGCCTATTTTTGAATTTCCAGCTTTTCTGCCCTGCTTTTTCCCCATCTTTGTGGTTTTATCTGTCTCTGGTCTTTGATGATGGTGACGCACTGATGGGGTTTTGGTATAGGTGTCCTTCCTGTTTGATAGTTTTCCTTCTAACAGTCAGGACCCTCAGCTATAGGTCTGTTGGAGATTGCTTGAGGTCCACTCCAGACCCTGTTTGCCTGGGTATCAGCAGCAGAGGTTGCAGAAGATAGAATATTGCTGAACAGCGAGTGTACCTGTCTGATTCTTACTTTGGAAGCTTCCTCTCAGGGGTGTACTCCACCCTGTGAGGTGTGGGTGTCAGACTGCCCCTAGTGGGGGATGTCTCCCAGTTAGGCTACTCAGGGTCAGGGACCCACTTGAGCAGGCAGTCTGTCCCTTCTCAGATCTCAACCTCCGTGTTGGGAGATCCACTGCTCTCTTCAAAGCTGTCAGACAGAGTCGTTGCGCCTGCAGGTTTCTGCTGCTTCCCCTGTTTGTTGTTTTTTAGCTGAGCCCTGTCCCCAGAGGTGGAGTCTACAGAGACAGGCAGGTTTCCTTGAGCTGCTGTGAGCTCCACCCAGTTGGAGCTTCCCAGGGCTTTGTTTACCTACTTAAGCCTCAGCAATGGCGGGCGCCCTCCCCAGCCTCGCTGCTGCCTTGCAGTTAGATCGCCGCAGACTGCTGTGTTAGCAATGAGGAGGCTCCGTGGGCGTGGGACCCTCCCGGCCAGGTGTGGGATATAATCTCCTGGTGTGCCCATTTGCTTAAAGTGCAGTTTTGGGGTGGGAGTTACCCGATTTTCCAGGTGTTGTGTGTCTCAGTTCCCCTGCCTAGGAAAAGGGATTTCCTTTCCACTTGCACTTCCCAGGTGAGGTGATGCCTGGCCCTGCTTCATCTCTGGCTGTTTGGGCTGCAACAGCTGACCAGCACCGATTGTCCGGCACTTCCTAGTGAGATAAACCCAGTCTCTCAGTTGAAAATGCAGAAATCACCTGTCTTCTGAGTCACTCGTGCTGCGAGCTGGGGACTGGAGCTGTTCCTATTCGGCCATCTTGCTCCGCCCTCCAATTATCTTTCTTTCTTACTGAAGCACAAGCTCCCTAAGATGAAGGATTATGCTGTTCTTTTTCACAACTAGAACCCAAGTCACTAAGACAGTTCCTGTCATTGAATAAATTTTAACTTCAGGTAACATTACTACCATACCTACTCCCTTGACAACTAGACTACTCTCTCTAAAACATAATTGATTATTTAATTCTTCTAAATTAAGACAATTTTTAAGTCAAACAGTTGCATTTCTTTCACTAAAATATTCTGTGAACACCAAATGTGCTGTAACATTTTAGTAAAATATATTAAATAGAAAGAAATATGAAAATTTTACAAAAGCAAGCTGAATCCTAAGTCCAGACTTTGAAGTCTGTCAGAGACTGCTGTAAAATAAAATGAAGAAATATAATGGGCTTTTATCATCTATGATACACAATTCTTTTCTTGAAAAATTCCCAGCACTTCACTTTTATGAGAAGAGTAAGAAAGTTATAAATAAATATATGAAACAGTGCGTGTGCTTTTTGTGTGTATGGATATGTGTGAATGATTCATGCAGTACTTAAAATGAAACATCCCAGTGTGGAGGAAATTTCATAAGATATATTGAGGATAAGAGAAAAAGTCTTAATATTTGAGTTCCTTCAATTTCCTTTATTTAAAAGGCAAATGCATTTGTGTATCTAGGATAAATGTTTAATAATTATTTATTTCCCCTCCTCATAAACCAGAAGTTAATAAGTTCACCAACCTTAAAATAAAACATTAGACTTTTAGTTTTAGCTCCAACATGCAAATAACTTGGAAGTCATTATCCTAACCAACCTTATGGCACAAAGTACGTGAAGAAATAGAGTATCAATTATTTTTCGTGGACCCATCAGTGAATTGGGTTCACAGGGCAAATTTGTGTCCCTAAAATGTAAAGAAAGATGTGAATACAGAAAATCACAGTCAAGGTCTGCCTACCTGAGACAGAAGCTATTGGAGCAAAACTTGAATAGGAAGACTTAAATTGTAATTACAACAAATTGCTGGAGGCTGAGTATAGACTCGTTTGAGAGTAAGAAATTCCTGGTAGCTTCATTCTTAATGAGGCCCAATATTTTTGTAGTTTTTTATATACAGGAATCCCACCAGGTTCTTATAGTAAAGAATTAAGAAAATTGTGTGTTTGGGTTGAAGCACTACCTGACATTAAAGGAAGGACTTGGAGAGAGAAAAAAAAAAAAAAAAGAAAGAAAAGAAAATTCCCCTCACACCTGGAAGAGAAAAGGGAAGAGTAACCATTATGAAATATGCACAGGGCATTCTTCATTACAAAGGCCTAACCTCCTAGGGAAAAGACTACCAGAGACAAATCCCACTTATGGGGGAGACATTAACTAACTCCAGTGCCTGTTAAGCATTCTGTCTTACCTAAGGACAGAGGATTCTAAGAAATGCTTGAAAATGTTGCAGTTTAGGGACACAAACCCACTAAAAGGCTGATATTTAATTATAAGATTATACAATCCCCTTTTATACTTTACCAACAATATCAACTTTTCTCTAGTATAATAACAGAATATTACAGTCCAAATAATTTATTATGTAGACCATCTAAGGAGAAGGTATCAGAGACTCTCAAGTTCAACAGAAGAGACAAAAACAAGAACAACTATTAGAGTTTAAAACCTTTGGCACATAACAAAAGCAGACATTAAAGACACCTCAACTCCTGGCCAGATTACCATGAAACCTCAGATTAACTATCATTTTCATCAATTCCTTTTTCTTTGCTTTTCCCCCAGCTTTATTGAGGTATAATTGACAAAAAACAAGTGTATACATTAAATTGATTATTTGATATATGATACACTGTAAAATGATTACCACAATCAAATTAATTGACACATCCATGGCCACACATAGTTACCATTATGTGTAGGAATTGGGAGGGTAGGTGAAGACACAAGATTTACTCTTTTAGCAAATTTCAAATATAAAATGCACTATGATTAATTATAGCCTCCAAAATGTACATCAGATCACCAGAACATATTCATCTTGTAATTGAAATTTTGTACCCTTTAACCAACCTTTTTTTATTCTTCCATGCCCTGGCAACCACTGTTCTGCCTATGCTTCCATGAGACTGATTCATTAGGGTTGCACATATAAGTAAGATCATACTGTTGCAAGACTTTTCTTAGTTCAGCTAAAGACGGAGTTCTTGTTCCATAGCCATGAAAATTTAGGCTTGAGGACTATTTGAAAAGTTAGTAGGACAGGGTTTTATTGGTTGAAACGGAAGAAAAGGGGAAACAGAGACTCTCTGCAAAGCCTGAGTCCCTGCTGGTGCTCTTCCTGCCTTGCCTTTTGAATTCTAGTTTCACACAGGAAGAGGAGGGGCCAGGCTCCTCCCCACTGCAAATAGCATGAACTTCTGTAGCTCTATTCCAGTGTGCATTCCTCCCAGTGTGCAGGTGGGTTGGAGACTCTGCTAGGGAACCCTTACCACCTGGCTATCTCATTCCCAACTCTTAAGAAGTACATCTAACGGCTGTTAGAATAAGGATAAGGATAAAGACCCATCTTAAGTGCTTCCTGCTGACAGAGGGAGCTGTTTAGGGGAAAATGGCAGTCAGAGTTCCCTCAGAGGCCTGTTTAAAGGTTCCCAGCAGAAGGGACTATCATCAGAGGCTCTGGTTGAACACCACTTGAAGTTTGATGGCCTGAAGGAAAGAAGAGACAACCAAAGTTTTTAGAAAACATGTATTAAAATGAAACAAGGGGAGGGGTAAAGACAGCTCAAAAATTCTGAGGCCTTTTTCCAGTTTGCACAGGGAAGGGGAGGCCAAAAGCCTGACTGGTAAAAAAAACTTTACCCATTTGCTGGCGTGTTGGGCTTCTGGGTTCCCTTCCCGTTAGCCCAACCCTAAGCCTAGCAGTTTAAAGTTTAGGAAATTAACTTTTTCCAGTTTGGAGGATGCATCTGAGGAAAGTGTCCCATAGTACAAAGACACGATTACCTATCTGTGAAAAGAAAACCGAGTAGGAGAAAGGAAGAAAGAAGGCATGTTTTCAAAAATTCCAGAAGTTTAGGATGTATTTGAAAGGGATACAGACTGAAAATAAATGGCTACCCGTTTAGAAAGAGGGGAGCAGGTTTCCCTTGTTCCCTTCTCTTCCTAGCAGATACCAAGGGTACTTGAGGGAGAGAAGGAAGATCATCCTCTTTCCTTCTTCTGTCCTTGCATTCCTGAGTCCTGGCAACCTTGGCGGGTGCCACCATAAGTGCTAGAGTGGCTTACACCCATTAAGTGGGGGAGGAGGAGGGAGGGTGGTTACTAAAGAATAGAAATTGTCTGCTCTCATCTATGTCTTTTTTCCACCTACTGTTAGTAGCCTCATATTTCCTAGACCACATTTATGCCATGGATACTAATGTGAGTGGCCTTTAGCCTTTATCCATGAAACAGGAAGCTTGGGTTAATCAGCAGGAATCAGCCATGTTCACCTGCACTGTGTCTTTCAACTTCAGCTATTATCTGCCTCTGATTCCCTCAAATCCAGTTTTCTTTCCTAGGGCTTTGATCCAAAGCTTGGAATTGAGTTTGGGATGCTAAGGTGAAACTGTGGAACTGAGTCCTCCTCCAACAATGGAGAGAAAAGTATGTCATGTGACAAACCCAGAAAACTGGTGGCTATAGTTAAGCTTGCTAGGATTTAGGTGCATGGTACTGGTCTTTGGTTAGCTCCCTTAGTCTTAATTTTCCAAAAAAAAAAAAAAAAAATACCTCTGAGTGATGGGCATCTTATTTATTCCCATCACCTGGCAAGATTTGCAGGATAATTGCTCAGAACCAGAATGTTGACCCAGATTTCTACAATACCCATCCCTTTTGCTCTTTCTGACCTGCAGCTGGAGATTGCTGGTTGGTTCACAGGAACAAGCAGGGTTAGTCTAAAAATATAGGCAAAAATTTAAAAACAACTGAGTTTAGAATTTAATGACAAATGTATGATAAGTTTTTGGAACATAATTTTTCTCTCCATTCCTCATTTTTGTTCAAAGCAACAACAACAACAACAACAAATTATCATAGGACTGAGTGGTTTGCAAAATAGACTTTAGTTTTATACTTGGCCTCATTATTTGCATAAAGTGCAGCATGAATACCTAGTTCTACACAGGCCTTTTGGATTGGCTTTAATGGAACTCTATTCCACAGGGAATCTCAGATAAGACCTTTTAAAGTCAAGCCCAGCCATAGGTTTGTATCCTCAAATATCTGTGAATTTGGTGATCCTTTCCTCTTAAGGTCCCAAGATAAACTTGGAGCTTCTGGATCTGTTAGAAAGTGATATTCTTCTGACTACAGGACAGGAACCATGTACAGGGACTGTGTAGGCAAGGGTATAAGGCCAGTTTCTTCCAGGGGAGTTTATCGGCTCTGCAAGTTGAGGTTTACTCCTTAAAAGCAAGTATTACTTTCCAGTCAAAGCCTTGGTAAAATAACCAATTTTTCTAATTGTGTTCTGTTCCAAAAGAAAATGGATTTTTATTGCAATGATACAAACACCTATATAGCCATAAGTTAAGAATATTCACAGATAGTTTTTAAATTCTAGAGGAACCAGGCAGAGGGAAACAAACATGCTCCAAATCTTGACCACAGGAGTATACCTCACTCAATTATTAAAGGATGTAAATAGTTTAAAATAAGTTTCATTGACTCTGAAAAACAAAACATAGATAAAGAATATCCCAAGCAAAAATAAAAAAGATTGCCTCAGCTTTCTGAGTTCAGTCCATTTAGCTCTTGTTTTGTTTGATATTCTTGAATGCTTCAGCTCTTTATGATTTCTGTACATTTCTTTATTTCAATGTTACAATCTCCAAAGTTATTAGAAGCCTGTATTTGCAAGCACCTGTTACAATTGTATAGCTTACTATAAACCATCTTTTGAAAAGCATTAAAACAAGACAATAATTGTCTGTGAATAGCAAAATATCCAGGGTAGTTACAGTCAGAAACATGATTGACAAAGAAGTTTGATTATCTCCATGGTTTACAATAACTTAACATAACAACCTTAATTATTATTGATAGCATATACTTGGACATTAGAATTTTAGAAATCCTACACAATTTTAGAACATATATTTATATTATTCACCAAAATATAACCTAAAGGAGTTTGAGCATCATTTTGGCAATCCCATGTACCTAAACATGTCAAATACTCCTTTTTACTTCTGTTTTTGCACATTCCAGGGGCCCTCTGGAGAATCTGAAAAGCCAGGTGTCAGGAAAGATAATTTTGAAATTGAAGTTTGATTTTGGGAAGCAAATAGAATTCCAGATTACCATAAACTATTTATTTTGCCAAAATGATGACGCAAAAATTTTAAAGAAGCAAAAACCTTTTATCACTGTTTATAAATTCTGCCAAAGAGCAGATTGGTACCTTAAGAAAACCTTGTGTGTTCTTATTTCAATGCTCAATTTTCAGAAATACCATATAATACCCTTTCTGAATTTAGTCAATGTGTTCACATAGAGAACATATGGGATTCCTTTGCAAGATTAATGTCCACAATCTTTCCACCACTTGTTTCAACATTCAGCTTTATCTTATCTAATTTAAAACATCCATTAACCCTAGGCCAAACTTGTATGTTCATGCCTTCTTATAACCTTTTACAAAAAAAAAAAAAATTACTGTTCTTATGCACCTTACATGTAAATCTATTTCCAGCAGTCTCAATTACATGTTATAATGCTAATTCCTGGCAATTTTTAACTTTAATGTACTACCTGATAAGTTGCTTTAATTGGTTGCTAGGTGAATAATTAAGGGCATGTTTAGTTCCATATGTCCCCAGGTCTCACCAAATCTGAAGCCAGCAAGTCAAATCATCCTCAAAACCCAAAAAGCAGTTTGTAACCTCGAAACACTTTGCAAACCTTGCATCTGACCTGCACAATTTAGTTCACTTATTTACATTTTAATTACACTTGCATTTTACCAATAATCTTTACAGCTGTTTTTATTTCTCAAAGATTAAAGTCTCATGAACTGAAAGGTACCACAGCTTTTGTCTTCCCTTTAAAAAATATTAGATCCAAGTGCTTGTCTTCCTTTAGGTCAAATTAATTAGAGCTCTTTTTACAGACATTATACACAATACACACAGACAGGCAGAAGAAAACCCATTCCCCACAAGATTCTTTTTCACAACCAAAACTTGCTTAAAAGTTAACTGCTGATGGTGTGAAGAGGAAAAATAAAAGTTCTAAAATGCTTGGGGGAAAAGCTGTTATTCTTATGCAAGTGGTTCTTCCACCAGGAGAAAAGCTTAATTACAGTCCAATGCAGTTGAAACCCTTGGCTGGTGAAGGGAAGGAGAAGGTTCTGGAAGCACATGGTGGGAAATGTCAGTGCAGGGCCCTTGGGCCATGCATGCCAGCGTCAGCAGAGAGGGGAGGGTAGCAAGGGGAGGGGGAATCCCATGCTGGTCTGTCCAGAAAAAGAAGAAAAAAAGGCCATGGAGACGGAGGTTGATCTTCCTGACCCCTAAGAGCAACAGGAGTGGTGGCACGATTTCTCCTAGTGTCAGAAGTCCAAGGATGAAAAGGCTTAGAAACAAGAGGGAAAAAGATTTATTGGTTTGCATTTCACTCACCGCTTCTCCAGCCCCTACATTGCATGCCAAAAATGTTGCAGAACTTTTTCTCAGTTCAGCTAAAGATGGAGTCCTTGTCTCACAACCATGAAAATTTAGGCTCACAGATGATTTGAAGAGTGAATAGGGCAGGATTTTATTGGGTAAAAAGGAAGAAAAGTGGAAACAGGGACCTTCCGCACAGACTGAGTCCCTACTGGTGTGCTTTCCAACTTGCAGGTTGAATCTCAGGTTCCCCACACGAAGAGGACGGGCATGGCTCCTCCCCACTGCAAACAGTGTGAACCTCTGTGACTCCACCCCAATGCATTCCTCCCAGTGCACAGGTTGGTCAGTGTCTTTGCCAGGGAGCTTTTCTCACCTGGTGGTCTCAATACAGCAGTCATTTTTCCGCATCTGGTGAATTTCATTTAGCAAAATTTCGTCAAGGTTCATGCATGTTTTATGGATTACAAGATTTCCTTTTTGTGGATGAATTACATAATATAACTCTCTCTCTCTATATATATATATATATACATATATATATAAATATATATATATACACATATATATATATAAATATATAACGTTTTATTTTCATTCATTCCTTGACAGCCACTTAGGTTGTTTCTATGTTTTGGCTATTGTAAATAATACTGCAATGAACATGGGAGTGAAGATATCTCTTCAAAATACTGATTTTATTTCCATATACCCAGAAGTGGGATTGCTGGGTCATGTGGTAGTTCTATTTTAATTTTTTGAGGAATCTTCATATTGTTTTCCATAATGGCTGTGCCAACTTACATTGCCATCTACAATATGCAAGGGTTGCCTTTCCTCCACTCCTACATCAACACCTGTTATCCCTTGTTTGGTTTTTAAAAATAATAGCCATTCTAATAGATGTGAGGTGATACTATAGTTTTGATTTGCATTTCATTGGTGATTAGTTATATTGTGCACATTTTCATATATCAGTTGGCAATTTTTATGTCTCATTTTTCAATATGTTTTTTAAAGAGTTCACTTGGGCCAAAGTGAAGATAGCTGCCTGGAAGTCTCAGAATCAAGCAGCCTTGGATATGAGCTCTGTTTGGACTTTAAAAAAAAATACCAAGAAAAGCAAGTTTTTAAAGGCAGAAAAAAATAATGGTCACAGGGCTGATACAAAGTTGTTTGTCAGGAATTCTAACTGATTTACAGAAATAACATTGATTAGTGATCGGCTGTACATTGTTAAGCTATAGGATATGGGTTAGTGTCTATGTGGCATTGTTAGGTAAATTTATAGCCACTTGTCACAATAGCAAGCAGTTTCAACAGATAAATACATAGCTCAAGGGGGAAGGCAAAACATGATTGCCATCTTATTTTAATGTTTCTCTGGGCCTCATAATTTAAAAGGATTCAGTTGCTCAGAGAAAAGTTATTTTTTTATTCACCCATTTTTATAAAAAAAAAATCTTTCTTCTGAATGTACTGATGAGCAGAACCTGAGTGCCAAAGTGTCCATCATTGCCAAGAAATCTAATTCCCAGGATGTACTGTCAAAGCCATTGATCTACGGCAGCTGTTGCTTGCTGGATCATCTCTAGTCTTCAGTGTGCCACAAACTCAGTTATTTCAGGAGAAGTAAAACAAGAGGTAATTAGTAGAAATACTATGAATGTAATTTTTATATTTAAAAAGAAGATGTATATGCCAGTATAAAAATTAAACATATCATTCAGGCGTAAACTAAAAAATTATAAATAAAATTAAAATCAGGTCCTTTTTGAGATACTTGTAGCCCAAAAATAATTCAGGATTTAGTATAAATTATAAGAAAATAATTTTTAAAAACCCAAAAAAAAAGGACAAAGCCAGGATCTAATAAAAGATGTACATACCTTTTTTCTCTCCAGTTCTCCATTTCTACCAAGATAAATCTTAGCAGGACCAATTTATTTGTAAAATGAAATTTAGTATCATACTTGGCCTGATTATTTGTATAAAGTGCAACAAGAGCAGTGAATGGCCATGTAGGCTGTTTTAAATTTGGCTTTCTTGGAATTTTTTATAAGGAATCTCAGATTTGACTTTTAAAAGCTTTGAGTGTAGGAAGCCAACCCAAACATTTGCCACCAGGCTGTCTATAACAACCTGTGTAAGTTGGGTGAATAGCTCTCTTTTCAAGGTCCCAAAATATCTTGGAATTCATAGGACTGTCAAAAAAGGGACATTTTTTACTTAACACAAAGCCAGAAACCTTGTAACGGAACCATGTAGGCAAAGTATTAGGCCAGTTTTTCCAAAGAACCTTTTATCAGCTCTATAAAGTACACCTTAATCCTTCAAAACAGTCTGGTCATAGCTTAAAATCAGAGCCTTTGCAAAATAACTGGTGAAAAAAGGAAAAGAGATTCTTATTGAACTTATCCAAATTATTATTTTCCCAAGTTACAAGTAATTTTTAAATTTTGGAGAAATCAAATTGAGAGAAAAATAAAGGTTTCAATTTTGCTCACAAATGTAAAAAATATAAAATATAAGAAATATATAATGCATATAAAAATATATGAAATAAAAAATAGCATTTTGGGGCTATTTAAGTTATAATCTTTTATATTACATTATTTTTTAACTTACTTATTTAAGTTATAAATAGCTCCAAAGAAAGACTTTTCTTGATTCTGGAAAATAGAACATATAAAGCATCAGCAATGTTCTAAACAAAAATGTCATAAAAATTTAATCCTCTATTAGTTTCATGTACTTAACTTTCATTTCACTTGATGTTGGATTAGCAATCTGCATAAATACAAAAGCTTTCAAATAAGAGTTTTGGAAGATTATACTTAGTCCAATGGTATGATCTCCAAAGTTATCAGAAAAACCTGTATTGAAGAGTAATTGTCAAGGACTTTTCCATGAATTTTCCTTGAAGCAGCAGTAAATTTTGGACTATAGCTGATTATATTTTTTATTTTTAATTTTTAATTTTTAATTTTTAATTTTTAAAATTATACTTTAAGTTCTAGGGAACATGTGCATAACGTGCACGTTTGTTACATATGTATACTTGTGCCATGTGGATGTGCTGCACCCATCGACTAGTCAGCACCCATCAACTCGTCATTTCCATCAGGTATAACTCCTAACAATCCCTCCCCTCCCCTCCTATGATAGGCCCCGTGTGTGATGTACCCTTCCCGAGTCAAGTGATCTCATTGTTCAGTTCCCACCTATGAGTGAGAACATATGGTGTTTGGTTTTCTGTTCTGGCAATAGTTTGCTGAGAATGATGGTTTCCAGCTGCATCCATGTCCCTACAAAGGACACAAACTCATCCTTTTTTATGGCTGCACAGCATTCCATGGTGTATATGTGCCACATTTTCTTAATCCAGTCTGTCACTGATGGACATTTGGGTTGATTCCAAGTCTTTGCTATTGTGAATAGTGCCACAATAAACATACGTGTGCATGCGTCTTTATAGCAGCATGATTTATAATCCTTTGGATATATATCCAGAAGTGGCATGGCTGGGTCGTATGGTACTTCTAGTTCTAGATCCTTGAGGAATCGCCATACTGTTTTCCATAATGGTTGAACTAGTTTACAATCGCACCAACAGTGTAAAAGTGTTCCTATTTCTCCACATCCTCTCCAACACCTGTTGTTTCCTTACTTTTTAATGATTGCCATTCTAACTGGTGTGAGATGGTATCTCATTGTGGTTTTGATTTGCATTTCTCTGATGGCGAGTGATGACGAGCATTTTTTCATGTGTCTGTTGGCTGTATGAATGTCTTCTTTTGAGAAATGTCTGTTCATATCCTTTGCCCACATTTTGATGTGGTTCTTTGTTTCTTTCTTGTGAATTTGTTTGAGTTCTTTGTAGATTCTGCATATTAGCCCTTTGTCAGATGAGTAGATTGCAAAAATTTTCTCCGATTCTGTAGGTTGCCTGTTCACTCTGATGGTAGTTTCTTTTGCTGTGAAGAAACTCTTTAGCTTAATTAGCTCCCATTTGTCAATTTTGGCTTTTGCTGCCATTGCTTTTGGTGTTTTAGACATGAAATCTTGCTCATGCTTATGTCCTGAATGGTATTGCCTAGGTTTTCTTCTAAGGTTTTATGCTATTAGGTCTAACATTTAAGTCTCTAATCCATCTTGAATTAATTTTCATGTAAAGAGTAAGGAAAGCATCCAGTTTCAGCTTTCTACTTATGGCTAGCCAATTTTCCCAGCACCATTTATTAAATAGGGAATCCTTTCCCCATTTCTTGTTTCTCTCAGGTTTGTCAAAGATCAGATGGCTGTAGATGTGTGATGTTATTTCTGAGGACTCTGTTCTGTTCCATTGGTCTATATCTCTGTTTTGGTACCAGTACCATGCTGTTTTGGTTAATGTAACCTTGTAGTATAGTTTGAAGTCAGGTAGGGTGATGCCTCCAGCTTTGTTCTTTTGACTTAGGATTGTCTTGGCAATGTGAGCTCATTTTTGGTTCTATATGAACTTTAAAGCAGGTTTTTCCAATTTTGTGAAGAAACTCATTGGTAGGTTGAAGGGGATGGCACTGAATCTATAAATAACCTTTGGCATTATGGCCGTTTTCACGATATTGATTCTTCCTATCCATGAGCATGGTATGTTCTTCCATTTGTTTGTGTCCTCTTTTATTCCACTGAGCAGTGGTTTGTAGTTCTCCTTGAAGAGGTCCTTTACAGCGCTTATAAGTTGGATTCGTAGGTATTTTATTCTCTTTGAGGCAATTGTGAATGGATATTCATTCATGATTGGGCTCTCTGTTTTCTGTTACTGGTGTATAAGGATGCTTGTGATGTTTGCACATAAATTTTGTGTTCTGAGACTTTGCTGAACTATCTTATCAGCTTAAGGAGATTTTGGGCTGAGACAATGGGGCTTTCTAAATATACAATCATGTCATCTGCAAACAGGGACAATTTGACTTCTTCTTTTCCTAACTGAATATCCTTGATTTCTTTCCCTTGCCTGATTGCTCTAGCCAGAATTTCCAACACTATGTTGAATAGGAGTGGTGAGAGAGGGCATCACTGTCTTGTGCCAGTTTTCAAAGGGAATTTTTCCAGTTTTAGCCCATTCAGTATGATATTGGCTGTGGGTTTGTCATAAATAGCGCTTATTATTTTGAAATATGTTCCATCAATACCGAATTTATTGAGCATTGTTAGCATGAAGGGCTGTTGAATTTTTTCAAAGGCCTTTTCTGCATCTATTGAGATACTCATGTGATTTTTGTCTTTGGTTCTGTTTATATGGTGGATTACATTTATTGATTTGCGTATGTTGAACCAGCCTTGCATCCCAGGGATGAAGCCCACTTGATCAGGGGGGATAAGCTTTTTGATGTGCTGCTGAATCTGCTTTGCCAGTATTTTATTGAGGATTTTTGCATCGCTGTTCATCAGGGATATTGGCCTAAAATTCTTTTTTGTTGTGTCTCTGCCAGGCTTTGGTATCAGGATGATGTTGGCCTCATAAAATGAGTTAGGGAGGATTCCTTCTTTTTCTATTGATTGGAATAGTTTCAGAAGGAATGGTATCCGCTCCTCCTTGTACCTCTGGTAGAATTCAGCTGTGAATCCTTCTGGTCCTGGACTTTTTTTGGTTGGTAGGCTAGTAATTATTGCCTCAATTTCAGAGCCCGCTATTGGTCTATTCAGGGATTCAGCTTCTTCCTGGTTTAGTTTTGGGAGACTGTAAGTGTCCAGGAAATTATCCATTTCTTGTAGATTTTCTAGCTTATTTGCGTAGAGGTGTTTATAGCATTCTCTGATGGTAGTTTGTATTTCTGTGGGGTCGGTGGTGATATCCCCTTTATCATTTTCTTAATTTTTTTATTTTTTTTTATTATACTTTAAGTTCTAGGGTACATGTGCATAACGTGCAGGTTTGTTACATATGTATACTTGTGCCATGTTGGTGTGCTGCACCCATCAACTCGTCAGCACCCATCAATTCATCATTTATGTCAGGTATAACTCCCCAATGCAATCCCTCTCCCCTGCCCTCCTCCCCATGATAAGCCCCAGTGTGTGATGTTCCCCTTCCCGCGTCCAAGTGATCTCATTGTTCTGTTCCCACCTATGAGTGAGAACATGCGGTGTTTGGTTTTCTCTTCTTGTGATAGTTTGCTAAGAATGATGGTTTCCAGCTGCATCCATGTCCCTACAAAGGACGCAAACTCATGCTTTTTTATGGCTGCATAGTATTCCATGGTGTATATGTGCCACATTTTCTTAATCCAGTCTGTCACAGATGGACATTTGGGTTGATTCCAAGTCTTTGCTATTGTGAATAGTGCCACAATAAACATACGTGTGCATGTGTCTTTGTAGTAGAATAATTTATAATCCTTTGGGTATATACCCAGTAGTGGGATGGCTGGGTCATATGGTACATCTAGTTCTAGATCCTTGAGGAATCGCCATACTGTTTTCCATAATGGTTGAACTAGTTTACAATCCCACCAACAGTGTAAAAGTGTTCCTATTTCTCCACATCCTCTCCAACACCTGTTGTTTCCTGATTTTTAATGATGGCCATTCTAACTGGTGTGAGATGGTATCTCATTGTGGTTTTGATTTGCATTTCTCTGATGGCGAGTGATGATGAGCATTTTTTCATGTGTCTGTTGGCTGTATGAATGTCTTCTTTGAGAAATGTCTGTTCATATCCTTTCCCACTTTTTGATGGGGTTGTTTGTTTTTTTCTTGTATATTTGTTTGAGTTCTCTGTAGATTCTGGATATTAGCCCTTTGTCAGATGAGTAGATTGCAAAAATTTTCTCCCATTCTGTAGGTTGCCTGTTCACTCTGATGGTAGTTTCTTTTGCTCTGCAGAAGCTCTTTAGTTTAATTAGATCCCATTTGTCAATTTTGGCTTTTGCTGCCGTTGCTTTTGGTGTTTTAGACATGAAGTCCTTGCCCATGCCTATGTCCTGAATGGTACTACCTAGATTTTCTTCTAGGGTTTTTATGGTATTAAGTCTAACATTTAAGTCTCTAATCCATCTTGAATTAATCTTCGTATAAGGAGTAAGGAAAGGATCCAGTTTCAGCTTTCTACTTATGGCTAGCCAATTTTCCCAGCACCATTTATTAAATAGGGAATCCTTTCCCTATTTCTTGTTTCTCTCAGGTTTGTCAAAGATCAGATGGCTGTAGATGTGTGGTATTATTTCTGAGGACTCTGTTCTGTTCCATTGGTCTATAGCTCTGTTTTGGTACCAGTACCATGCTGTTTTGGTTACTGTAGCCTTGTAGTATAGTTTGAAGTCAGGTAGCGTGACGCCCAGCTTTGTCCTTTGACTTAGGATTGTCTTGGCAATGCGGGCTCTTTTTGGTTCCATATGAACTTTAAAGCAGTTTTTTCCAATTCTGTGAAGAAACTCATTGGTAGCTTGATGGGGATGGCATTGAATCTATAAATAACCTTGGGCAGTATGGCCATTTTCACGATATTGATTCTTCCTATCCATGAGCATGGTATGTTCTTCCATTTGTTTGTGTCCTCTTGATTTCACTGAGCAGTGGTTTGTAGTTCTCCTTGAAGAGGTCCTTTACATCCCTTGTAAGTTGGATTCCTAGGTATTTTATTCTCTTTGAAGCAATTGTGAATGGAAGTTCATTCCTGATTTGGCTCTCTGCTTGTCTGTTACTGGTGTATAAGAATGCTTGTGATTTTTGCACATTAATTTTGTATCCTGAGACTTTGCTGAAGTTGCTTATCAGCTTAAGGAGATTTTGGGCTGAGACGATGGGGTTTTCTAAATATACAATCATGTCATCTGCAAACAGGGACAATTTGACTTCTTCTTTTCCTAACTGAATACCCTTGATTTCTTTCTCTGCCTGATTGCCCTAGCCAGAACTTCCAACACTATGTTGAATAGGAGTGGTGAGAGAGGGCATCCCTGTCTTGTGCCAGTTTTCAAAGGAATTTTTCCAGTTTTTGCCCATTCAGTATGATATTAGCTGTGGGTTTGTCATAAATAGCTCTTATTATTTTGAGGCACGCTCCATCAATACCGAATTTATTGAGCTTTTTAGCATGAAGGGCTGTTGAATTTTGTCAAAAGCCTTTTCTGCATCTATTGAGATAATCATGTGGTTCTTGTCTTTGGTTCTGTTTATATGCTGGATTACGCTTTATTGATTTGCGAATGTTGAACCAGCCTTGCATCCCAGGGATGAAGCCCACTTGATCAGGGTGGATAAGCTTTTTGATGTGCTGCTGAACTGGTTTGCCAGTATTTTATTGAGGATTTTGCATCGATGTTCATCAGGATATTGGTCTAAAATTCTCTTTTTGTTGTGTCTCTGCCAGGCTTTGGTATCAGGATGATGTTGGCCTCATAAAATGAGTTAGGAGGATTCTCTTTTCTATTGATTGGAATAGTTTCAGAAGGAATGGTACCAGCTCCTCCTTGTACCTCTGGTAGAATTCAGCTGTGAATCCATCTGGTCCTGGACTTTTTGGTGGGCAGGCTATTAATTGTTGCCTCAATTTCAGAGCCTGCTATTGGTCTATTCAGGATTCAACTTCTTCCTGGTTTAGTCTTGGGAGAGTGTAAGTGTCCAGGAAATTATCCATTTCTTCTAGATTTTCTAGTTGATTTGCATAGAGGTGTTTATAGTATTCTCTGATGGTAGTTTGTATTTCTGTGGTGGTGATATCCCTTTATCATTTTTTATTGCATCTATTTGATTCTCTCTTTTCTTCTTTATTAGTCTTGCTAGCGTCTGTCAATTTTGTTGATCTTTTCAAAACCAACTCCTGGATTCATTGATTTTTGAGGGTTTTTGTGTTTCTATCTCCTTCAGTTCTGCTCTGATCTTAGTTATTTCTTGCCTTCTGCTAGCTTTTGAGTGTGTTTGCTCTTCCTCTCTAGTTCTTTTAATTGTGATGTTAGAGTGTCAATTTTAGATCTTTCCTGCTTTCTCTTGTGGGCATTTAGTGCTATAAATTTCCTCACACACTGCTTTAAATGTGTCCCAGAGATTCTGGTATGTTGTATCTTTGTTCTCATTGGTTTCAAAGAACATCTTTATTTCTGCTTTCATTTCGTTATGTACCCAGTAGTCATTCAGGAGCAGGTTGTTCAGTTTCCATGTAGTTGAGCGGTTTTGATTGAGTTTCTTAGTCCTGAGTTCTAGTTTGATTGCACTGTGGTCTGAGAGACAGTTTGTTATAATTTCTGTTCTTTACATTTGCTGAGGAGTGCTTTACTTCCAATTATGTGGTCAATTTTGGAATAAGTGCGATGTGGTGCTGAGAAGAATGTATATTCTGTTGATTTGGGGTGGAGAGTTCTATAGATGTCTATCAGGTCTGCTTGGTGCAGAGATGAGTTCAATTCCTGGATATCCTTGTTAACTTTCTGTCTCGTTGATCTGTCTAATGTTGACAGTGGAGTGTTGAAGTCTCCCATTATTATTGTATGGGAGTCTAAGTCTCTTTGTAAGTCTCCAAGGACTTGCTTTATGAATCTGGGTGCTCCTGTATTGGGTGCATATATATTTAGGATAGTTAGCTCTTCCTGTTGAATTGATCCCTTTACCATTATGTAATGGCCTTCTTTGTCTCTTTTGATCTTTGATGGTTTAAAGTCTATTTTATCAGAGACTAGGATTGCAACCCCTGCTTTTTTTTGTTCTCCATTTGCTTGGTAGATCTTCCTCCATCCCTTTATTTTGAGCCTATGTATGTCTCTGCATGTGAGATGGGTCTCCTGAATACAGCAGACTGATGGGTCTTGACTGATCCAGTTTGCCAGTCTGTGTCTTTTAATTGGAGCATTTAGTCCATTAACATTTAAGGTTAATATTGTTATGTGTGAACTTGATCCTGCCATTATGATATTAACTGGTTATTTTGCTCATTAGTTGATTTACATTTTGGCTTGTTTTTGCAATGGCTGGTACCGTTGTTCCTTTCCATGTTTAGGGCTTCCTTCAGGGTCTCTTGTAAGGCAGGCCTGGTGGTGACAAAATCTCTAAGCATTTGCTTATCTGTAAAGGATTTTATTTCTCCTTCACTGATGAAACTTAGTTTGGCTGGATATGAAATTCTGGGTTTAAAATTCTTTCTTTAAGAACGTTGAATATTGGCCCCACTCTCTTCTGGCTTGTAGAGTTTCTGCCGAGAGATCTGCTGTTAGTCTGATGGGCTTCCCTTTGTGGGTAACCCGACCTTTCTCTCTGGCTGCCCTTAAGATTTTTTCCTTCATTTCAACTTTGGTGAATCTGGCAATTATGTGTCTTGGAGTTGCCCTTCTGGAGGAGTATCTTTGTATGCCTCTGTATTTCCTGAATTTGAATGTTGGCCTGCCCTACTAGGTTGGGGAAGTTCTCCTGGATGATATCCTGAAGAGTGTTTTCCAACTTGTTTCCATTCTCCCCTCACTTTCAGGCACCCCAATCAGACGTAGATTTGGTCTTTTACATAATCCCATACTTCTTGCAGGCTTTGTTCATTTCTTTTTCTTCTTTTTCTTTTGGTTTCTCTCTCGCTTCATTTCATTCATTTGATCCTCAATCGCTGATACTCTTTCTTCCAGTTGATCGAGTCGGTTACTGAAGCTTGTGCATTTGTCACGTATTTCTCATGTCATGGTTTTCATCTCTGTCATGTCGTTTATGACCTTCTCTGCATTAATTAGTCTAGCTGTCAATTCTTCCACTCTTTTTCAAGATTTTTAGTTTCTTTGCGCTGGGTACGTAATTCCTCCTTTAGCTCTGAGAAGTTTGATGGACTGAAGCCTTCTTCTCTTCTCATCAAAGTCATTCTCTGACCAGCTTTGATCCGTTGCTGGCGATGGCTGCGCTCCTTTGCAGGGGAGATGCGCCTTATTTTTGAATTCCCAGCTTTTCTGCCCTGCTTTTTCCCCATCTTTGTGGTTTTATCTGTCTCTGGTCTTTGATGATGGTGACGCACTGATGGGGTTTTGGTATAGGTGTCCTTCCTGTTTGATAGTTTTCCTTCTGACAGTCAGAACCCTCAGCTATAGGTCTGTTGGAGATTGCTTGAGGTCCACCCAGACCCTGTTTGCCTGGGTATCAGCAGCAGAGGTTGCAGAAGATAGAATATTGCTGAACAGCGAGTGTACCTGTCTGATTCTTACTTTGGAAGCTTCCTCTCAGGGGTACTCCACCCTGTGAGGTGGGGTGTCAGACTGCCCCTAGTGGGGATGTCTCCCAGTTAGGCTACTCAGGGTCAGGGACCCACTTGAGCAGGCAGTCTGTCCCTTCTCAGATCTCAACCTCCGTGTTGGGAGATCCACTGCTCTCTTCAAAGTTGTCAGACAGAGTCGCTCGTGCCTGCACAGGTCTCTGCTGCTTCCCTGTTATTTTTTAGCTGAGCCCTGTCCCCAGAGGCGGAGTCTACAGAGACAGGCAGGTTTCCTTGAGCTGCTGTGAGCTCCACCCAGTTGGAGCTTCCCAGCGCTTTGTTTACCTACTTAAGCCTCAGCAATGGCGGGCGCCTCCCCAGCCTCGCTGCTGCCCTGGGGTTAGATCGCAGACTGCTGTGTTAGCAAGGAGGAGGCTCTGGGACCCTCCCAGGCCAGGTATATTCTCCTGGTGTGCTAGCCTATAGCAGTATTGGGGTGGAGTTACCCGATTTTCCAGGTGTTGTGTGTCTCAGTTCCCCTGGTTAGGAAAAGGGATTCCTTCCCCTTGCTTCCCAGGTGAGGCGATGCCTCACCCTGCTTCAGCTCGCTGGTCGGGCTGTAACAGCTGACCAGCACCGATTGTCCGCACTCACTAGTGAGATGACCCCAGTACCTCAGTTCAAAATGCAGAAATCACCGGTCTTCTGTGTCCTTCGCTGGGAGTTGGAGACTGAGCTGTTCCTATTCGCCATCTTCCCCCTTTATCATTTTTTCTATTTGATTCTTCTTTTTCTTTATTAGTCTTGTTAGTGGTCTATCAATTTTATTGATCTTTTCAAAAACCAACTCCTGGATTCATTCATTTTTGAGGGTTTTTGTGTCTCTATCTCTCAGTTCACTCTGATCTTAGTTATTTGCCTCTGCTAGCTTTTGAATGTGTTGTTTTGCCTCTCTAGTTCTTTTAATTGTGATGTTAGAGTGTCAATTTTAGATCTTTCCTCAGTGGGCATTTAGTGCTTTTCACACACTGCTTTAAATGTGTCCCAGAGATTCTATGTTGTATCTTTGTTCTCATTGGTTTTAAAGAACATCTTTATTTCTGCCTTCATTTCGTATGTACCCAGTAGTCATTCAGGAGCAGGTTATTCAGTTTCCAAGTTGAGTGTTTTGATTGAGTTTTAGTCCTGAGTTCTAGTTTGATTGCACTGTGGTCTGAGAGACAGTTTGTTATAATTTCTGTTCTTGTACATTTGCTGAGGAGTTTTACTTCCAATTATGTGTCAATTTGGAATAAGTGCATATGGTGCTGAGAAGAATGTATATTCTGTTGATTTGGGGTGGAGAGTTCTGTAGATGATTAGGTCTGTTTTCTGCAGAGATGAGTTCAATTCCTGGATATCCTTGTTAACTCTGTCATTGATCTGTCTAATGTTGACAGTGTGTTGAAGTCTCCATTATTGTATGGGAGTCTAAGTCTCTTTGTAAGTCTCTAAGGACTGTTTTATGAATCTGGGTGCTCTGTATTGTATATTGGATAGTTAGCTCTTCCTGTTGAATTGATCCTTTACCATTATGTAATGGCCTTTTGTCTCTTTTGATCTTGATGGTTTAAAGTCTGTTTTATCAGAGACTAGGATTGCAACCCTGCTTTTTTTTTCTCCATTTGCTTGGTAGATCTTCCTCCATCCCTTTATTTTGAGCCTATGTATATTCTCTGCATGAGATGGGTCTCTGAATACAGCAGACTGATGGGTCTTGACTCTTTATCCAGTTTGCCAGTCTGTGTCTTTTAATTGGACCATTTAGTCCATTTACATTTAAGGTTAATATTGTTATGTGAACTTGATCCTGCCATATGATATTAACTGGTTATTTTGCTCATTAGTTGATGCAGTTTCTTCCTAGCCTCGATCTTTACATTTTGGCATGTTTTTGCAATGGCTGGTACCTTGTTCCTTTCCATGTTTAGTGCTTCCTTCAGGGTCTGTAAGGCAGGCCTGGTGGTGACAAAATCTCAAAGCATTTGCTTATCTGTAAAGGATTTTATTTCTCCTTCACTTATGAAACTTAGTTTGGCTGGATATGAAATTCTGGGTTTAAAATTTTTCTTTAAGAATTGAATATTGGCCACTCTCTTCTGGCTTGTAGAGTTTCTGAGAGATCTGTTAGTCTGATGGGCTTCCTTTGTGGGTAACCCGACCTTTCTCTGGCTGCCTTAAGATTTTTCCTTCATTTCAACTTTGGTGAATCTGACAATTATGTGTCTTGGAGTTATTTTCGAGGAGTATCTTTGTTTTCTGTATTTCCTGAATTTGAATGTTGGCCTGCCTACTAGGTTGGGGAAGTTCTCCTGGATGATATCCAAGAGTGTTTTCCAACTTGGTTCCATTTTCCCCTCACTTTCAGGCACCCCAATCAGATGTAGATTTGGTCTTTTACATAATCCCATACTTCTTGCAGGCTTTGTTCATTTTCTTCTTTTTCTTTGGTTTCTCTCTTCTTACTTCATTTCATTCATTTGATCCTCAATCGCTGATACTCTTCTTCCAGTTGATCGAGTCAGTTACTGAAGCTTGCATTTGTCACGTTCTCATGTCATGGTTTTCATCTCTGTCATTGTCCCTTCTGCATTAATTATTCTATTATCAATTTTCCACTTTTTTCAAGATTTTTAGTTTGCACTGGGTATGTAATTCTCCTTTAGCTCTGAGAAGTTTGATGGACTGAAGCTTTTCTCATCTCACAAAGTCATTCTCCATCCAGCTTTGATCCATTGTTGGCATGAGCCTCCTTGCAGGGGAGATGCGCTATTTTTGAATTTAGCTTTTCTTCCCTGCTTTTTCCCATCTTTGTGGTTTTATCTGTCTTGGTCTTGATGATGGTGACGTACTGATGGGTTTTGGTGTCCTTCCTGTTTGTTAGTTTTCCTTCTAACAGTCAGGACCTCAGCTAGGTCTGTTGAGATTGCTTGAGGTCCACCCAGACCCTGTTTGCCTGTATCAGCAGCGAGGCTGCAGAAGATAGAATATTGCTGAACAGAAGTGTACCTGTCTGATTCTTGCTTGGAAGCCTCAGGGTGTACTCCACGTGAGGTGTGGGGTGTCGGTCTGCCCTAGTGGGATGTCTAGTTAGGCTACTCAGTCAGGGACCCACTTGAGCAGGCAGTCTGTCCACCTCAGATCTCAACTCCGTTGGGAGATCCACTGCTCTCTTCAAAGCTGTCAGACAGAGTCGCTTTTCTGCAGAGGTTTCTGCTGTTTTGTTGTTGTTGTTGTTTAGCTGTGCCCTGTCCCCAGAGGTGGAGTCAGAGACAGGCAGGTCCTTGAGCTGCTGTGAGCTCCACCCAAGCTTCAGGGCTTTGTTTACCTACTAAGCCTCAGCAATGGCGCCCCCAGCTGCTGCTGCCTTGCAGTTAGATCAGACTGCTGTGCTAGCAATGAGGAGGCTCTGTGGCGTGGGACCTCCTGGCCAGGTGTTATGTAATCTCCTGTGTGCCCATTTGCTTAAAGCACAGTATTGGGTGGGAGTTACATTTTCCAGGTGTTGTGTGTCTCAGTTCAGAAAGGGATTTCCCTTGCACTTCCCAGGTGAGGTGATGCCTCTGCTTGCTGGTCAGGCTGCAACAGCTGACCAGCATTGGGCACTCAGTGAGATAAACTATCAGTTGAAATGCAGAAATCACCTGTCTTCTTTGTCACTTTCTAGCTGGAGACTGGTGTTGTTCCTTACCATCTTGCTCTGCCACAGGATGTAGCTGATTATAGACCACTTTGAGATAAATGTAAAGTAATCTATGAATGACAAAATCTTGAATAGCCATGATTAAAATGCAATTGACTAGCAAATTTTGATTACTTCTGTGAAGAGATTTCATAAATATCAAAATCTTGGTAATCTTCAAGTCACAATTTGGTCTACACTTTGAAACATTGTTAAAATGTTTATCAAATATTTCTAGAGAGTTAAACTATTGAAAGCAAGCAGCAACAACAGCTCTGACAAAATGTACAAAACCCATCAATCAGCACCACAAAGATCAAAACCAGATAAATCATGAAATGAGAAGTCTGTGTTGAAACCAACCAGATGTCTTTAAATGATTTCAGTAACATCAAATGACAGAGTGTGAAATGACAGAATTGACTTCAAAAGATTTGGTAATATTATTTACATATATCTTCTAAACCAATGAAAGAATTAAGAACTTGACAAAAGTTTCTTTCAATATCAATTCAGTAGAAAACATAATGACTGATGATAAAAACTTAATGAGAACTGTGAATACACAAATATCAATAGCAAATGACCAAAGGAAAAGATATCAGATTTGAAGACATTGAGGCTGACAAGAATAGAGAAATAATAATGAAAAAGAAATGAACAAACTCAAGAAACATGGATATAAAAGACTGAACCTAGGTTGATTTACCAGAAAGATGAAAATGGAAATAAGTAAAAACACTTTCAGATATTATCCAGAATTTCTAACCTAAAAGACAAGCCAACATTCAAATTTAAATACAGTAACTCTTGAAATCCTGAGAAATCAACCCCAAGACTCATAATCAGATTAAGTCAAAATGAAGGAAAATGTTATAGCCAGAGAGAAAGGTCAGGTCACTAAAGAAGATCATTAGACCAACAGTGGATCTCAGCAGAAACTATAAGCCAAAAGAGTTTAATATTCAACATTATTAAATTTTTCACAAATTTCTGTTATCCAGCCAACTAAACTTCAAATGAAAAAGAAATAAAATTTTTTTCCAGACAAGCAAATGCTGATGTCAAGATGAAGAAGCACTAAATATGGAAAGTAGCACAGCCACTGCAAAACAACCAAAATTGTAAAACTACAATGAAAAAGAAACTGCATCAACTGTGTGCAAAATAACCAAACAACAGCACATGTGACAGATCAAATTCACACATAATACTAACCTGAAAACTAAATGAATAAAACAGAGACTCAAATTGATAAAGAGTCAAGACCATCAGTTGTTGTATTCAGGAGATTCTCATGTGAAAGACACACATTTCAAAATATGATGAGGAAAATTTATCATGGAAAGCACTCAAAACAAATGAACAAAAATATTGCTTTTAGTTCTGAAACAATTTTAAACCAACAAAGATCAAAAAGACAAAGAACAGCATTACATAATAATAAAGAAAATTCACAAGAAGAGCTAATTATTCTAATATATATCACCCAACAGGAGACTAGATTTATAAAACAAGTTTTTTAGAGATCAAAAGATTTAGACTATACAATAATAATGAGAATTTAACACCCACTGTCATTTAGACTCATAAGACAGAAAGTTAACAAGGATATTCAGGATTGAACTCATTTCTGTGACCTATAGACATCTACAGAACTTCTCCAAAATCAACAGAATATACATTTTTCTCAGATATTATTCTAAAATCACATAATTGAGCACCTCAGCAAATCAAAAAAACTGAAGATAACAAACAGTCTCTCAGACCACAGTGCAATCAAATTAAAATCAGGATAAGAAACTCATCAACCACAACCACATGGAAATTGAACAACTGCCTGAATGACTCCTTAAATAATGAACAAGCAGAAATAAGATTTCTTTTGAAACCATGAGAACAAAGAAAAATATACCAGAAGATGGGACAGATAAAGCATCTGTAGAAAATTATAGCACTAAATGCCCACAGGAAAGCTGAAATCTCAAATAACAATTCCAAACATCACATTAAAAGACTAGAGCAAGAACAAACAATTCAAAACCTAGCAGTAGCAAGAAATAACTAAGATCAGAGCAGAACTGAAGGAGATAGAGACACAAAAACCCTCCAAAAAATCTGAATCCAGTGGTTTGAAAAATTAAAAAAATAAATATTTAGCAGACTTTAAGAAGAAAAGAGAGAAGATCAAAGACACAAAAAATGAAAAAAGGAATCACCACTGAACAAAAATACAACTACCATCAGAGAAACTATAAACACTCAATAAATAAACTAGAAAATCTAAAGAAATGGACAAATTCCTGTCATACATCTTCAAGACTAAACCAGGAAGAATTTAAACCCTGAATAGACAATAACAATTCTGAAATTGAGGCAATAATTAATGACCAACCAGTCCAGACAGATGGACAGCTGAATTCTACCAGATAGAGGCTTACCATTATTCTGAAACAAAACACTGAAAAGAGGATCCTCCCTAACTCATTTTATGAAGTACATATCCTGATACCAAAAGAAGAACACACAAAAAAAGAAAATTAAGGCCAATATCTGATGAACATCAATGCAAAAATTTTCAATAAATATTGGTAAAAATCAGCAACACATCAAAAAACTTATCAATGATAATCCTGATGCAAGGCTGGTTCAACATATGAATCAATAAAATAATTTCACATAAACAGAAACTAAAGACAAAACCACATGTTATCTCAAAATGCAGAAAAGGCTTTGTAAAATTCAACATCATTAAAAACTAACAAATTGTATTGATGAAATCACCAAAAATAATAAAAGCTAGATAAACCCACAGAATATCATACTGAATGGAAAACTGAAATTTTTTGAAATGGATAAGACAAAATGCTTTGCACTCCTATTCAACATAGAAGTTCTAAATCAAGAGAAAGAAATAAACATTCAAACAGGAAAAGAAAAAGTCAAATTTATTTGCAGATGACAGATGTTTAGAAACCAATATCAGAAATTTTAAACTGATAAGCAACAATTCTCAGGATACAAATCATGCAAAATCACAAGCATTCTTTACACCAGTAACAAAGAGAGAGAAAATCATGAATGAACTATTCAAAAATAAAGAATAAAAATTTAGAATACACACAAGATGTAAGAATTCAAGAACAACAAAACTGTCAGTAAAAAAATGAAATCAAACAACTAAAAATGAAGAAAACCATTTAAAGAAAAGTTTATTGAAATCATAACATATATTCTAAAATAAAACATACAGTTATGAAGAAAAGTCAAATCACTGATCAGAGAAATGCAAATCAAAACCTGATACCATCTCACCAGTCAGAATGGCAATATTAAAAGTCAGAAAAATAGATGCTGGTAAACTGGAGAAATAGGAACTATACTGTTGGTGGAATGTAAATTAATTCAAACATTAGACAGTATGTATTCCTCAAGGATCTAGAACCAGAAATACATTTGACCAAAATCCCATTACTGAGTATATTCAAAGGAATGAAATCATTCTACTATAAAGACAAATATTATTTTATTGTGGCATTATTTACAATAGCAAAGACTGGAACCACCCAAATGTCATCTATGATAGACTGAAAAATGATATATAAGATGGAATACTATGAGCTAAAGAATAAGATAATGTTCTTTCAGGACATGGATGAAGCTGACCATTATCTCAGCAAAACACAGAACAGAAAGAAATACCATGTTCTCACCATAAGAATTGAAAAATGAGAACACATGACACAGAGAAGGGAACACACACAAATGTTACAAAGAGAGAATTTAGAATAAACTGCAGCAAACCAATGGCACATGTATACTATGTCAAAACAAATCTACATGTACTGTAGAAGAAATAAAATATACAAAGTATAAAATACAAAATATATTTAATAAATATAAAAAAACTCATAAGATAAGCATGAAAACAACATTTAGTTGAAATAGCTCAAAGAAAGAAAAATTTTCTTGACTCTAAAATAAATGAAAAGAATTGGCAATATTCAAACAAAATGAAAAAAACATTAGTGTGGTTCCATGAAAAACCACTTTTAAATCTCAGAATACAGAAATTAGATTTTGAAATCATACAATAGTATGATCTTCAACATAATCAGAAAATTGTATATAAGATGATAAAGGTCATTTTCAGAATCAAGAACACAAATTTACTGTATATTATAAATCACTGAGAAGAATCAATAAAATAATTTATGACAAAACTGAGAATACCATGATTTTGCATTATGAAAATATGTTATTTCTGGAATGACTTTCTAAAAATCAAGAAGATGCAAACAGAACATTATTCACCAAGGAACCAAGGAATCAAGAGATATCTGAAAAAAAAAATTGTAAATCTCAAAATGGCTAATAGGAAATAGTCTACATCTCAGAACACAGAATGAGTAATTTCTGCATTTTAAACTGACTGGAATTTCAACAGGGAGACAGAACATTCACCCTAAAAGCAGGGAGCATCTTGCATTATACAGACAGCAAGCTAAGAAACCACACTTGAAACTCGCTGACACAGCAGTCTGAAGTGACCTGGAGATCCAGCTTGGCATCATCTGCCATTACTCAGGCTTGAGCAATTTTTTACAGTGATAAAGCAAAGTTCATGAGCAGATGATAACATGCAAAAGCTGTGGCCAGACTGTCAGATTCCTCCTCACTGTGCAGAGCATCTCAAAAGAAAGGCAGCCCCAGATTATAAAAAAAAACTATCTTGGACAGAGCAAAAGCAGCTGTACATCAGATTCTTAACATCCTGCCTGCTCCTGAAGAGCAGCACAGTTTTCCCAGCACAGCTTGAGCTCTGCTAAGGGACAGACTGTCTCAAGTGGGTCCTGACCCTGTGCCTCCTGACAGGAGAGACCTCCAGTTTTGACATCACACAGGAGACCACATCAGGTGGCCCTCTGATAAAGCTTCCAGAGGAAGGAGCAGCAAAATCTTTGTTGTTCTGCAGCTCCTGATACCAGGCAGAGGGTCTGGAGTGGACTCAAACTCCAGCAGACTACAGAAGAGGACCTGACTGTTAGAAGAAAATAACAAACAGAAAATAACATCAATCAACAAAAAGGACCAAAAAACCCCATCCAAAAGTCATCAAAGACAAAGGTAGATAAATCCAAAAGATGAGAAAAACCAGCAAAAAGCTGAAAATTTAAAAGAATGCTCTCCTCCAAAGGATCACAACTCTTTCCAGCAAGGACAAACTGGATGGAGAATGAATTTGATAATGACAAGTAGCTTTGAAGATGAGTAATAAACTCCTCTGAGCTAAAGGAGCATGAAACCCAATGCAAGGAAGCTAAGAACCTTGAAAAGGTTACAGGAATCTAACTAGAATAACAGTTTAGAGAAGAACATAAAATGACCTGATGGAGCTGAAAACACAGCATGAGAACATGAGCATACAAGTATCAATAACCAATCAATCAGTGGAAGAAAGGATATCAGAGATTGAAGAACTTAATGAAATAAGATGAAGACAGATTAGAAAAGAATGAAAAGGAATGAACAAAGCTCCAAGAAATAGGACTATGAAAAAGACCAATCTATTTGATTGGTGTACCTGAAAGTGAGGGAGATGGAACCAAGTTGGAAACACACTTCAGGATATTATCCAGGAGAACTTCCAACCTAGCAAGACAGCCAACATTCAAATTCAGGAAATACAGAACACCACAAGATACTCAAAGAGAAACCAAGATAAATAATCATCAGATTCTCCAAGACTAACATCAGATCTCCTGCAGAAACCCCACAAGCCAGAAGAGAGGGGCCAATATTCAACATTCTTAAAGAAAAGAATTTTCAACCCAGAATTTCATATCCAGCCAAACTAAGCTTCATAAGAAGAGAAATAAAATTTACAGACAAGCAAATGAGATTTTGTCACCACCAGGCCTGCCTTACAAGAGCTCCTGAAGGAAGCACTAAATATGGAAAGGAAAAACAGTACCAGCCACTGCAAAAACACCAAAATAAAAAGACCATTAAATAAAGAAACTGCATCAACTAATGTAAAATACCAGCTAGCATCATATGACAGGATCAAATTCAGAACAATATTAACACACAAACAATATTAACCTTAAATGTAAATACAAATGAATTAAAAGACACAGACTGGCAAATTGGATAAAGAGTCAAGACCCACTGTTGCTTCAGGAGACCCATCTCATGCAAAGACACACATAGGCTCAAAATAAAGGATGGAGGAATATTTACCAAGCAAATGGAAAGCAAAAAAAGCAGGTTGAATCTAGTCTCTGATAAAACAGACTTTAAACCAAAAAAAAAAAGACAAAGAAGGTATTACATAATGGTAAAGGATCAATGCAACAAGAAGAGTTAACTATCCTAAATATATATAGCACCAATACAGCACCCAGATTCATAAAACAAGCCTTAGAGACCTACAAGAGACTTAGACTCCCACACAATAATAGTGGAGACTTTAACACCCCACTGTCAATATTAGACAGATCAAGAGAGAAAATTAACAAGGATATTTAGACTTGAAATCTCTGGACCAAGTGACCTAATAGACATCTAAAGAACTCTACCCAAATCAACAGAATATATCTTCTCAGCACCACATCACTTATTCTAAAATTGACCACATAATTTGAAGTAAACACCCTCAGCAAATGCAAAAGAATGAAATCATAACAAACAGTCTCTCAGACCACAGCAATCAAATTAGAACTCAGGATTAAAACTCACTCAAACTGCACAATACATGGAAACTGAACAACCTATTCCTGAATGACTACTGGTAAATAATGAAATTAAGGCAGTAATAAAGAAGTTTTTGGAAACCAATGACAACAAACAGGCAACATATTAGAATCTCTGAGACACAAAGCAGTGTTAGGACAGAAATTTATAGCATTAAATGCCCACATCAGAAAGTGGGAAGATAATCAACACCTAACATCACAATTGAACTAGAGAAGCAAGAGCAAACAAATTCAAAAGCTAGCAGAAGACAAGAAATAACTAAGATCAGAGCATAACTGAAGTAGATATAAACACAGAAAACCTTTAAAAAATCAATAAATAGAGGAGCTGGTTTTCTGAAAAGATTAACAAAATAGATAGACCACTAGTCATATTAATAAAGAAGAAAAGAAAGAAGAATTAAATAGAATAAAAAATGATAAAGGAGATATCACCACTGATCCCCCAAAAATGCAAACTAGAGAATACCATAAACACCTCAACACAAATAAACCAGAAAATCTAGAAGAAATGATAAATTCCTGGACACACACTCCAAGACTAACCAGGAAGAAGTAATTGAATCCAAATAACAATAATCATTCTGAAATTGAGGCAGTAATTAATAGCCTACCAATAAAAAAAAAAAAAACAGTCCAGGACCAGATGGATTCACAGCTGAATTTGACCAGAGGTACCAAGAGGAGCTGGTGACATTTCTTCTGAAACTCTTCCAAAAATAAAAGGACTCTTAACTCATTTATGAGGCCAATCAACCTGATAAAACTCAGAGAAAACAACAAAAAAAGAAAATTTCAGGCCAATATCTGTTGAACATCAGTGCAAAATCCTCAATAAAACTAAAACCAACCAGCACATCAAAAAGGTTCTCCACCATGGTCAAGTCTGCTTCATCTTGATGCAATGCTGGTTCAACATACACAAATCAATAAACATAATCCACCACATAAGCAAAACCAAAGACAAAACCACATGATTATCTCAACAGATGTAGAAAAGGCCTTTGATAAAATTCAACTCCCCTTCATGTTAAAAACTCACAATAATCTAGGTATTGATGGAACACACGTAAAAATAATAAGAGGTATTTATGACAATCCTATAGCCAATATCATATTGAATGGGCAAAAGCTGGAAACATTCCCTTCAAAAACTGGCACAAGAAAGGGATGCCCTTTCTCACCACTCCTATTCAACATAGTGTTGAAAGTTCTGGCCAGGGCAATCAGGCAGGAGAAAGAAATAAAAGCTATTCAATTAGGAAAAGAGGCAGTCAAATTGTCTCTGTTTGCAGATGACATGATTGTATATTTAGAAAACCGTATTGTCAGGGGTGGAGGAAGATGGCCAAATAGGAACAGCTCCAGTCTCCAACTCCCAGCGTGAAGGACACAGAAGACCGTGATTTCTGCATTTTCAACTGAGGTACTGGGGTCATCTCACTAGTGAGTGCCGGACAATCGGTGCTGGTCAGCTGCAGCCCGACCAGCGAGAGTTGAAGCAGGCATCTCACCTGGGAAGCGCAAGGGGAAGGGAATCCTTTTCCCAACCAGGGAACTGAGACACACAACACCTGGAAAATCGGGTAACTCCCACCCCAATACTGCGCTATAGGCTAACGGGCACACCAGGAGAATATACCCCACGCCTGGCCGGGAGGGTCCCACGCCCCGGAGCCTCCCTCCTTGCTAACACAGCAGTCTGCGGCGATCTAACCGCAGGGCAGCAGCGAGGCTGGGGAGGGCGCCCGCCATTGCTGAGG
This sequence comes from Colobus guereza, assembly GCA_030247045.1. Taxonomy (NCBI): domain Eukaryota; kingdom Metazoa; phylum Chordata; class Mammalia; order Primates; family Cercopithecidae; genus Colobus; species Colobus guereza. Next base: position 98,154,307 of record CM058096.1, on the reverse strand, counting down.
CTTAAGTAAACAAAGCCGCTGGGAAGCTCCAACTGGGTGGAGCTCACAGCAGCTCAAGGAAACCTGCCTGTCTCTGTAGACTCCGCCTCTGGGGACAGGGCTCAGCTAAAAAACAGGGAAGCAGCAGAGACCTGTGCAGGCGCAACGACTCTGTCTGACAACTTTGAAGAGAGCAGTGGATCTCCCAACACGGAGGTTGAGATCTGAGAAGGGACAGACTGCCTGCTCAAGTGGGTCCCTGACCCCTGAGTAGCCTAACTGGGAGACATCCCCACTAGGGGCAGTCTGACACCCCACATCACAGGGTGGAGTACACCCCTGAGAGGAAGCTTCCAAAGTAAGAATCAGACAGGTACACTCGTTCAGCAATATTCTATCTTCTGCAACCTCTGCTGCTGATACCCAGGCAAACAGGGTCTGGAGTGGACCTCAAGCAATCTCCAACAGACCTATAGCTGAGGGTTCTGACTGGCAGAAGGAAAACTATCAAACAGGAAGGACACCTATACCAAAACCCCATCAGTGCCACCATCATCAAAGACCAGAGACAGATAAAACCACAAAGATGGGGAAAAGCAGGGCAGAAAAGCTGGGAATTCAAAAATAAGAGCATCTCCCCTGCAAAGGAGCGCAGCCCATCGCCAGCAACGGATCAAAGCTGGTCAGAGAATTTGATGAGAAGAGAGAAGAAGGCTTCAGTCCATCAAACTTCTCAGAGCTAAAGGAGGAATTACGCACCCAGCGCAAAGAAACTAAAAATCTTGAAAAAGAGTGGAAGAATTGACAGCTAGACTAATTAATGCAGAGAAGGTCATAAACGACATGACAGAGATGAAAACCATGACACGAGAAATACGTGACAAATGCACAAGCTTCAGTAACCGACTGATCAACTGGAAGAAAGAGTATCAGCGATTGAGGATCAAATGAATGAAATGAAGCGAGAAGAGAAACCAAAAGAAAAAGAAGAAAAGAAATGAACAAAGCCTGCAAGAAGTATGGGATTATGTAAAAGACCAAATCTACGTCTGATTGGGGTGCCTGAAAGTGAGGGGAGAATGGAAACAAGTTGGAAAACACTCTTCAGGATATCATCCAGGAGAACTTCCCAACCTAGTAGGGCAGGCCAACATTCAAATTCAGGAAATACAGAGAACGCCACAAAGATACTCCTCCAGAAGGGCAACCCAAGACACATAATTGCCAGATTCACCAAAGTTGAAATGAAGGAAAAATCTTAAGGGCAGCCAGAGAGAAAGGTCGGGTTACCCACAAAGGGAAGCCCATCAGACTAACAGCAGATCTCTCGGCAGAAACTCTACAAGCCAGAAGAGAGTGGGGCCAATATTCAACGTTCTTAAAGAAAAGAATTTTAAACCCAGAATTTCATATCCAGCCAAACTAAGTTTCATCAGTGAAGGAGAAATAAAATCCTTTACAGATAAGCAAATGCTTAGAGATTTTGTCACCACCAGGCCTGCCTTACAAGAGACCCTGAAGGAAGCCCTAAACATGGAAAGGAACAACCGGTACCAGCCATTGCAAAACAAGCCAAAATGTAAATCAACTAATGAGCAAAATAACCAGTTAATATCATAATGGCAGGATCAAGTTCACACATAACAATATTAACCTTAAATGTTAATGGACTAAATGCTCCAATTAAAAGACACAGACTGGCAAACTGGATAAAGAGTCAAGACCCATCAGTCTGCTGTATTCAGGAGACCCATCTCACATGCAGAGACATACATAGGCTCAAAATAAAGGGATGGAGGAAGATCTACCAAGCAAATGGAGAACAAAAAAGCAGGGTTGCAATCCTAGTCTCTGATAAAATCTTTAAACCATCAAAGATCAAAAGAGACAAAGAAGGCCATTACATAATGGTAAAGGGATCAATTCAACAGGAAGAGCTAACTATCCTAAATATATATGCACCCAATACAGGAGCACCCAGATTCATAAAGCAAGTCCTTGAGACTTACAAAGAGACTTAGACTACAATAATAATGGGAGACTTCAACACTCCACTGTCAACATTAGACAGATCAACGAGACAGAAAGTTAACAAGGATATCCAGGAATTGAACTCATCTCTGCACCAAGCAGACCTGATAGACATCTATAGAACTCTCCACCCCAAATCAACAGAATATACATTCTTCTCAGCACCACATCGCACTTATTCCAAAATTGACCACATAATTGGAAGTAAAGCACCTCAGCAAATGTAAAAGAACAGAAATTATAACAAACTGTCTCTCAGACCACAGTGCAATCAAACTAGAACTCAGGACTAAGAAACTCAATCAAAACCGCTCAACTACATGGAAACTGAACAACCTGCTCCTGAATGACTACTGGGTACATAACGAAATGAAAGCAGAAATAAAGATGTTCTTTGAAACCAATGAGAACAAAGATACAACATACCAGAATCTCTGGGACACATTTAAAGCAGTGTGTAGAGGGAAATTTATAGCACTAAATGCCCACAAGAGAAAGCAGGAAAGATCTAAAATTGACACTCTAACATCACAATTAAAAGAACTAGAGAGGCAAGAGCAAACACACTCAAAAGCTAGCAGAAGGCAAGAAATAACTAAGATCAGAGCAGAACTGAAGGAGATAGAAACACAAAAACCCTCCAAAAATCAATGAATCCAGGAGTTGGTTTTTGAAAAGATCAACAAAATTGACAGACCGCTAGCAAGACTAATAAAGAAGAAAAGAGAGAGGAATCAAATAGATGCAATAAAAATGATAAAGGGATATCACCACCGACCCCACAGAAATACAAACTACCATCAGAGAATACTATAAACACCTCTACGCAAATCAACTAGAAAATTTAGAAGAAATGGATAATTTCCTGGACACTTACACTCTCCCAAGACTAAACCAGGAAGAAGTTGAATCCCTGAATAGACCAATAGCAGGCTCTGAAATTGAGGCAACAATTAATAGCCTGCCCACCAAAAAAGTCCAGGACCAGACGGATTCACAGCTGAATTCTACCAGAGGTACAAGGAGGAGCTGGTACCATTCCTTCTGAAACTATTCCAATCAATAGAAAAGAGGGAATCCTCCCTAACTCATTTTATGAGGCCAACATCATCCTGATACCAAAGCCTGGCAGAGACACAACAAAAAGAGAATTTTAGACCAATATCCCTGATGAACATCGATGCAAAAATCCTCAATAAAATACTGGCAAACCGGATTCAGCAGCACATCAAAAGCTTATCCACCCTGATCAAGTGGGCTTCATCCCTGGATGCAAGGCTGGTTCAACATTCGCAAATCAATAAACGTAATCCAGCATATAAACAGAACCAAAGACAAGAACCACATGATTATCTCAATAGATGCAGAAAAGGCTTTTGACAAAATTCAACAGCCCTTCATGCTAAAAACGCTCAATAAATTGGTATTGATGGAACGACCTCAAAATAATAAGAGCTATTTATGACAAACCCACAGCTAATATCATACTGAATGGGCAAAACTGGAAAATTCCCTTTGAAAACTGGCAAAGACAGGGATGCCCTCTCACCACTCCTATTCAACATAGTGTTGGAAGTTCTGGCTAGGGCAATCAGGCAAGAGAAAGAAATCAAGGGTATTCAGTTAGGAAAAGAAGAAGTCAAATTGTCCCTGTTTGCAGATGACATGATTGTATATTTAGAAAACCCCATTGTCTCAGCCCAAAATCTCCTTAAGCTGATAAGCAACTTCAGCAAAGTCTCAGGATACAAAATTAATGTGCAAAATCACAAGCATTCTTATACACCAGTAACAGACAAGCAGAGAGCCAAATCAGGAATGAACTTCCATTCACAATTGCTTCAAAGAGAATAAAATACCTAGGAATCCAACTTACAAGGGATGTAAAGGACCTCTTCAAGGAGAACTACAAACCACTGCTCAGTGAAATCAAAGAGGACACAAACAAATGGAAGAACATACCATGCTCATGGATAGGAAGAATCAATATCGTGAAAATGGCCATACTGCCCAAGGTTATTTATAGATTCAATGCCATCCCCATCAAGCTACCAATGAGTTTCTTCACAGAATTGGAAAAACTGCTTTAAAGTTCATATGGAACCAAAAAGAGCCCGCATTGCCAAGACAATCCTAAGTCAAAAGGACAAAGCTGGAGGCGCCACGCTACCTGACTTCAAACTATACTACAAGGCTACAGTAACCAAAACAGCATGGTACTGGTACCAAAACAGAGATATAGACCAATGGAACAGAACAGAGTCCTCAGAAATAATACCACACATCTACAGCCATCTGATCTTTGACAAACCTGAGAGAAACAAGAAATGGGGAAAGGATTCCTATTTAATAAATGGTGCTGGGAAAATTGGCTAGCCATAAGTAGAAAGCTGAAACTGGATCCTTTCCTTACTCCTTATACGAAGATTAATTCAAGATGGATTAGAGACTTAAATGTTAGACCTAATACCATAAAAACCCTAGAAGAAAATCTAGGTAGTACCATTCAGGACATAGGCATGGGCAAGGACTTCATGTCTAAAACACCAAAAGCAACGGCAGCAAAAGCCAAAATTGACAAATGGGATCTAATTAAACTAAAGAGCTTCTGCACAGCAAAAGAAACTACCATCAGAGTGAACAGGCAACCTACAGAATGGGAGAAAATTTTGCAATCTACTCATCTGACAAAGGGCTAATATCCAGAATCTACAAAGAACTCAAACAAATATACAAGAAAACAAACAACCCCATCAAAAGTGGCAAAGGATATGAACAGACATTTCTCAAAAGAAGACATTCATACAGCCAACAGACACATGAAAAATGCTCATCATCACTGCCATCAGAGAAATGCAAATCAAAACCACAATGAGATACCATCTCACACCAGTTAGAATGGCCATCATTAAAAATCAGGAAACAACAGGTGTTGGAGAGGATGTGGAGAAATAGGAACACTTTTACACTGTTGGTGGGATTGTAAACTAGTTCAACCATTATGGAAAACAGTATGGCGATTCCTCAAGGATCTAGAACTAGATGTACCATATGACCCAGCCATCCCACTACTGGGTATATACCCAAAGGATTATAAATTATTCTACTACAAAGACACATGCACACGTGTTTATTGCACTATTCACAATAGCAAAGACTTGAATCAACCCAAATGTCCATCTGTGACAGACTGATTAAGAAAATGTGGCACATATACACCATGGAATACTATGCAGCCAAAAAGGATGAGTTTTGTCCTTTAGGGACATGGATGCAGCTGGAAACCATCATTCTTAGCAAACTATCACAAGAAGAGAAAACCAAACACCGCATGTTCTCACTCATAGGTGGAACTGAACAATGAGATCACTTGGACTCGGGAAGGGGAACATCACACACTGGGGCTTATCATGGGGAGGGAGGGGAGGGATTGCATTGGGAGTTATACCTGATATAAATGATGAATTGATGGGTGCTGACGAGTTGATGGGTGCAGCACACCAACATGGCACAAGTATACATATGTAACAAACCTGCACGTTATGCACATGTACCCTAGAACTTAAAGTATAATAATAAAAAAAAAGCTCAATAGAAAAAAGCTAAGTCTGTTCATCTCAGCTGAAATGCATTTCTGCACATTTTGTCCAGGAAACTGCCACTGCAGGTATGACTGTCTCAATGTGGAAAACACTCCCAAGACGGTAGCCTAAATTTTCTAGCAGACATCCCAGGGTGTGCCATAAATTACTGCTTGACCTAGACACATAGTTCAGCTGAAAACTGGGAGTTACAAAAAATAAAAGCAAAATACCCAAGCATGCTAAGTCCTAATAAGGCAACGTAAAATAAAAGCTAATACTTCAATGTGGATCTTCTTACTGGGGATCAGGCTCAGATAGGTCAATGGAGCAAGTGCTGTCAACCTCAGGCTGCCCAAGTATCTTTCTGCTAAAGTCCATCCAACTGAGTTTTTCCCCAAACTTAAGTACCAAATCTCCTATAAAGTGGCCTCCACGAGTACAGTTTTGAGCCAACCACAGCGTTTTTCCTAGGCAATGCCACTTCTAGCAATCGTTTGTAATCGGTTGATTCAGCAGCGCCCTGAAAGGAGCATCGGCAGCCAGTGCTCAAGGTCAGTATAAACACAATGGCTTTCGGGATACGACATCATAGGACTAACATACACGATCACAGGGCAGGAGAAGTAAACTCCGGGATTCAATACTGGGTCTCATTGAACCTGTTCCATAATGAGTACTATCTTTTCTACCCAAATAATAAAACATTCCCAGAATCCATAGGCCTGAAAAACAGGTTAAAAGTTCTAGTGACTGGTTGGAAAACTCTTGGACGTCCAAATACCCTACAGTCTGAAGGCTGGCCTCTTGCAAACCAATGGTTTTCAAACTTACTGTTCTTTTGGTATTTCTTTAATAAATAAAGGCGGAAGCTATGTTGAGGCCACAAGGAGAATGGGTGCACAAGTACAACCCGTGAAATAATCACCCTTTCTAATAGTCCCTGGTCAAAGGGTGAACTGGATATCCGAAACCACTGAATACCAGGGGCTATTTATGGGCGACCTACATGCCTGAAAGTGTCCCATTAGTAGGCTTTAGTTTTCCTGGGTACAGGAAGACCCTGCCCTATAATTGAATGAGTCCAAGCAAATTCCCATGTCACCTCTTATAAACTGATGGGCTCCCCTTAAGTACAACATCTAGTATGGTCAGAGCCTGTATGAGTCAGAGGTATGGAAAGTAAAGAGTTAACGCCACGCTGGTAACATTTACAGTAAGGCCATGTGCACAGATAAATGTTTTTTTTTTTCACTTTTCTTATCAAAATGGAAAATTGGTGTTCAGCCACCATCAAAAGAAAGGTTTCAGAATTTTCTTATTAATGCTGGAATGGTAAAAATGGAGGGTTAGGAAAACTAAAACAGGGTATTCCACTCTGCCAATTTTAGGATGGTACTACCTAAATTTTTCTCAGCCAGGCTACTAAATGCCAGTAGTGAAAAGAAGTTCTAATCAAGCACTTCAAGAAACTTTTTTTTTTTTTTTTTTTCTCTCAGGTTAGCGGTTACTAATTCATGCGCAAACGAGAGGTCCTGCTGGCATAAGTTGTCCTCGGGTGAATTCCAATGCTAATGGACCCTGGTTTATCAATTAGGGTGGGGCCGTCAGGATACAAAAGCTACCGAGCATGTCAAAGTATCACAAAATCCCCCACACATAGTGGCATTTCTCTGACCCGCCTGTAAGTACAGTACCTCTGTGTCTCATATGGTGCCCACCATAGGATTCCCTTAACCCCACTTAGTGTGAGAGCTCCCTGAAAAATCAGTGCAGCTGAAGGCCTAAAACGGTGCAACTGGTCTCCACAATAGTCTGGCTACAAAGAGAATAAAATCTATGTTCTGCAGGAAATTTTTACCTTGAAAGTTTTACTTGGTCCACAAAGTATGATGTGCCTTTTGTATGCCCAGATAGGTGGCCTTTGGAGCCCCCTTTATCCGTGTGCAAAAGGAGCCAGATTTTCTACAATCATTGATGGGTGTCTTCAGTCCTGTCTACAGTAGGAAATGGAAGGGTTTGTGTTCGAGCAATAAGAACTCTTCACTGATGACGGTGCAACAATAGAATGATGTTCTGACTTGCTGTATTTACAAGGGCACATGCGGAGGGTAGAAGAAAAAGATCCGAAAGTTTATTGTTCTGTCAAATGAAAGCTATCGATGTGTTGAACGTCGCCAGGCTGAATTTAGTTTTTACAGTTCCTTCTCTTATAAGCTCAAAGTAAAATTTGTCATAAGCCGCAAACAAGCTTAAAGACCATCTAGGATCTTATCTGTTTTACTACCTGGAAAACATCTGACTTTGGCAGTCTCCACAGAATTAGAAGTGCTAGCCCCTGAATTGCTTCCACTTTAAATTTGGGTATTTAATGAGAACCAAAACGCAGCTTTTATTGTGCTTTCAAATGTATGAAACTGCCGATAAAGTTGAGGCCCAATCTGCTTTTAACAGTTGCCAAGGGTAGAACAAAGGCTTGATGGTGATAACATGTTTCTCATGTGGGGGAGGCGCCACTACCTGACTTCAAAGAAGCACGGTATTTTTGATCTAAAGTTTGGACCTTAAGGGCTGCATAGTGTGTTATTGAAACTCAGATTGGCTGGCCCCCAAGTGGGCTACCATGCTGTTAATACTGGCAAACTACCAAAACTTTAGAAATACATGAAGACCAACTAGTAAGCCAAGTGAACAGAAGTAAAGCTAGGCCTCAGAAGGAGATCAAATTCTTTAGCTCGAGGCCATAATACAGAGCATAACAACAAATAGCTGGGAAAAATCCTGCTCTTTTGGAGTTTCTTCAGACACTGTACAAAAGTACAACTGGATTTCATCCTTAGGCCACTCTGTAAACTCAGCCAGCATTAACGTGGCCCTGTTGGATTACTCCATCTCCAAGTAACCGATTTGCATATGCCTGCCGATGATGAAACCTTTTATAGGTATTTGCCTATATGCAGAAAAGTCAGGAACAATTTGGTTTAAATGCCAGCTTGGGGTAAGTACGGTTACACCTTATACAAAGCCACATTTGCAAAGCTCAAGATTTAAGGACTTTTTAATCAACTTGTTAATCCCGCATCTATGGACGAACTGACACCCCCTAAAATACGTGTTCTAATACGTAGAAGAAAACTTGCTGATGGGTCAATGGGACATTCATTTACAAGGGTTTACCAAATTGTAATGTACGCCTGTACTTCTAATGTTGACAAGTCCCGAGACTTGTAACACTGTATTTTCAATATCATTCAACATGTTTCTCCTCTGACCAATGAGTATGTACAGTGAACTGCAACAAAACAGTCAAAATTTTAAATCATATGACAATATTAGAAGATGATCTAATTGTTAATTCACTGGGCAAGTTAGACCTGGACTGGGCTCTGATTTCAGAAACTAGCCAAGGGGTCCCTATCATCCTAGGATTAGTCTAGATACTGGCAGTTGATCTATTTACCGGTTTTATGTTCAGCTACCTATCTGGCTTGAGCTTATTTCCTGACGAAGTTAGTCCCTCCCAAAATGACCTATATTTCTTACTGCATCCGTACACAAATAACCGGTAATATCTGCTTACTATGAAGTTGTCTGGGGCATAAGAATTATTCTAATGACAAATTGGTTGTTATATTCATGAAAAACAATGATTCAAAACCTCTTTGCCATAAAAAAAGACATTTTGTACTCGGAGGCCCAAAACAGTTGACTCGCCATGTTACCGCCTATAAAGGACATTTTTCAAAAGTTTTGATCATTATGTCTTCTGCCCTGTTGCGTGCAAGTTTTCCGTTCATTACAATGACATTTGAAAAGGAGTGCAATGTTTCCCATCAATTTTTTCATTTCCAGGTCACTCCTAGAGAATTAAGATTTTTGCAAATCAATTACCATTTCCAAATGTCGGTGTATCTGCCAAGCTACCCATGCATTTTACCTAGTTAGAAATTAGGGCTCATAGAATTGGCATCGCTAATTACCATACTGTCATTTGGAAACTCACTTGACTAGCGCCACCTTAGCAACTGTTTCATTTGAGCAAGTGCAAACTTTGTGCCAGAACCTATCTACCGCCCGAATTTCCAGTAATACTTCTGCTAACTCCAGGTTTATGTGTGTGGTGGGCAGAAATCATTCCCTAGGGGTTAAATGTTCATATTATCCTTAATCAATCTTTCTAATAGGCACAGTATTGCCTGGTTAATCATTAATCTCTCCTCCTCACCTCCCAGCTGCTGATCAGCTATGTTTAGTGTTATTCAGGCCAGTGAGACCATCTTTAGGACTCCGAATCATTTGACTTTTGACCACTGCAAGGGGTCCGGCTTCATTGCTGGACGCTTGATATTCACCTGCTAATAGACCCAGTTTTAAGTCTACAATTTTTCCATTCGGGGGTCTGGAAAACTTTACTTGGTAAGCAGTGGACAGGCCAGATTTTTGGTGCATTCTTGATACATATGTTTATCCTTTGGCCCACTGTTCTCTATTTATCTATTTAAATTCTGTATTTAAAGTTCAATTTTAAGGTGAACTTGGGGTTATTGTGAACCAACGAGATGCCTACTAAATGCAGCACAAATTTTGCAACTCTAGTCATTCCAAAGAGGGCTGTTGTGAGTAGGTTAAGAAACCATGTAACAAATCTAACCTGTACAAGACCTGTGTCGGTTTGGACCATGGTACCCCCTTGATCAGGCCATAAAATCAGTATCAAAATAGGCACTCTTGATTTTGCAGGAAACCGGCTTTTCTACAGAAGATCAAAAAACTCACTCAGGGACTGGGAACATTTTCTTTGCCATGGGTTTTCAGGATGATACATTTTTTGTAAACCGGGCGAACTGCAATTGATTGTTGGGGCATTTTAAAGTTCACTAGGTTTGAACAGAAAATTTATCTGTGGCATTTATGCAACCATTGGGGCACCATTAACCTGAACTTTGGCCTTGCTGCAATAGAAATCTTGGTTATAGAAATTGGCCCTGAAACCTGAGTTGAAATTGGTAGCAAAACTTTTTCATTCCTTACATGAAGAAATTTTCATAGGGACTTGCTGGAGATACATGCTGTATAGGCTATCTGAAGGCAAATGAAGGGGTAACTGCCTCTGATGATATGTTTCCACAAGTTTTAGATTAAACTGATAAGCATTTTCCAGCAAGGGATTTCCATAAACTGTAACAGGCTCATCTGATTAGCTATTCACGAATAGGCTCTTAGCGTTCAAAAGAGCTTCTTTTATTGAGCGTTGAGTAGCATTCTGAGACGACTGATTGTCCCAGTTTGACTAGGGCTCATATGATCCGATCTTGCCGACCTTGGACGCATGCGGTAGGAGGATCTTTTGAGTTATGTACCATGTTGTAAAAACAAAACCGTGGCTTCAGGCAGGGGTGGTCTGGGAGCACTTGAGTGCGATTCCATGTACAGAGTGGTCTCTCCAGAAGACTGCTAAAGTTTAAAGGAGACCGTCAACGATAACATTCTTTCTGGTCCATACAAGATATCTTTTATAATGGGTGGAGTTCTCATTAGACTCCATTGTATTCATTTCTGTGTCCGAGAGAATGTTTATTTAATGCCTCAGAGATTTCATCTAGAAACATTTGTAAAATGGTCTTTGTCAGCCCAGTTCAGGGGCATTCGACTTTTTAATCGGCATCTAATTCTTACTGGTATTCTTTAGACATGATTTGCCCAGGGTTGATCAACTTATACAGGTAGAACTAAACACCTAGTGTTAAGTGCTGCTATTACAATAGAAAGAACTGCCATTCTAAGAACAAACTGCTTAACTCCTGTTGGCCTAAACTACCAAGGACAAGATATCTGCAGGGGAATGGTGACGTTGCATCCCCAATCTCACTGATGAGTGGGCATCAAATTTATCAGTGGCAGCTTAAGCTTTTAAGCGAGTTTGTAACTGCCCAATCGGCTGAATTTTCTACCCCAGTAATTTCTGAAATTGGTAATTTTCCAAGTCTCCACCATGAATGTCAAGGATTCCTATGAAAAGTCAGTAAAACTACTTATATGCGTAAAAAACCGTTGCTACGCGATCCGATTCAGACCTGTTTCCCATTTTTCTGTTAGCAACCAGCTTTTACAGGCTTGGTAATCAGGTTTTATGCTGTCCTAACTGTTAGACGCAGTAGTCGACATCATTCAAGGTAAATCGTTAATCAAAACCAAACTGGTGACGTTCACCCTTTTGAACATAGAGATGGCGGCAAATCCTTGGAGACATAACGGGCACTGGAATTGCTATATGCTTTTAAACCACATAGCATGTGATCACAAGGATCGCAAGACCGACTTGAGTGAGCACTTTTGTGAATTGTATTGGCTTTATTTCTGATGGAACCTAATAACTTACTGGCATCAAAGCCCCGTATGGCAACCGTGGCTCTAAGAGGACATATACTATAAACAAACAAAGTTTTTATACAAGGTGTCGAGAAAGAAATCATCAGCATAGTTTTGCTGGTCCTCTGACCAAATGGGCATAATAGGTAACCTTCTTAAACAGTTGCGTCTGGCCCCTTAGGGACTAGTGATTCCAATACTCTGATATTTAACAAACACAAGTGTGACCCTCCATAAGTTGACCCCTGACAAAATGACCGTGCTCCATAATTCTGGAGAGCTGGCACGGCTGCTATAAAGCTGAACCAGCAAAAAATTAAGCTTGGGCAGCCCAATAAGTTGAGGACACTGGTTCAATTGTGTCATTCTGGCTATGTGTACATCCTGAATTTAGATTTATGAGCATAGTAGAAATTAGAAGCCCACTAAACTGAAGATCTGATAAGGTGGTTTTATAGAAAGAGTTACTGTGTCCCCACCCAAATTTCATTTAAGGTAGAACTTGGTAAACCTCAGCCATAATTCACATTAGCTTTTTCTATATGGCCTGAGGAGACCTGAAAGACCTAAAATCACAGAGTGCCGGGAGATAATTGAATTTTCATGGGTATATGAGGGGCTTGTCGTAAACTAACAGAACTCCATGAGATACTGTCCAGTAGGTCAATAGTGAATAAAGCACTTCTTTGACCAAAAGGATATCTGATGGTTAATCAAAACCAGATAAATTATTGAGTTTTCCGCTTTCTGCAAGTTCCTGAATGCCACCTCGGGTGATAGTCTCATTCATATGCATCTAAATGGCACCATATGCCAAGAAGTCAATGTCTATGTACGACGATGATCTGCGACTTCTTTGGCTTTTCTCTTACCTTTGGCCATCATGACCATGATTGTGAGAATTGGCCAATCCCTCCCCTAGATAAACACATGTGAACTGATGGAGTCACCCGAGTTAGCAACGAGGATGAACTACATTATTTTCCGATGCCCTAACGGAACTACTCCAACTGTCAGTCTTGGTATGTCTTTATCAGCAGTATGAAACATTGGCAGGCTAATACACTAAATTGCACATAACCCCAGTAGAATGAGATAATGACTGTGTGTTGCTGAAAAGATACACAAAAATGTGGAAGCAACTTTTCAATTGGGAAACAGGCAGTGACTGATACCCTATGAATCAGTTGTCGTTGAGAAACAAGCAATGACTCTCAGAAGACTGAAAAAACCCATTGAAATAAACCCTGGAAAGTTGTAGGAACCACATTTCCACCTGAGACAGTCATGTCTTTAGAATAGTTTTGTCCAATGACTTCAGGGACATTTGACGTGGTAACATATATTGGACACCAACTATCCTAGCTCTTTCTAGCCTCTACCTCAGATAAGTTTGACAGTGTGCCTACTTCTCCTCCTTTGCCTTCCACAGGTTACCTAGGCATGAGGAACTTGTAACTGACAAAGGATAACTTTGTTATGTTTTAGCAAAGAGACTTACCATGCGGGATTTGACAGTAGAGCTGCCTGCCCTGTCTACCATGTAAAAGATTTGTTGAACTTTGAACTTGAGAGAGATGATCATGACCATCGGTATCTGTTTCACAGAAGAAATTTGACACTGGTACCCCTGGACAGCAACTTTGCAAGTTAACTTTGTATCTAAAGATAGTTGGTGACTCATGGAGATGCTGTTAAGAAATCAGTGCCAAACTCAGTTTTCTTCCAAGGTAATGAAACAGCATAAAGTTTGAAAATTTGCAGCCTGACAATGTAATAGAAAAGAAACAAAATCATATTTTTGAGGAGAAATTAATGCAAGCGACTACAGAAATTAATGGGTTCTTAAAGTATGCTAAAGAGCCAAATGTTAATCCCCAAGACAACTTTAAGAAGTAAATGTCTCCAGTTTGGATTCAGTCGTTAGTTCAGAGTGTCCTCTAGATGTTTGCAGTATTCCTCCCATCGACACTTAGAGATGTGCAACAAAAAGTGTACGTTGATCTGAAACCTCAGGAGGAAAACCTTATTCTAGTTTAATTTGATTTGGTGCTACTGTGGCCAGCCCAGAGCAAGGTACAAACCCCTTTCTTCGTCTAGCTGTGACAGGCCGACAGCCTGAAATTGGAGCTCAATGCGTCAAAATGCCCTAAGCTCTCCCAGCCTGCGAACTAACCAGGCATGTGGCTGAAAGCGCAGCAGTAAAACCATCAATTTTATTGTAAATGCGTCAGCTCTGAGACAGAGCCCAGAAGGAAAGGGGGTCATTTGCAGACCGTTAAAATGCACTGCAATAGATGCTCACCAACAGGCCCTTTTGTAGCTTAAGTAACTTGGCCCGGTATGAATGAATAGGTGTTGATATTGAGCTAAGGTCCTATGTCACAGAAGTCAAGAATTGCGAGGTAATTTTATGGAACCTCTGCCTAGATTTCAGAAGATGTATGGAAAATCACGTTTTCTGAAGGTTGTCCAACTATGAGCAGAAGTTAACGGTTGCCCCAGACATAGCAGTTGACAGTTCCACCTGTCCTCCTAATCGCAGAATGAAGAGACCCTCTGTTCAAGAATGCAGCAGTGCGGTAAACTGAAAAGACAAAAATGTCCAACTAATGTCGGAGCCCCTCTTATAGACAGTCTAGTTTGTTGGTACTGGGGCACCACCTAGTGGATCTGTCAGAAGAGGCCACCATCCTCCAGACCCCATGGTAGATCCACTGCAACAGTTTTCACTGTCTGCCTGTGCCACAGACACACCACATTAGCCCATTAAAGCAGCAGGAAGGAGGCTATACCCTGCAAAGCCACAGAGATGGAGCTAAGACCATGAACCCATCTCAGTAACCTGGATGTGAGATTGGAGTAAAGGATCATTTTGGAGCTAAGATTTGACTGCCCCAGTGGACTCAAACCTGTAGCCCTTTGTTTGATTTCTCCCATTTGGAATGGATTTACTTAATGTCATTATCCCTGATCTAGATATAACTTGTTTACTTTGATTTTACAGACTCATAGGCAGAAGGACTTACCTTATGGGTGCTGACGAGTTGATGGGTGCAGCACACCAACATGGCACAAGTATACATATGTAACAAACCTGCACATTATGCACATGTACCCTAGAACTTAAAGTATAATAATTAAAAAAAAAAAAGAATCCTATCAGAGCATCACATTTCAGACCCTGGGAGTTCTTTAATAAGATGATGCAGTTAATTTCTGATAAATACCCCCAATGAAGTTAGCAAACAGTGGTAACCATGACTAAAATAAAATACTTACCCTGATGAAGCAAATAAGAATCACCATCTTAACTAATGAGTCAATAAACAATTAGTCTACAGGTTGAAACACAGTTCTAAGCCGTTAGCCAAGTTAATCTATAGGGTGAAAAGCCTGACGTTCTTTCATCTTTGTGATTGGTGTAAAACAAGAAGTCTGGTTTTGGTATGTTAATGTAATACAATAATAAAAATTAGAATAAGTAGAAAAGGAGTCTGTCTTTTTTTTTATGCAAACAACTTCACCGCAATTTGTGATTTCTTTTAAAGCAAATATTTGCAGGATGTCCACAAAGTGAATAAATTAAGTGCAAAAATGTAGCAGAACCAGCTATTTGGAAACAAGCAGCCAGTAGCAGCCAACTGCTTAATTTTAAATTTCTCAATTGATGTTTGGTCTTTGCACCAAGAGCACAAAACACCTACGGCTGCAGATTGCTATATATTCAAAAGGTCTCTTATTTGTAATTATGTTTAAGTATTTAATAATAATAAACAGAGCTCTAAAAGTGAAAAGAAAAAAAAAGAAAGAAAACCCCATTGTCTCAGCCCAAAATCTCCTTAAGCTGATAAGAAACTTCAGCAAAGTCTCAGGATACAAAATCAATGTGCAAAAATCACAAAATCACAAGCGTTCCTATATGCCAATAACAGACAAACAGAGAGTGAAATCATGAGTGAACACGCATTCACAATTGCTACAAAGAGAATAAAATATCTAGGAATACAACTTACAAAGGACATGAAGGACTTCCTCAAGGAGAACTACAAATCACTGTTCAAGGAAATAAGAGAAGACACAAGCAAATAGAAATAATTTCCATGCTCATGGATAGGAAGAATCAATATCATGAAAATGGTTATACTGCCCAAAGTAGTTTACAGATTCAATGCTATTCCCATCAGACTACCATTGACTTTCTTCACAGAATTAGAAAAATCTACTTTAAATTTTATGTGGAACCAAAAAAGAGCTCATATAGCCAAGACAATCCTAAGCAATAGAACAAAGCTGGAAACATCATGTTACCTGACTTCAAACTATACTATACTACAGTAACCACGATACCATGGTACTGATACCAAAACAGATATATAGACCAAGGGAACAGAAAAGAGGCCTCAGAAATAACATCACACATCTACAATCATCTGATCTTCGACCAACCTGACAAAAACAAGGAATGGGTAAAGAATTCCCTGTTTAAAAAATGCTGCTGGGGAAATTGGCTAGCCATATGCAGAAAAGAGGAACTGGACCCTTTTCTTACACCTTATACAAAAATTAGCTCAAGATTGGTTAAAAACTTAAATATAAAACCTAAAACTCTAAAAACTCTAGAAGAAAACCTAGGCAATACCATTCAGGACATAGGCATAGGCAAAGACTTAATGACTAAAGCACCAAAAGCAACTGCAACAAAAGTCAAAATTGACAAATGGGATCTAATTAAACTAAAGAGCTTCTGCACAGAAAAAGAAACTATCATCAAAGTGAACAGGCAACCTGCAGAATGGGAGAGAAGTTTTGCAATTTATCCATCTAACAAAGGGTGAATATCCAGAATCTATAAGAAACTTAAACAAATTTACATGAAAAAAACAAACAACCCCATAAAAAACTGGGCAAAGGATATGAGCAGACATTTCTCAAAAGAAGTCATGTATGTGGCCAACAAACATTTGAAAAAAAGCTCATAATCATTGGTCATTAGAGAAATGCAAATCAAAACCACAATGCGATACCATCTCACAACAGTTAGAATGGCAATCATTAAAAAGTCAGGAAAAAATAGATGCTGATGAGGCTGTGGAGAAATAGGAAAACTTTTACGCTGTTTGTTGGAGTATCAGTTAGTTCAACTATTGTGTAAGACAGTGTGGAAATTTCTCAGGGATCTAGAACCAGAAATACCATTTGACCCAGCAATCCCATTGCTGGGTATATACCCAAAGAATTATAAATCATTCAACTAAAAAGACACATGCACACATATGTTTATTGCAGCACTATTTAAAATAGCAAAGACTTGGAAACAACCCAAATGCCCATCAATGTTAGACTGGATAAAGAAAATGTAACACATATACACTGTGGAATACTATGCAGCCATAAAAAAAGAATGAGTTCATGTCCTTTACAGGGACCTGGATGAAGCTGGAAATCATAATTCTCAGCAAACTAGCACAGGAACAGAAAATCAAACACAGCATGTTCTCACTCATAAGTGGAGGTTGAACAATGAGAACACATGGACACAGGGAGGGGATCATCATACACTGGGGCTTTTTTTGGGGGTAGGGGCAATGGAGCAAGAGCATTTGGACAAATACCTAATGCATGCAAGGCTTATAACCTAGACAATGAGTTGATTGGTGCAGCAAACCATCATGGCACATGTATACCTGTGTAACAAACCTGCACATTCTGCACACATATGTCAGAACTTAAAGTTTAAAAAACTCCATAAAACTCATAATTATTGGTGATAACATACACTAAGCTATCAGAATTTTAGAAATCTTGTAAAATTTTGGAACACATGTTGATAACACATTTATACAGATGTAACTCAGAGAGTTAAACAGTGTTTCTTATTTGACCATTCTGCCTACATAGGTTTTACAGACCAAATAAGCCTAATAAGCCTTTCTTGAACTTTCGTGGTTCCAAAGGCTGAATTTTAGAATTTGAAATTTAATTTTGAGAAGCATGTCAAATATGAAAGGTGTAAAATACTTTATTAAAGTAGGATCACAAGTCACTGTAAAATAATAATTTTGCATATAGCCATAGTGATCATTCAAATCTTTCAAAAACCAAATGCCTTCAGTCCTTGATAGAGAAGATACTTTTTCTCAACCAATCAAGACACAAGCCTGGTTTATTTTACCACTTGCTCATTGCAGAGTCCTAAAGCCTTAAACAAACAAAGTTTATAGTCAGGTAGTGGTCACAGTGGGCCTTGAATGAGACCCAGTGCCTTGCTGGCTTTAGAACAAAGTACAGTACCACAAAACTGCTTGTGTCACCTCATGCTCCAGACAGCTCAGAATAGAGACAGAGACTCTGCTTGAAATAAAGTAGAAAAGAAAAAAAAAAAGTCTGATATGGTTTGGCTCTGTGTCCCCACCCAAATTTCATTTTGACTCTTACTCCCATAATTCCCACGTGGAGTGGGAGAGACCCAGTGGGAGATAATTGAATCATGGGGGCAGTTTCCCCATATTGTTCTCATAATAGTGAATAAGACTCATGATATCTGATGGTTTTATCAGAGGTTTCTGCTTTTGCATCTTCCTGATTCTCTCTTTGCCTGCTGCCATGTATGTAAGATGGGACTTGCTCCTCTTTGCCTTCTGCCATGATTGTGAGGCTTCCCCAGACATGTGGAACTGTAAGTCAAATTAAGCCTCTTTATTTTGTAAATTGTGCAGTCTTGGTATGTCTTTATCAGCAGTATGAAAATGGGCTAATACACTAAATTAATACCAGTAGAATGGGGTGTTGCTGAAAAGATACACAAAAATGTGGAAGCAACTTTGGAATTGGGAAACAGGCAGAGACTGGAACAGTTTGGAGGGCTCAGAAGACTGAAAACTTTGGAAAAGTTTGGAACATCCTAGAGACTTGTTGAATAGTTTTGTCCAAAATGCTGATAGCAATATGGACAATAAGGTCCAGAATGAGGTATTCTGACAGAGATGAGGAACTTGTGGGGAACTGAGGCAAAGGTAACTCTTGTTATGTTTTAGCAAAGAGACTAGTGGGATTTTGCCCCTGCACTAAAGATTTGTTGAACTTTGAACTTGAGAGAGATGATTTAGGGTATCTGGCAGAAGAAATTTCTAAGCAGCAAAGCATTAAAGAGTTGACTTGAGTGCTGTTAAAAGCACTCAGTTTTTAAAATGAAACAGCATAAAAGTTTGAAAAATTTGCAGCCTGACAATGTAATAGAAAAGAAAATCCCATATTTTTTGAGGAGAAATTTAAGCCGACTACAGAAATTTTCATAAGTAACAAAGAGCCAAATGTTAATCCCCAAGACAATAGGTAAAATGTCTCCAGGGCATGTTAGAGGTCGCATGGCAGCCTCTCCCATCACAGGCCATAATGCCTAGGAGGAAAAAATAGTTTTATGGGCTGAGCCCAGGGTCCCTGAGCTGTGCACAGCCTAGGGACTTGTTGCCCTGCCTCCCAGCTGCTCCAGCTGTGGCTGAAAGGGGTCAATGTGGAGCTTGGGCCGTGGCTTCAGATGCTGCAAGCCCCAAGCCTTGGCAACTTCCAAGTGGTGTTTATTCTGCATGTCTACAGAAGTCAAGAATTGAAATTTGGTAACCTCTGCCTAGATTTCAGAAGATGTATGGAAACGTCTGGTTTCCCAGGCAGAAGTTTGCAGCAGGGACAGAGCTCTCACGGTGAACCTCTGCTAGGGCAGTACAGAAGGGAAATGTGGGGCTGGAGCTCTCATGCATAGTTTTTACTGGGGCACCACCTAGTGGATCTGTCAGAAGAGGCCACCATCCTCCAGACCCCAGGATGGTAGATCCACCAACAGTTTTCACTGTCTGCCTGGAAAAGCCACAGACACACCACATTAGCCCATTAAAGCAGCAGGAAGGGAGGCTATACCCTGCAAAGCCACAGAGATGGAGTTGCCAAAGACCATGGGAACCCATCTCAGTAACCTGGATGTGAGATTGGAGTAAAAGGAGATCATTTTGGAGCTTTAAGATTTGACTGCCCCAGTGGACTTCAAACCTGTAGCCCCTTTGTTTTGGCTATTTCTCCCATTTGGAATGGTTTTATTTACTTAATGTCATTATCCCTGTTGTATCTATGATATAACTTGTTTACTTTTGATTTTACAGACTCATAGGCAGAAGGGACTTACCTTGTCTCAGATGAGACTTTGGACTGTGGACTTTTGAGCTAATGCTGAAATGAATTAAGACTTTCCAGGACTGTTGGGAAGGTATGATTGGTTTTGAAATGTGAGGACATGAGATTTGGCAGGGGCCTGGGGTGGAATGATATGGTTTGGCTCTGTGTCTCCACGTAAATGTCATTTTGAATTGTACTCCCATAATTACCACGTGTTGTGGGCAGGACCCCATGAGAGGTAATTAAATCATGGGGCAGTTTCCCCCATACTGTTCTTGTGGTGGTGAATAAGTCTCATGAGAGCTGATGGTTTTATCAGGGGTTTCTGCTTTTGCATCTTCCTCATTTTCCCTTTGCCTGCTGCCATCTATGTAAGATGGGACTTGCTCTTCCTTGCCTTCTGCCATGATTGTGAGACTTCCCCAGTCACGTGGAACTATAAGTCAAATTAAACCTCTTTCTTTTTTAAAATTGCTCAGTCTCAGGTATGTCTTTATCAGGAGTGTGAAAATGGACTAATACAGAGTCTATCCCTGGTAACCCAGAGAATTCTTCCAGATATCATTCAAGATCATCAGATCAGTACCTCTATGAGTATTCAAAAACCAGATCAATGCTGAGCTTCAGGTGTTCCTTAATGAAGATACAACTTAGATTTAAAAAAATCGAGGTCTTTTTGAATACCTGGAAACTCTTTGCAAGAAGGACATGTACAAACAAGCTCAGACTGCAAAGACCATGATAAATACCTAACTCTTCAATGTCCAGACAAAGACAAACATCCACAACCATTAAGACCATCCAGAAAAATACGATTTCTCAAATGAACTAACTAAGGCAACAGAAACCAATCATGGAGGAATAGATATATGTGATCTTTCAGACAGATAAGTCAAAATAGCTGTTTGAAGGGAACTCAAAGAAAGTTAAGATAACACAGAAAACAAATTCAGAATTCTATCAGATAAATTTAACAAAGATATTGAAATAAACAGAATCAAAAAGAAATTCTAAATTTGAAAAATATGATTGACATCCTGAAGAATGCATCAGAGTCTCTCAATAGCAGAACTGATCAAGCAGAAAAAAGAATTGAGCTTGAATAAGGGTGATTTGAAAATACACTTATGATTTGAAAATACACTATCAGAGGAGACAAAAAAAAAAGATAATATAACACCATGAAACACACCCACAAAATCTGGAAAATATTACCAAAAGGACAAATCTAAGAGATATTGACCTTGAAGAGGAGGTCCAAAAAGAGATAGGAGTGAAAAAGTTTATTCAAAAGGAATAACATCAGAGAACTTCTCCTAAACATAGAGAAACCTATCAATATCTAAGTACAACAAGACTGTAGAATCTCAAGCAGATTTAACCCAAAGAAGTCTATCTCAAAGATTTTAATAGCCACACTCCCAAATGTCAAGGATAAAGAAAAAAATACTAAAAATAGAAAGAGAAAATAAAAAAAATAACATAAAATGGATCTCTAATACATCTGGCAGCAAAGTTTTCACTGGAAATCTTGTAGGCAAGGAGAGAGTGGCATGACATATTTAATGTGTTGAAGAAAAAAAAAAAATTTTACCTTGCCAGGTGTGGTGCCTAATATCTGTAATCCCAACATTTGGGAGGCTGAAGTGGGCAGATGGCTTGATTTCAGGAGTTCAAGACCACTCTGAGCGTGATGGTTAAACTTCATCCTTACAGAAATTATTAAAAAGTAGCCAGAGGTGCGGTAGCTCACGCCTGTAATTCCAGCACTTTGGGAGGCTGTGGCAGGTGGATCATGAGGTCAGGAGATCAAGACGATCCTGGCTAACACAATGAAACCCTATCTGTACTAAAAATACAAAAAATAAACTGGGAGTGGTGGCAGGCACCTGTACTCCCAGCTACTCAGGAGGTTGAGGCAGGAGAATGGTGTGAACCCAGGAGACGGAACTTGCAGTGAGCTGAGATTGTGCCACTGCACTGCACTCCAGCCTGGGCAACAGAGTGAGACTCCGCCAAAAAAAAAAAAAAGAAAAAGGTAGCCGGGGTGGTGGCATGTGCTTGTAGTTTCACCTACTTAGGTAGCTGAGATGGTGAATCACCTGAGCCTGGGAGGTTGAGGCTGTAGTGAGCCATGATTGCACCATTGCACTTCAACCTGGGAAACTGGAGTGAGGCCTTTTTTCAAAACAAACAAACAAACAAAACTTTTACTCTATAATAGTATATCTTACAAAAGAATACCCTTTAAACATGAAGGAGAAATAAAACTTTCCCAGACAAACAAAAGCTGAGGAATTTCATCAATACCAGGCCTCTCCTTAAAAATTGCTGAAGAGAGTACTTCAATCAGAGAGAAACGAACATTAGTGAGCAATAAGGAATCATTTGAAGGTACAAAACGCACTGATAATAGTAAGTATACAGGAAAAAACAACTTGTTATAACACTGTATCTGTGGTGTGTAAACTACTCTTTAGTAGAAAGACTAGAAGATGAATCAAACAAAACTAATAACTACAACAACTTTTCAAGACATCGTACAATTAGTTGTAAATAAAAACAACAGAAAGTTATACATCAGGGAAATGTAGTTAAAGATGTAGAGTTTTTTTTTTTTTTTTTCTCGTAATTTAATTGGTCTTTATTATATGTATAGATTACAGTAGTATACTTTAAGCAATATATCATTTATTTATTTATTTTTTTTTTAATTTTATTTTTTATTATACTTTAAGTTCTAGGGTACATGTGCATAACGTGCAGGTTTGTTACATATGTATACTTGTGCCATGTTGGTGTGCTGCACCCATCAACTGTAGAGTTTTTATTAGTCTTCTTTTTGCTGGTTTATTTTGTTGTTCTTGCAAAACCTGTTAAGTTGATATCAGCTTAAAATAATAGATTATAAAAATTTTTTAAAAAGATTATAAGACAGTATCTCTGAGTCTCATGATAATCTCAAATCAAAAGCATAAAACAGATACACAAAAACTAAAAGTAAGAAATTAAATTA
Source organism: Colobus guereza (assembly GCA_030247045.1). Classification (NCBI taxonomy): domain Eukaryota; kingdom Metazoa; phylum Chordata; class Mammalia; order Primates; family Cercopithecidae; genus Colobus; species Colobus guereza. The sequence goes on along the minus strand of CM058096.1, from coordinate 98,131,165 downwards.
CACCATCAGAGTAAATTACCATCACTAAAAGGAAGACAGGAAGGAAGGAAAGAATAAAGAGAAACCACAAAACAACAAGAAAAAAGATAACAAAATGGCAGGAGTAAGTCCTTACTTATCCATAAAAACATTGAATATAATTAGAATAAAATTTTCAACCAAAAGACATAGAGTTGCTGAATAATTAAAAAAATAAGACCCAATGATTTACTGCTCATAAAATACGCACTTCATCTGTAAATAGACACATAGACTAAATATAAAGGGATGGAAAAAGATACTCCATGCCCATGAAAATAAAGCAAAACAAAAAAGCAGGAGTAGCTATACTTATATCAGAAAAAAATAGATTTCAAGATACAACTATAGGAAGATAAAAAGAAGGTTACTGTATAATAATAAAGGGGTCTATTTAAAATATATAACAATTTAAAATATGTTTGCACCCAACAGTGGAGCACATAGTTATATAAAGCAAATACTACTAGAGTTAAGAGAGAGCCAGATCTTAACACAATAATAGTTGGAGATTTCAACATTCCACTTTCAGCATTGAGCACATCTTCCAGACAGAAAGTCAACAATGAAACACTGGATTCAGTCTGCACTATAGAACAAATGGACCTAATAGATATTTACAGAACATTTTATCATAAGACTGCAAAGTATACATTCTTTCCCTCAGTACATGGATCATTCTCAAGGATAGATCATAGGTGAGGTCACAAAACATTCAAAACACAAGTTAGGTCGCAAAACATTTAAGTCTTAAAACATTTAAAAAAATTATATGACATCAAGCATCTTCTCTGACCACAGTGGAATAAAACTAGTAATCAAATATGAGAGAAATTTTGGAAATTGTGTGAACACAAGGAAATTAAACAAGGTGCTCCTGAATGACCAGTGAGTCAATCAGAAAATTAAGAAGGAAATTGAAAAATTTTGTGAAATAAATGATAGAAACACAGCATACTCAAATCTATGTGACACAGAAAAAGCATTACTAAGAGGCAAGTTTATAGCTATATATTCCTACATAATAACAACAACAACAAATTCAAATAAACAACATCATGACGCATCTTTAAAAAGTAAAACAGTAAGAACAAACCATACCAAAAATTAGTAGGAGGAAAGAAATAATAAAGATCAGACCAGAATAAATAAAAATTGAAATTTAAAAACTATACAAAAATCAATGGATTAAACAGTTGATTTTTTGAAGAAAATAAAAAACTGACAGAACTTTAGCTAGACTAAGAAAAATAGAAAAAGATAAACCAAATAAACCAAATGGGAGATGAAAAAGGAAACATTACAACTGATACTTCAAAGAATCATTAGTGGCTACTATGAGCAAATATATGCCAATAAATTAGAAAATCTGGAAGAAATGTATAAATTCCCAAACACATACAACCCACCAACATTGAACCATGAGGAAGTCCAAAACCTGAACAGAACTATAACAAATAATAAGACTGAAGTCCTAATAAAAAGTGTCCCGGGGAGGGGGGGAACTAATACTAATTTTACTCAAACTATGTTAAAAAGAAATACTTCCAAGCTCAATGGGACAATAATACAGAGCTATGGTAACTAACACAGCATGGTATTATCATAAACACAGACACATAGACAATGGAATAGAATAGAGAATCTAGAAATAAATTCATATATTGGCAGTGAACTCATTTTTGACAATGGTGCCATGAACATACATTGTGGAAAGAACAATCGGTTTAATTGATAGTGTTGAGAAAACTGGATAGCCATATGCAAAAGAATGAAACTAGACCCTTATCTCTCACCATATACAAAATCAAATAAAAGTGAACTAAGGATTTAAATCCAAGACCTCAAACTATGAAGCTACTGAAAGAAAACATTGGAGAAACTCTCCAGGACATTGGGCTGGGCAAAGATTTCCTGAGAAATACCACACAAGCACAGGTAACCAAAGCAAACATGGACAAATGGATAATATCAAGTTAAAAAGCTGTTACACAGCAAGGAAAACAAAAAACAAAGTGAAGAGACAACCAACAGAATGAAAGAAAACTTTTGAACACTACCTATATGACAAGAGATTAATAGCCTGAATATATAAGAGGTTCAAACAACTGTATAAGATAAAAGTATAATAATCTGATTAAAAAAATAAAAATGGGCCAAACATTTGTACATACATTGCTCTAAAAAAGACATGCAAATGGTAAACAGATATGTGAAAAGGTGCTCAACATCATTGATCATCAAATAAATATATATCAAAACTATAATAAGACTTCATGTCACCCCAGTAAAAACATCTTTCATTCAAAAGTCAAGTAATAACAAATGCTGAAAGAATGTGGAGAAAATGGAACCCTTGTACACTGTTGGTGGGAATGTACATTAGTACAGCTACTAAGGAGAAAAACTTGGCAGTTCCTCAAGAAACTAAAACTACAGCTGCCATATGATCTAGCTATCCCTCCTAAATGTATACCCAAATGAAGAAAATTAATCATTTGAAGAGATAGCATTTTTTTTTGAGACGGAGTCTCGCCTGTCACCAGGCTTGGAGTGCAGTGGCGGATCTCAGCTCACTGCAAGCTCCGCCTCCCGGGTTTTACGCCATTCTCCTGCCTCAGCCTCCCGAGTAGCTGGGACTACAGGCGCCCACTGCCAGTTTTTTTTGCAATTTTAGTAGAGTGGGTTTCATCATGTTGAGCAGATGGTCTCGATCTCCTGACCAGGATAGCCATCTCGGCCTCCCAAAGTGCTGATTTAGGCATTGACCACCCCAGCCTGAGAGATACTCAATGTTTATTACAGCACTATACATTAGCAAAATTTGAAAGCAATCTAAGTGTTCATCAATGGATAAATGGCAAAGAAAATGTCATATATTTGGACAGCAGTCAACAAAAGAATGACATTCTTTCATTTGTGAGAACTCAGATATTAAGTGGAAGTCATATCTGAATAAAATAAACCAGGTACAGAAAGACAAATATCATATTCTCACTATGGAGCTAATATATAAAATAATTTAACTCATGAATAAAAGAAGAGGCAGTTGATTTTTGAAGAAAATAAAAAAGACAGAACTTTAGCTAGACTAAGAAAATAGAAAAGATAAACCAAATAAACCAAATGGGAGATGAAAAGGAAACATTACAACTGATACTTCAAAAAGAATCATTAGACTATGAGCAAATATATGCCAATAAATTAGAAAATCTGGAAGAAATGTATAAATTAAACACATACAACCCACAACATTGAACCATGAGGAAGTCCAAAACCTGAACAGAACTACAAAATAATAAGACTGAAGTCCTAATAAAAAGTGTCCGGGAGAATACTAATTTTCAAACTATGTTAAAAGAAATACTTCCAAGCTCAATGGGACAATAATACAGAGCTATGGTAACTAACACAGCATGGTATTATCATAAACACAGACACATAGACAATGGATAGAATAGAATCTAGAAATAAATTCATATATTCAGTGAACTCATTTTTTGACAATGGTGATGAACATACATTGTGGAAAGAACAATCGGTTTAATTGATAGTGTTGAAAACTGGATAGCCATATGCAAAAAATGAAACTGGACCCTTATCTCTCACCCTTATACAAAATCAAATAAAAGTGAACTGGATTTAAATCCAAGACCTCAAACTATGAAGCTACTGAAAGAAAACATTGGAGAAACTCTCCAGGACATTGGGCTGGGCAAAGATTTCCTGGAAATACCACTGCACAGGTAACCAAAGCAAACATGGACAAATGGATAATATCAAGTTAAAAGCTGTTACACAGCAAAACAAAAAACAAAGTGAAGAGACAACCAACAGAATGAAAACTTTTGAACACTACCATGACAAGAGAGTTAATAGCCTGAATATATAAAATTCAAACAACTGTAAGATAAAAGTATAATAATCTGATTAAAAAAATAAAAATGGGAAACATTTGTATACATTGCTCTAAAAAGACATACAAATAGTAATCAAATATGAGAAATTTTGAAATTGTGAACACAAGGAAATTAAACAAAGGTGCTCCTGAATGACCAGTGAGTCAAATATGAAGAAATCAACATATACAAAAAACATAAAAAAAGAAACATCCCAAATATGAAGAGAAAACAGGAGAAACCTCGGACATTGGGCTGGGCAAGACTGAGAAATACCAAAAGCAAACCAAAGCAAACAAAATGGATAATATTATTCAACAAGCTGTTACAAAGCAAGGAAAACAGAACAAAGTGAAGAGACAACCAACAGAATGAAAGAAAACTTTGAACACTACCTATATGACAAGAGATTAATAGCCTGAATATATAAGAGGTTCAAACAACTGTAAAGATAAAATATAATAAACTGATTAAAATAAATAAAATGCCAAGATACAAAATCACATCTAAAAAGACATGCATTAAACATATATGTGAAAAATCAACATCATTGATAAAGAAATCAAGAAAGAATCAACAAAGACTTCATAAAATTAAACACTTTAAATTCAAAAAAGTGAAGTAATAACTATAAAGAACTGATGAAAGAAATGGAAGTTTGAAACACTGTTGGTGGAATGTACATTATGTACAGCTACTGGAGAAAACTTGTTAAAATGTTCAAGAAATCAAAACAACAGCTGCCATGATTCAGCTATCCCTCTAAATGTATACCCAAATGAAAGAAAATTAGTATATTGAAGAGATAGCTACTCTTTTTTTTTTGAGACGGAGTCTCGCTCTGTCACCTGCGCTGGAGTGCAGTGGCCGGATCTCAGCTCACTGCAAGCTCCGCCTCCCGGGTTTTACGCCATTCTCCTGCCTCAGCCTCCCGAGTAGCTGGGACTACAGGCGCCCGCCACCTCGCCCGGCTAGTTTTTTGTATTTTTTAGTAGAGACGGGGTTTCATCATGTTAGCTAGGATGGTCTCGATCTCCTGACCTCGTGATCCGGCCATCTCGGCCTCCCAAAGTGCTGGGATTACAGGCTTGAGCCACCGCGCCCGGCCGAGATAGCTACTCTTAATGTTTATTACAGCACTATACATTAGCAAAATTTGAAAGCAATCTAAGTGTTCATCAATGGATAAATGGATAAAGAAAATGTACATATACACTTTGGAGTGCTAGCAAGTCATAAAAAAAGAATGACATTCTTTCATTTGTGATAACTCAGATGGAAGTGGAAGTCATTATATTCAATAAAATAAACCAGGTACAGAAAGACAAATATCACATATTCTCACTATGGGAGCTAAGTATTAAAATAATTTAACTCATGGAGATAGAGAGCAGAAGGTGGTTAATAGAGGCCGAAAAGGGTAGTGGAGGGATATCTGACAAGGGGATTAATAATGATAAAAAATAGAAAGATGTTGGTGGTCAAAAATAATTTAATGTACATTTCTAAAATAACTAAAACAATATAACTAGATTGTAACACAGAAGAATAAATGGAGGAGACAGGTATCAAGAAAATCTCAAATTACAAGTATTGCATCAAAATATTTCATGTAAACCATATAAATGTATATACTATTTCACAGTTAAAAATTTTTATCAAATTGCTATTTGGTAGTTTTAATTAGAAAATTAAAATTTTAACATATGTTGTTTAAAATTTCAGTAACCTTAGTTTTTGTGTAAACCTAAGATGTAAGTAATTTTAAATATTCACACATTCATGATTTCATGAAACATTTAAACTAATTTATATCAAAACCATAATAAATTATGTCACCTGGAAAACATCTTTCATTCAAAAAGTCATAATAACAAATGCTGAAGAAGAATGGAGAAAATGGAACCCTTGTACACTGTGGTAAGAAGTAATTGCACAGCTACTAAGGAAAAACTTGTTTCTAAGAAACTCAAAACTCCAGCTGCCATATGATTCAGCTATCCTACCTAAAATCTGCAATGAAAGAAAATTAGCATATTGAAAGCTAGCATTTTTTTTTTTTTGAGGGGATTTCTCTCTCACCTGCGCTGAGTGCAGTGCGGGATCTCAGCTCACTGCAAGCCGGTCGGACACGCCATGCTTGCCTCAGTCCAGTAGCTGGGACTACAGGGGCCACCTCGCCAGCTGTTTGTTGTATTTTTAGAGACGGGTTTCATTCCTGGCTGCCAGATGGTCTCGATCTCCATGACCTGTGATGGAAAGCCATCTGGCCTCCCAAAGTGCTGGGATTACAGGCTTGAGCCACAGTCACCGCAGAATAGTACTCTAATGTTTATTACAGCACTATACATTAGCAAAATTTAAAGCAATCTAAGTGTTCATCAATGGATAAATGGATAGAAAATGACATATACACTTTGAGAAGTCATAAAAAGAAGACATTCTTTCATTTTAATAACTAGATGGAGTGGATCGTTATCTACTAATAAAATAAACCAGGTACAGAGAGACAAATATCACATATTCTCACTATGGAGCTAAGTATTAAAATAATAACTCATGGAGATAGAGAGGCAGAAGGTGGTTAATAGAGGCCGAAAAGGGTAGTGGAGGGATGAGGGAAAGTGGGATGGTTAATGGATTAAAAAATAGAAAGATGTTGGTGGTCAAAAATAATTTAATGACATTTCTAAAATAACATAAAACAATTAGATTGTAACACAGAGAATAAATGCTTAAGGAGCATGGAATATCATATTTACTGATGAATTAATAAGTATTGCATATTGTTGCAAAAATATTTCATGTAAACCATATAAATGTATACCTACTATAACCTAACATTTTTTAAAAATTGTCCATTTTGGTAGTTTTAATTACATATTAATTAAAATTTTAACATATGTAGTTTAAAATTTCAGTAACCTTAGTTTTTGTGTAAACCTAGAATGTAAGTAATTTTAAATATTCACCACATACCAACATTTCATGAAACATTTATGCCTAATTTATTTCACTCAACCATGTTTAAACTATTCATAAAATTTTATAAGACAGTGAACAAAGCTAGCCATCATCTTTAGTTATTTTCCTGTTATTACCATTTACATTGTATAAATGTTAGGCTGTAGCCACTTAAGCAAGAAGTCAAGGGTACTTAAGTGTTTTGTTGTTCATAAGGCACAGCTGTTTTTCTTAAACCAAAAATATTAACTAGTCTTGTCTATTTAATTATCCAAGTCATGAGAACTTAAAGACATTTGAGTTACTTTCTACTTTTCTGACCAAGTATTTAATTTGGGCATTTAATTTTTTAACAATTACCATAGAGTTCTTTTTATGCTGTTATGCAGTAAAAAAAAAAAAAAGAAAGTCATATTTTAGAGATCAGTACAGTTAGATAGTGGTCTTTTCAACTTAGCTTGCTTCTTGAATAGATTACATATTTCTGGGTGGAGGCCTTTAATGAACAGGACAAAGAAAATATTTGCAGTTTTCATGGCCTAATATTTAATTGCTTGAGGAGAAGGTACAACTGGAAAGCAGCAAATTTACATTTTTAAAAATCAAGGATCCCACTTTTTCTTTGAATCCTGGGTTCCCCAAAGGAAAAAAAAGTACCACGAGATTAGGCCAAACTTTCACAGTGCACCTCACTACAAAATATTTTTCTAAGTTTTTAAACTGTGCCTTTCTTAACTTGTTGGTGAAAAGAGTCAAACTCTGTAAAACATCTAAAGAGGTATATTCTGAACCAAATATGAGCGACCATGGTCCATGATACAGTCCTAAGTAAACCCTGAGAACATGTGACCAAGGTGGCCAAGCAACAACTTGGTTTTATACATTTTAAGGGGCCGTAAGACATCAGTCAATACATGTAAAGAGGTACATTGATTCAGTCTGGCAAGGCAGGACAACTGGAAGTAGGGGTCTCCAGGTTATAGGCAGATTCAAACATTTTCTGATTGGCAACTGGTTGAAAAAATTTGTCTAAAGACTTGGAATTAATAGAATGACAAGGTCTGGGTTAAGATAAGGGATTGTGGAGACCAAGGTTCTCGTGCAGATTAAGGCTTCAGGTAGCAGGCTTCAGAGAAAATAGATTGTAAATGTTTCTTATCAAATTTAAAAAGGTGTCAGACTCTTAGTTGATTCTTAGATCAGGAAGAAGTACTGATAAAAGGAAAGAGGACTCTCTACAGAATGTAGATTTTTCCCCATGAGAGACAACTTGGCAGGGCTATTTCAAGATATGGAAAATAAACATATTTTGGGTTAATATACATATATATTTATCTATCTATCTATCTATCTATCTATCTATATATCTGTCTTGTGATGTTATGCGAGTGTCAGGTTAGAAAGTAATTCATGTTATACAGAGAAAAATAAAAGCTCTCTGATGGGACTTTATGATTTGTATGGCATAACTCCCCATCCCGATTAGATAGAGGAAATTTGGGCAAGAGAAGAAAATATGTCAATGTTTAGTCCTCAACCTAACATGTAAAGATAGGAGTAGTCACCTGTAGTAATAAATATTCACTATAAACAACTGCTGTAAGCCACCTCCAAAACTGCAACTCTCACCGTCAACTCACCAGCCATAACACGTACAAAGGTCAAGTGTTCTCTCACAGTACGATGCAACCTCCAGTACCACCAAGAGCCAAATATATCATGTAACAGAATACAAAAAAGAGCAGAGTATTAGACCTGTGAGGAACTTTTCCATGACTAAAGCATGAAAACCATTTCATACACTAGAGCAACAGGGCGGACTCCAAAAAGTGTGTGAGTAGTTCCTTATTCTGTGTTTTTAAGGGGTCTGAGTAATTAGAAATCCACTCTAGATACTTTTGTTACAAATAATAGTAGAGGAGATCTGAGTCATCCCGAGTTACCAGTGGCCTATCCTTACGGGTACATAGCAACTTCAGTCCATGCCTACTCAGAAGAATTCAACTGAGGAACAAAAAGCAGACAATGAGATGGAGGCAAATTCCAGAGCAGAAATGAAAGTTTATTTAAAAAGACCTTAGAACAAGAAAAAGAGGAAAGTGCACTTGGAAGAAACTCAAATGGGCACGTGAAGGTTAAAGAGAGAAGGACAAGTGCCTTATTTAACCGTGATTCAAGAACATTAATAAGTTCACCTCTTTCCCAAGATTCTTCCCTTAGGGTGGGCTTTTCACATGCCCAGTGTTTTCCTTAGCCTTTGGAATTTGAGCCTGCACAGTGTATTTAGGAAGCTATAAGCATCACCAACTGAGGCTTTCTTCCCTTTCCTGATGGAGTGTACCACCAGAAGATAACACTTCATTTTTGTCTCTTAACATGCATGCCCAGGAAGTTGCTTCTCCTGGGGTCTCCATTCAATTAACATTTTGTTGTTAACAGGTGTGGACCCAGGAAATGGTTTCTCCCTGGCACTACCAAATTATCATTTTTTAGAGAGGCAATGCAATAATTGCTGTACCATCACCCAACATTTCCAATGGGTAGGGGGAGAGCCCTTTCCTGCATCATTCAGACCTAACCACCTGTATCACTTTTATGTTGTACTGAAGACAGAAAAGAGGAAGGAATAGCTTTAATATGATCTTTTAATAAAGTTAACTTCTGACCATAAAGCTTTATAGTTTAAAAATACATCTTTTGAATTTTTTTATGATTAAATTACAAGCTGTGACAAACAGATGATATTTCAAAACTTCTTTTTACCAAAGGTACCTCCATTATCTTGATTAAGACTTAATCACCGGGAGCAAGATGGCGGATAGGAACAGCTCCAGTCTCAACTCCCAGCGAAGGACACAGAAGACCGGTGATTTCTGCATTTTCAACTGAGGTACTGGGGTCATCTCACTAGTGAGTGCGGACAATCGGTGCTGGTCAGCTGTTGCAGCCCGACCAGCGAGCTGAAGCAGGGCGAGGCATCGCCTCACCTGGGAAGCGCAAGGGAAGGAATCCCTTTTCTAACCAGGGAACTGAGACACACAACACCTGGAAAATCGGGTAACTCCCACCCCAATACTGCGCTATAGGCACGGGCACACCAGGAGAATATACCCCACGCCTGGCGGGAGGGTCCCACCCCGGAGCCTCCCTCCTTGCTAACACAGCAGTCTGCGATCTAACGCAGGGCAGCAGCGAGGCTGGGGAGGCGCCCGCCATTGCTGAGGCTTAAGTAGGTAAACAAAGCCGCTGGGAAGCTCCAACTGGGTGGAGCTCACAGCAGCTCAAGAAACCTGCCTGTCTCTGTAGACTCCGCCTCTGGGGACAGGGCTCAGCTAAAAATAACAGGGAAGCAGCAGGAGACCTGTGCAGGCGAGCGACTCTGTCTGACAACTTTGAAGAGAGCAGTGGATCTCCCAACACGGAGGTTGAGATCTGAGAAGGGACAGACTGCCTGCTCAAGTGGGTCCCTGACCCCTGAGTAGCCTAACTGGGAGACATCCCCACTAGGGGCAGTCTGACACCCACACCTCACAGGGTGGAGTACACCCCTGAGAGGAAGCTTCAAAGTAAGAATCAGACAGGTACACTCGCTGTTCAGCAATATTCTATCTTCTGCAACCTCTGCTGCTGATACCCAGGCAAACAGGGTCTGGAGTGGACCTCAAGCAATCTCCAACAGACCTATAGCTGAGGGTTCTGACTGTCAGAAGGAAAACTATCAAACAGGAAGGACACCTATGCAAAACCCCATCAGTGCGTCACCATCATCAAAGACCAGAGACAGATAAAACCACAAAGATGGGGAAAAGCAGGGCAGAAAAGCTGGGAATTCAAAAATAAGGCGCATCTCCCCTGCAAAGGAGCGCAGCCATCGCCAACAACGGATCAAAGCTGGTCAGAGAATGACTTTGACGAGAGAGAAGAAGGCTTCAGTCCATCAAACTTCTCAGAGCTAAAGGAGGAATTACGTACCAAGTGCAAAGAAACTAAAATCTTGAAAAAGAGTGGAAGAATTGACAGCTAGACTAATTAATGCAGAGAAGGTCATAAAGCGACATGACAGAGATGAAAACCATGACACGAGAAATCGTGACAAATGCACAAGCTTCAGTAACCGACTCGATCAACTGGAAGAAGAGTATCAGCGATTGAGGATCAAATGAATGAAATGAAGCGAGAAGAGAAACCAAAAGAAAAAAAGAAAAAGAAATGAACAAAGCCTGCAAGAAGTATGGGATTATGTAAAAGACCAAATCTACGTCTGATTGGGGTGCCTGAAAGTGAGGGGAGAATGGAAACAAGTTGGAAAACACTCTTCAGGATATCATCCAGGAGAACTTCCCCAACCTAGTAGGGCAGGCCAACATTCAAATTCAGGAAATACAGAGAACGCCACAAAGATACTCCTCCAGAAGGGCAACTCCAAGACACATAATTGCCAGATTCACCAAAGTTGAAATGAAGGAAAAATCTTAAGGGCAGCCAGAGAGAAAGGTCGGGTTACCCACAAAGGAAGCCCATCAGACTAACAGCAGATCTCTCGGCAGAAACTCTACAAGCCAGAAGAGAGTGGGGCCAATATTCAACGTTCTTAAAGAAAAGAATTTTAAACCCAGAATTTCATATCCAGCCAAACTAAGTTTCATCAGTGAAGGAGAAATAAAATCCTTTACAGATAAGCAAATGCTTAGAGATTTTGTCACCACCAGGCCTGCCTTACAAGAGACCCTGAAGGAAGCCCTAAACATGGAAAGGAACAACCGTACCAGCCATTGCAAAACAAGCCAAAATGTAAATCAACTAATGAGCAAAATAACCAGTTAATATCATAATGGCAGGATCAAGTTCACACATAACAATATTAACCTTAAATGTTAATGGACTAAATGCTCCAATTAAAAGACACAGACTGGCAAACTGGATCAAGAGTCAAGACCCATCAGTCTGCTGTATTCAGGAGACCCATCTCACATGCAGAGACATACATAGGCTCAAAATAAAGGGATGGAGGAAGATCTACCAAGCAAATGGAGAACAAAAAGCAGGGGTTGCAATCCTAGTCTCTGATAAAATAGACTTTAAACCATCAAAGATCAAAAGAGACAAAGAAGGCCATTACATAATGGTAAAGGGATCAATTCAACAGGAAGAGCTAACTATCCTAAATATATATGCACCCAATACAGGAGCACCCAGATTCATAAAGCAAGTCCTTGGAGACTTACAAAGAGACTTAGACTCCCATACAATAATAATGGGAGACTTCAACACTCCACTGTCAACATTAGACAGATCAACGAGACAGAAAGTTAACAAGGATATCCAGGAATTGAACTCATCTCTGCACCAAGCAGACCTAATAGACATCTATAGAACTCTCCACCCCAAATCAACAGAATATACATTCTTCTCAGCACCACATCGCACTTATTCCAAAATTGACCACATAATTGGAAGTAAAGCACCTCAGCAAATGTAAAAGAACAGAAATTATAACAAACTGTCTCTCAGACCACAGTGCAATCAAACTAGAACTCAGGACTAAGAAACTCAATCAAAACCGCTCAACTACATGGAAACTGAACAACCTGCTCCTGAATGACTACTGGGTACATAACGAAATGAAAGCAGAAATAAAGATGTTCTTTGAAACCAATGAGAACAAAGATACAACATACCAGAATCTCTGGGACACATTTAAAGCAGTGTGTAGAGGGAAATTTATAGCACTAAATGCCCACAAGAGAAAGCAGGAAAGATCTAAAATTGACACTCTAACATCACAATTAAAAGAACTAGAGAGGCAAGAGCAAACACACTCAAAAGCTAGCAGAAGGCAAGAAATAACTAAGATCAGAGCAGAACTGAAGGAGATAGAAACACAAAACCCTCCAAAAATCAATGAATCCAGGAGTTGGTTTTTGAAAAGATCAACAAAATTGACAGACCGCTAGCAAGACTAATAAAGAAGAAAAGAGAGAGGAATCAAATAGATGCAATAAAAATGATAAAGGGATATCACCACCGACCCCACAGAAATACAAACTACCATCAGAGAATACTATAAACACCTCTACGCAAATCAACTAGAAAATTTAGAAGAAATGGATAATTTCCTGGACACTTACACTCTCCCAAGACTAAACCAGGAAGAAGTTGAATCCCTGAATAGACCAATAGCAGGCTCTGAAATTGAGGCAACAATTAATAGCCTACCCACCAAAAAGTCCAGGACCAGACGGATTCACAGCTGAATTCTACCAGAGGTACAAGGAGGAGCTGGTACCATTCCTTCTGAAACTATTCCAATCAATAGAAAAAGAGGGAATCCTCCCTAACTCATTTTATGAGGCCAACATCATCCTGATACCAAAGCCTGGCAGAGACACAAAAAAAGAGAATTTTAGACCAATATCCCTGATGAACATCGATGCAAAAATCCTCAATAAAATACTGGCAAACCGGATTCAGCAGCACATCAAAAGCTTATCCACCCTGATCAAGTGGGCTTCATCCCTGGGATGCAAGGCTGGTTCAACATTCGCAAATCAATAAACGTAATCCAGCATATAAACAGAACCAAAGACAAGAACCACATGATTATCTCAATAGATGCAGAAAAGGCTTTTGACAAAATTCAACAGCCCTTCATGCTAAAAACGCTCAATAAATTCGGTATTGATGGAACGACCTCAAAATAATAAGAGCTATTTATGACAAACCCACAGCTAATATCATACTGAATGGGCAAAACTGGAAAATTCCTTTGAAAACTGGCACAAGACAGGGATGCCCTCTCTCACCACTCCTATTCAACATAGTGTTGGAAGTTCTGGCTAGGGCAATCAGGCAAGAGAAAGAAATCAAGGGTATTCAGTTAGGAAAAGAAGAAGTCAAATTGTCCCTGTTTGCAGATGACATGATTGTATATTTAGAAAACCCCATTGTCTCAGCCCAAAATCTCCTTAAGCTGATAAGCAACTTCAGCAAAGTCTCAGGATACAAAATTAATGTGCAAAATCACAAGCATTCTTATACACCAGTAACAGACAAGCAGAGAGCCAAATCAGGAATGAACTTCCATTCACAATTGCTTCAAAGAGAATAAAATACCTAGGAATCCAACTTACAAGGGATGTAAAGGACCTCTTCAAGGAGAACTACAAACCACTGCTCAGTGAAATCAAAGAGGACACAAACAAATGGAAGAACATACCATGCTCATGGATAGGAAGAATCAATATCGTGAAAATGGCCATACTGCCCAAGGTTATTTATAGATTCAATGCCATCCCCATCAAGCTACCAATGAGTTTCTTCACAGAATTGGAAAAACTGCTTTAAAGTTCATATGGAACCAAAAAGAGCCCGCATTGCCAAGACAATCCTAAGTCAAAAGGACAAAGCTGGAGGCGCCACGCTACCTGACTTCAAACTATACTACAAGGCTACAGTAACCAAAACAGCATGGTACTGGTACCAAAACAGAGCTATAGACCAATGGAACAGAACAGAGTCCTCAGAAATAATACCACACATCTACAGCCATCTGATCTTTGACAAACCTGAGAGAAACAAGAAATGGGGAAAGGATTCCTATTTAATAAATGGTGCTGGGAAAATTGGCTAGCCATAAGTAGAAAGCTGAAACTGGATCCTTTCCTTACTCCTTATACGAAGATTAATTCAAGATGGATTAGAGACTTAAATGTTAGACCTAATACCATAAAAACCCTAGAAGAAAATCTAGGTAGTACCATTCAGGACATAGGCATGGGCAAGGACTTCATGTCTAAAACACCAAAAGCAACGGCAGCAAAAGCCAAAATTGACAAATGGGATCTAATTAAACTAAAGAGCTTCTGCACAGCAAAAGAAACTACCATCAGAGTGAACAGGCAACCTACAGAATGGGAGAAAATTTTTGCAATCTACTCATCTGACAAAGGGCTAATATCCAGAATCTACAAAGAACTCAAACAAATATACAAGAAAAAACAAACAACCCCATCAAAAAGTGGGCAAAGGATATGAACAGACATTTCTCAAAAGAAGACATTCATACAGCCAACAGACACATGAAAAATGCTCATCATCACCGCCATCAGAGAAATGCAAATCAAAACCACAATGAGATACCATCTCACACCAGTTAGAATGGCCATCATTAAAAATCAGGAAACAACAGGTGCTGGAGAGGATGTGGAGAAATAGGAACACTTTTACACTGTTGGTGGTGTTGTAAACTAGTTCAACCATTATGGAAAACAGTATGGCAATTCCTCAAGGATCTAGAACTAGATGTACCATATGACCCAGCCATCCCACTACTGGGTATATACCCAAAGGATTATAAATTATTCTTCCACAAAGACACATGCACACGTATGTTTATTGCGGCACTATTCACAATAGCAAAGACTTGGAATCAACCCAAATGTCCATCAGTGACAGACTGGATTAAGAAAATGTGGCACATATACACCATGGAATACTGTGCAGCCATATAAAAGGATGAGTTTGCGTCCTTTGTAGGGACATGGATGCAGCTGGAAACCATCATTCTTAGCAAACTCTCACAAGAAGAGAAAACCAAACACCACATGTTCTCACTCATAGGTGGAACTGAACAATGAATCACTTGGACTCGGAAGGGGAACATCACACACTGGGGCCTATCATGGGAGGGGGAGGGGAGGGATTGCATTGGGGAGTTATACCTGATATAAGTGATGAATTGATGGGTGCTGATGAGTAGATGGGTGCAGCACACCAACATGGCACAAGGATGCATATGTAATGAACCTGCACGCTATGCACATGTACTCTAGAACTTAAAGTATAAAAAAAAAAAAAAGACTTAATCACCAAAACCAGTAATCCTTAATCACGATTATTACTTAACCAAGGATACACAAGGTTTCTCCTGTCAGTCAAGGAAAATGACCAAGGCAAATCTCCATCATTTTAGAAGATTTATTTACCAAAGTTAAGGATGCACACCTGGGACACAGGTCTATACCTTTCTGCCAAGATGATTTTGAGGGCTTAAAATTTAAAGGGGAAAGGGTGAAATATTGAGAAATACACATTTTTTTGTGTGTGAGGGGAAGTAGGGGAAGATAGTCATTTATGGCTTTGTTTGGCTCAGTGAATCTACCTTTTACCATAAAATAGTGTAGACAATAGGGCAGAGAAAACAGATACAAATTTAAGAGACATGACCTCCTAAAAATAAACACATTTGGCTTTTATAATGGTGCAGGTTCCCTTTTGGGCTTCAGTGAGTATATCTAAGGCCATACAATTTTGCAGCACTGCTTTCCTCATCGTTTAGCAAAGAGATACTCGTGTGGATATCATTTTGTGTATACCTTTTGTGTATAATTTGTTAATGCCGTGTATGCCACATAACATCTTCAATATCCATTTGTGGTATGAAGATTAAAGCTAAATGATCATAATGATAGATGCAGGAGGCAGATAAGTGGGGCACTGGAGAATCTTTGACCCACCTCACAAATATTTACATGAGATGCTTTTGTGAAGATAAGGGAAACTGTCCAGGGTCTTGTCTCTGAATGCCCACAATAGACTGGTGATCCACGTGTGCACTGGGACAAAGGGGTAGAGCCACAGAAGTTTGTGCCTTGGCCAAGGGGTTGGATCCTGGCTTCTTCAGCTCATGTGTGGTGGCCTGGTATTCAATTAGTGAGGTGGGAGCTCATTTGCAGGACTTCCTCTATATTTACTGAGTGTTTCTTTTTTTTCATTTTCTCCCAATAAGTTCTGCTCTCCTCATCCTTCAGTGTGTCCATGTGCCTAATTTTTCCCGGTTGTGACAAAAGAACCTGGGTTTAGCTAAACTAAGGAGCAAAAGTTCTGCATCATTTTGGTGGCCTCTATGGGGACATGAGAAAGGGTAAGATGTGAACCAAAAAATCCTCTTCCCTCTCATTCTTGAGACTTTTTTTCTTTAGACTTCTTCTGAGGGTAAGGGAAACTGAGTACAACCCCATCTCAACAGCCTGTGTGGAATGGACAGGCAAATGGCATCTCCCCACCCCTCTTTTCTCCCAGCTGTGGCACAAGGCTATGTTGGCTGCATGGGTGTGTGGCATCCAATGGCCATGAAGGGTGGGAATGAGCCACTGCCCTGGGCTCCACTTGGCAGGCTGGCCAGAGTTTCCCACATGCATACATGAAGTCCTCCCCTCCTCCAGCCAGGTGTCTATTTCCATCTGACAGCAATTAAGTTTCTCTCCCCATTGGAGGAATCTATTTGCATAAGAATAAGAGGTTCTTTCCCCAGGCATCTTTCCAACCCTGCATTTTAAGCTCTTTTTGTCCCTTTTCTCTACCCTGTCAGCAGTTAGCACAGCCCTGCAGTTTAAGCTATTTTTCTTTTCTCCACCAGATCAAGAGTTAACTTTCAAGCAATAGTTTTGTTTTACTTTTAGCAAACATTTTACTAAACCACAACCCCAACTATCACAGTTAATTTTCTCTGTAAGGTTTTATTTATGAAAAAAATATTTCTGAGGTTTGTCTTAAGCTGTAGCCAATCCAGTGTGCTTTGCAAGTCTTTCTGTATGGTCAGCAGCAAACTTTACTAAGGGCTTCCATCTTGTTTTACATTCTTGGGAGTGTGATCTGTAAGCACATAGCAGTGCTTTGTTTTAGCCTCCACCATTTTACAATGGTGGCCCAGGTTGAATCCTGGCATAGGGAGTCCTTTCTGGTTTGAAATCTGTGTGACCTTTGCCATTTGTTGATTCCCTGCCCCTCCATGAACCACCTTGAATATTCCTTTTTCTGAGCTTTTAGTAAAGTTTGAAAGCCAGAAATATTGGCTGCTTGGCACAGCTAAAGTGGGGGTAACAAAGGATTTAAAAGGATTTTCTTGAAGAAATCTCAGCTTAATTAAAAGTTAATATCCAAGTTATAGGCATAATTAATAGACCTTGATGTTTTTCTCTTCTTGGATCTTGTTTTTCTGGAAAAACGTTTTTACTCAATTGACTGAAGTATTTTTCTCCATTTTGCCTTGCCACTCTTAATGCAGGCCTGAGACGGAAAAGACCTCTGTTTTCCTTATGGAATCTCAGGAATCAAAGGTAGATAAATCCCTTTCAAAAATCTGTTTTTGTCTTCCAGCTATACCTGTTTATTATACCATAGAAACCATATGTTTTCCTGGTCTTGCTCTTAAAGGGCTCCACCCATTGGCCAATAATCCAATTAGGAGTTTGGCAAATGAAAAATATTATAGCTACTGGATTCTTTTCTGCCTCACTGTGTAGTTATATAAGTGTTGTGTGTGTAATGGCTATAAAAAAATCTCTGATTAATTAACTTCAAGAATAAGTATTTGCATCAAATATTTTTAAAAGAGAAGATAAAAGCTGTTGTATCTTTTAGTTCATGTGACTTTATTCTTTGATAAAGAAAAACAGCCTTAAAAATTACTGGTAAAGTGCAAATGTAGTCAATGTGTAAATTTTTGCCTAGGATTAAAAGATTGTTTTAAGTTAGTTAAGATAAAGCTAAAAGTTCAAACAAGTTGTGGAGGGATTGTAAAAGTTATACTTGCAAAAGAAATTCTGTGTATGAACATATTGGCTAAATTCAGAAGGGTATTAAGTGGGTTTTGTTGTTTTTTTTTTTTTTTGTAAATTGATCATTGAAATAAAAGCATAAGCTACCCTTAAGGAATTAATCTGCTCTTCAGTGATATCTTTAAAAGTTTATAAAAGGTTTTTGTTTTTAAATGTCTGAGTCATCATTTTGGCAAAATAAATAATTTATGGTAATCTGTAATTCCATTTCATAGCATGAAGTGTTTTAAATCTCTAACATTTAACAGGTTTCCAAAAATCAAACTTCAGTTTAAAAATTTTCTTTCATGATGCCTGGCTTTTGGATGCTACAGAGGGCCCCTGGAGCATCCAGAAGGAAGGTAAACAGGATTAGTTAACATGTCTAGGCATATGGGATTGCCAAAATAATGTCTAATCTTCAGGTTATATTTTAGGGAATAATATTAATATATGCTCCAAAATTGTTTGAAATGTCTAAAATTCTAATGTCTGAGTATATGCTATCAATCACAATCAAGGTTATGTTAAGTTATTGTAAACCAAGGAGATAATAAAATTTATCTGTCAATCATTTCTGACTGTATTGATAGACAATTGTCTTGTGTTAATCCTTTCCAAAATATGGTTTATAACCAACTATAGAAATTTTGACCAGTTATAGTGGCTCACACCTGTAATCCCAGCACTTTGGGAGGCTGAGTCATGCAAATCACTTGATGTCAGGTGTTTGAGAACAGCCTGGAAAACATGGTGCAACCCCATCTCTACTAAAGAAATACAAAAATTAGCTGGACATGGTGGTGCGTGCTTGTAGACCCAGCTATTAGGGAGGCTGAAGCAGGAGAATCACTTGAACCGAGGATGTGGAAGTTGCAGTGAGCCAAGATTACACCACTGCACTCCAGCCTGGTTGACAGGGTGAGACTCTGTCTCAAAAAACAAACAAACAAACAATCTTTGACAGGTGCTCTCAAATGCAGGTTGCTAAGAACTTTGGAGATCATAACATTGGAATGAATGAAAAATGTACAGGATTCATGAAGAGCCAAAATGTTCACAAATATCAAGGAAAACAACAGTTAACTCAATGGACTGAACTAATAGAAAACTGAAATAAGTTTTTGAACTTTTTCTTGGAACATTGTTGATTCTTATTTTGTTTTTCAGAGTCAAAGAAACCCATTTTTAGCTACTTACAGTCTTTAATAATTCGGTAATATATACTTCTGTGAATAAAATTTTAAGTATATTTGTCTCTCTCACTCTTCCTGGCTTCTCCAGAATCTGGAAACTAATTGTGAGTATTCTTAACTTATGGCAATATAGTTGTTTGCCTCCCTGCATTAAGAATCTGTTTTCTTCTGCAACAGGATGCAATTGGAGAAACTGGCTGTTTTACCAAGGCTTTGACTGGAAGGATATGCTTCTCTTTAAGGAATCAAGCTTGACTTGCAGAGCTGACAAAAACCCCTTGGGAAAACTGGCATCTTACCTTGTCTATACTGTCCCTGTGCAGGGTTCCTAATGTGCAGTGAGTAAAGAATGTTATTTTCTAACAGGCCCAGGAACATCATGTTCTTGGGGCTTCAAAAACAGAGGAGTTTACCCAACTCACAGGTATTTGAGGGTACAAACCCATGGCTGGGCCAGGCTTTAGAAAGTCCTATCTGAGATTACAGGTGGAGCAAAGTGTTACCAAAGTCAACCTAAAAGGCCTATGTAAAAATAATTATTCTTGCTGCAATTTATGCAAATAATCAGGCCAAGTATAAGACTAAACTCTATTTTGCAAACAACTTAATCCTATCACGATTTGTTTTTAATGAAAATGAGGACTGGAGAAAGAGAATTTATGTTTCAAAATTTATCACACATTTGTCATTAAAGGCTAGACTTATTAGATGTTTTTAAGTTTTTTCCTACATTTTAGACTAACTTTGCTTATTTCTGTAAACCAACCAGCAATCTCTGGCTACAGCTCAAAAGGAACACAAAAGGATGGGTAATGTAAAAATATGGATTAATATTCTAGTTCTGAGCAATTTTCTGCAGATCCTGCCAGGTAATGGAAATAAATAACATACCTATCACCTGGAGGTTTCCTTATTGGGAAAGTAAAGCCAAGGTAGCTAACCAAAGCCAAGCACCATGCACCCAAATCTTGGCAAGCATAACTATGGCCACAAGTTATCTGGGCATGCCACAAGACATTCTTTTCTCTTTCTAATTGGAGGAGGACTCGCTTCTGCAGCTTCCCCTTAGCATTTGGCTTATAATAAGGAGCCCATGAAAGTCCCCATGAGACACATTTTTTTGTCCTAAACTGAATTCCAAGCTTCAAGTTGAAGTCCTAGAAAAGAAAGCTGGATCTGATGAATCCAGAGGCAGACAATAATGGAAGTTAAAAGGCACAGTGCAGGTGAGCATGACTGATTCCTGCTGATTAACCCAAGTTTCTTGTTTCATGGATAAAAGTCATGGTAGTATCCATGGCATAAATGAGGTCTAGCAAATTTGAAGGCAACTGACAGCAGGGTATATAGGGCGTACATGGGTAAGAATGAATATTCCTAACTCCTAGGCCCCCCTGTTAACATGGGTGAAAGCTGCTTTAACACACGTGGCCAGAACTATGTCATGGTCACCAGGACTTGGGGTTATAAGAACAGAAAACAGAAAGAGAAACACCTCACTTTCTCTCACTCAAATACCCTGGGTATTCACTAGGAAGAGAAAGGAACCTGAGATATTTTGCTTCCCTCTTTCTAAATGAGTAGCCATTCATCTTTATTCTGTACCACTTTCAGATGCATCCTGAACCCCTGGGGTACCTTTGAAAAATGTCTTTTTTTTTTTTTTTTTTTCTTCTCTGTCCTCTCTTCACTGATACGTGTGTCTCTGTACTGTGGGACACTCTCCTTGGATACATCCTTCAAGCTGGGAAAAGTTAATTTTCCAGACCTTAAACTGATTGGCTTAGGATTGGGCTCAGGGGAAGGGAAATCAGAAACCTGGCATGCTAGCAAAAGGGTAAAAATTTTTTTACCAGTTGGGCTTTTGGCCTCCCTCTCTCTGTGCAAACCAGTAAAAGGCCTCAGGATTTTTCAGCTGTCCTTACCACCTCCTTCCCCCAACTTAAAAGTTTCATTTTAATAGATGTTTTCTAATAACCTGATTTGTCTCTTCTCGCCTTCAGGCCATCAAACTCCAAATGGTCATGCAACTGGAGCCTTGAATTATGACACCTTTTTGCCAGAGACCCTTAGATAGGCCTTGGAGGCAGATATGACCGCTCTTTTTCAAAAGCAGCACACACTGCTAGCAGAAAGCAGTTAAGATTGGTCTTTGTCCTCATCATTATCCTTATTCTAATGGCACTTAGATGTACTTCTTTAGAGAGGGAATCATAGATACAAGAGGTAGATAAGGGAGGTCACTGGAGAATCTCCAATCCACCCTACAAGTGTTTATGTCATACACTTTTGTGCAAATGAGGGAACCTGCCCAGAGTTTTGTCTATGCATGCCCTCAATGGACTCTGGACCCATCTGTGCACTGGGAGGATAGGGTAGAATCATGGGAAGTTCATGCTTTGTGCAGTGGGGAGAAGCCTGAACTCTTCAGCTCATGTGTGGTGGTCTGGTATTTAATATGTGAAGTGGGAGTGTATTGGCAGGACTTTCACTTTCCTAAGAGTTTTTCTTTTATTTTTTTTCCTTTTTGCCCAAGAAATTCTGCTCTCCTCATCCTTCAATGTGTCAATGTGACTAATTTTTCCTCATCATGATAAAATAACCTGGATTTAGCTGAACTAAGCAGCAAAAGTTCTGTATTAATACCATTGAAATACAGATTGTGTACAGTGAGATTGTAAATGAAAAAGGTTTGTTGGTTTTGGCAGCGTCCGAATTACTTGTACTTGTGCTCAAGCATAAACTAGAGAACATTATCTGAACCACCTTGGCAATAATCACAGCCACAAGTTAGTGTCACATAGCCAAAATGTCCCATTTGGAAATAACTAATAAATATCTGGCTGCTGTACCCAATCAGTGGCATGCCAGTCAGTGTATTATAATATAATAATGAGATAACAAAGTTCTCCAGGTATTCACCTCATATCTCTTGAACTGTTTTGCCAATTAGTCCTTGGTGTAGTTTCCTTGTTCCCCAGCATAAAGAAGCATTTTGGCTGAGTTGGCCAAATGAAGGCGTGAGCCAGATGAACCAAATCCAAAGTTGCATTGTGCCATTTTGAAAGTGGGCCATTGTTTGAGGTGGGGTGTGGTTATTTCCTTCTCTTTTTGGTATGAGTGTTGCTAAAGTTAGAGCTAGTGAGCTTGTCTTTTTGTTGAGAAACTTTTTCCATGGGCCTTGCTCTTAAGAATGTTTTGAATGGGCAATTATATACACCATCTTTACTTATACTAGCCACTAAGGATACCAGACCATTTCTGTGTAATAATAACTTTATGGTATTTTATCCAGTCCTCACCTTGAAAAGGAGATGCCCACGATAGCAGGCTAGATCTAGTGGAAAGAGTCATGAGTCCACATATCCAGCAGGCATCCTTTTGTAATCTGTCTGCATAATCCTGATCCCATTGTAGAAACAGGTTTCTTTTATGGACAACAGTGGGTGGCAATGACAAGAATACATAGAAAGATAAGATAAATAGAAGCAACGTTTTGAAATTCTTTTTAACTACAAAAGGATATTAAATAAGAAAAGGCAAGTGCCCTGTTTTGCATAAGATAGCAATTGTCAGTATCTCTTGGACAATAATTGTAATGGTTATTATACTATAACCACAGATGTTCTTTGGTATATAGGCCTAGTCCTGTGTCTTGGATTTAAGCAGTCTACAACATGTGTCATTTGATTCTCATCCTGGATAGAATATCAGTGTTTAGTAAACTGGAGTTGAAGATCTTTGCTGAAAGTTACAGTCCACTCAGGAGATGACAGCAGTGATTCCATAAGCCTATACCCACTATTTTTGTGGCTCATGGATCAGTCAATAGTGCCTAGTATGGGCCCTTCCATTGCGGTTGAAGGGAGTCCTTTATTAAATGTTTCTTCTAAAAGCCAAAGTCTCCATGCTACAGATTATGACCAGGTACCTTGTCTTCAGGTAGTCAACTGTGAAAGGAATTTACAAGTTCAAATAAGCCAAATCTTGGCTTTTTTAAAAACAATGATGAATGACTCCCTTACAAAATTGCGATATGCCTCCATTTAAAAAAAGTTGAGTTGGTTATTTTGCTTTCCATACACAAAGGCCTTCCCATTATAATTTCATAAGAGGATCATTGATGTTTTCTAAAAGGGGTAGATTGGAATGTAAGCAGCAACAGGGGGAGTGCTTTGGGCCAGGGGAGGTGAAATGCCTCTATGAACTTAGCCAATTGTGTTTTAATTATTCCATTGGTCCTTTCCACCAGTCATGAGGACTGGAATAATAGGCACAATGAAAATGTTAAAGTATGGATCAAATTTTACAAATATTTTGAATAACCTTGTCAGTAAAACTTCACAGTAACACTGTGAAGTTTACAGAGGACTCCCCATAATGGAATAACTTTTTTCTAATAGAATTTTTCTAACTGCCATTATTGTTGCTTGCCTGCAGGGAAAAGCTTCAACCCGATGGGAAAACACACAGACCATTACTAAAACATATCTGTAACCCTGAGATGATGTCAGCTGAGTAAAATCAAGCTGCCATACTTCAAAAGGTCAGCTGGAAGAGGAAAATGACCCTGGGTCCCATGGAGGAAATTCCATGGGTTATATTTGAGACAAATAATCCATTGGGAGTAAACAGTTTGTGCCATCATGGAGGATGGTTTTCAGTAACATTGTTTACACCAGGATATCATTTTATATGGATTCCAAAGGGTCAGATTATGAGTATATTTCATAAGGGGCACTTGACATCCTATAATGTGGTCATTGTTAGGTCTATACCGTATTTCAGTTTCAGTTTCAGTTTTCAATAATATTGTTTACATCAGAATATCATTTTATACGGATTCCAAGGATCAGATTATGAACATATTCCTTAAGGGGAACTTGACATCCCATTGGAATAATGAGATTATTATTAGGTCTACACCATATTTCAGTTTCGGGAGTTAGGCTTCCTTCTGTTTCCAAGTAGATATCTCTTTAGTTTGGGCAATGCTTTGAGTTGCCTTTAATATGTTCTTAACTGCTTTGGATTTTATGTCCATTTCCCAGATTGAGGTTGGTGGCTCGAATGCTGCTCTTTAAGCTTAGCATTAGTAAATTGGTTATCCCAACTTTCAGTGATGTTTAATTTAGAGTGACCTGGGATTTTTATAATTGCCAAAAGGTCTGGGTTTAGAATAGTTCCTAAGAGCTCTGATACTGATACTTGTTTTCTGTATTTTTTTTTTAATGGGTTTTCTTTAGGTTAAATATTCTCTCTTCTTCCATAGCATCCGAA
This sequence comes from Colobus guereza, assembly GCA_030247045.1. NCBI lineage: Eukaryota > Metazoa > Chordata > Mammalia > Primates > Cercopithecidae > Colobus > Colobus guereza. The sequence continues at coordinate 98,106,211 of CM058096.1, read as the reverse complement.
TGTCATGAGCAACCCCAAATGCACAGTGACAGTCAGTGGATATGTTCACAGCCTTGTCTTTTGCCGATTGACAAGCTCAAGTCAGGGCAGTCAATTCGGTAATTTGTGCTTAGGAAAGACGACTGGTTTGAATGACCTCTAGTAAGAAAACCATAGCATATCTTGCTCTAAAATTTCCATGCTCTCCTCTTAAATAAGACCCATTTATGTACCAACCTATCACAGCATTATCCAGTAGCATCTCTTGTACGTCTGTCTTTGGGGTGAGAAATTGGACAGTCATAAGAACACAGTCATGAGAGGTTTTGTCAAAAGGGCCCAGGAAGAGAGGGCTCAGATTAAGATTATTACAGAAGGAAATGGTAATATTTGGAGATGATAAAAGTGAAACTTTATAAGAGGTCAGCTAGTTGGCAGACAGGTTTTGAATATGATGAAATTTTAGAAGGGTTTTCCTTAATCATTATACAGTTGTTTGTCCCTCTGGAGTCCACATGATGGAGTCAGATTGTTCATTTTTATAGATATGCATACGGAGGTTGAGCCATAAGAGAGAAATTCAGAATCCAATTTCTGCAGTAGCCAGCCAGTTCCAAAAATTCTCTCAGTTGTTTTTCAGTGATAGACATTGGAAAAGGTTAAATTCCTTTCACTCTATCAGGGTTAATACTAAGTCTTTTCACTGAGATAATATGTCCCAAATACTTTACTTGTGGCAGGCATAGCTGAAGTCTGTGTTTAGACATTTTGTATCTCTTGGTGACTTTTTGAGTACATCTAGGTATCTTCCTGAAAAGTAGATATGTGTCTGAACAAGTGAGAAGGTCATCCACATACTGGATGACTGTTGCGCCCTGGGGAAAAAATTAATCCTCTAAATCAACCTTTAACATTTGAGAAAAATAAGTGGTATTTTCTGCATACCCTTGGGGCATTACAGTCCATGTACATTGTCATTATTTCCAGGTAAAGGCAAGCAATATTGGCTCTCTGGATCTACAGGAATTCTAAAGGGGGCACTGAAGGGATCCATAACTGAGGAATGTTGGCTGATAGTCGGTATAGCTGATAGAAGGGTATGAGTGTTGGGGACTACTGGGTGTCTGGGTATTATGATATTGTTTACTGCCCTCAAGTCCTGTACAAATTGTCATCCTCTCCTGCTTGTTTTGTTTTTGTTTTACAGAGAATATAGGGCTTTTTCAAGGACAAGTACAAAGAATAATGAGCTCCTTTTTGAGTTAATGTTGTATGATGAGGAAATTCCATCTATGGCTTTCTGTCATAGAGGATATTGTTTACAGTTGGATAGTGGTTTCTTTGAGTGTATCTCAACCTTTATTGATGTGCCTGAGAATATTTTCTTTATGTCTGTATTTGACTGGGACCTTAAGTTGGAGGGAATATTCTTAAGCAAATGCTCTGCTTCTGGAGTTAACAGAAAGACTGGGGAGGTTAAAAAAAAGTTCACCATTCTCTGCCCTTTATTCCAGTGTTCTCTCTTCTCCTGTAATATTTTATTTTCTGTCTCTATTTCATATTCCCAGTCACAAGGTAGTGTTTTAACATCATTAGTACTAAATCCTGGTGCATTGTCTGGATGGTTTTTAATTTGGAATTTTTGGTCTCCTGTCTCAAATTCTTAAAAAAATGTTTACCATTTGATGAAAAAGAGATATGGGCATTATGAATGTTGAGGATATCACAGTCCAGAACATTGATGAAGGCCCCACAGTTTATTAGAAACACATGGGACCAACTAAGTGTGTCACATTTAGAGCCCTCAATCCAATTAAAGTATAAGTTATAGATATGGATTTAAAACATGAGATAGTTTGATTAGAGACATTAACCATGTTAACCCTTTTATCACTCTGAGGAATGGGGTTTCTAAATAAGGTAGGATTTATAAAAGTTATATTTGCTCCTGTGTCAATTAAGGCAGATTAGCATTCATGGTTTATTATTATGTTAATCTCTCTCAATTTGTTAGGGTGGAATATTTGCAGAGATGAAACCCTTTAACTTTCTCAGAGCACCCCTAGTCTTCCTCAGTTGTACCTTCCTGCTGTTGCTTCCATTTCAGTCTCAGGCAGTCCCTTCTGAGGTACAGTAGTAACAGACTGGAAAGGAAGAGTCCTCAGATTAAGAGGGTTTAATATTTTTTTGAGGCTGAGAGGTTTGAGAAGTTAATTGCTTTAACTTTAACTGGATGATTCAAACAGTCTTTTGGTTTTCCTTTTTTGTCATAGTGTGAGATAATTGGTCAACTAAGTTAATTACTTCATTAGTTCTGGTTGTGCCCCAGTTTGACCTATGGCATTTTACAAGGCCAGCTAAATTGTATTCTAATCTGTTTAAGAAACTTGTGTTTAATAATGTATTATTTTTATTATTTTCAAAGCAATCAGCTGACATCCCACAATATTGTCTCAAAGTTTTATTAAAATGTGTACAGTAAACTAAAGCTGATTCACTTGGGTTCTGACAACATTACTGAATTTGATTCCAACCCACAAGTCTTTAGAATAATGATAGAATGATATTTAACAGAGCAGTCACTCATTTCCCTGTATCTTTGTGCTTGTCTTCTGGATGTTTGGGGGCTGGTTATTGTGGCACTACTGGGCTTTCAGGGATTGAGTGAGCTATAGGGCCTGAGTGGTGTGCTTTTTCTATCTGTTCCTTAGTGTTAATTCTGAGACCAAAATGCAGAACAGTTGCTAAAGGTCTGAGTGACCTAGGTCATAGGTTCTGGTAATGAGCTCAAATTCTTAGGCAACCCAATTGGATATTCATGAGGATCAGAAAATTCTTGAACTATTCCCCACAACTCAGCCTTTGACCAGGATTGATAGACAATCAATGGGGTTTCCTTACCTGCACCAGTTGTTCCTGAAAAAGAATAATCATATAAGATGTTCTTGCAGGGTCCCCGTTTCCTTCGTCTTCCAGATGAGAAGTTGCCACCAGGGATATCAGAGAATCAGCAGGAGGTAGAGTCGTGGAAGATAGACTCCCTTCTGACTTCTCTTGAGTGAGTGGCAGACAAAGAGGTAAAGATGGTAGATTGGAACAAGCAGGAGAAAGAGAAAACTGATCTGGTCAAGGAAGTTCAGAAAGATCAGAGTAAAGTGAGAGTGGAGGTGGAGGTGTGGGGGGCACCAAATGGGAAGTAAGAAATTTTGAGAAATTTCAAATAAATACAATAAAACATAATAAAAAAGATATCCCCACTGACCCCACAGAAATACAAACAACCATCAGAAAATACTAAAAACACCTCTATGCAAATAAATTAGAAAATCTAGAAGAAATGGATAAATTCCTGGACACATAAACCACTCCCCCCCATGCCCAAGACTGAACCAGAAAGAATTTGAATCCCTGAATAGACCAGTAACAAGTTCTAAAATGGAGGCAGTAATGAGTAGCCTACCAACAACAACAACAACAACAAAAAACAGAAAGAAAGCCCAGGACCAGACAAATTTACAACTGAATTCTACCAGCGGTACAAAGAGCAACTGGTACCATTTCCTCTAAAACTATTTCAAAAAACTGAAAAGGAGGGACTCTTTCCTAACTCATTTTTTGAGGTCAGCATTATCCTGATAGCAGAACCTGGCAGAGCTATAACAAACAAAGAACACTTCAGGTCAATATGCATGATGGGCATTGATGCAAAAATCCTCAATAAAATGCAAGCAAACCAAATCCAGCAGCACATCAACAAGCTTATCCACCACAGTCCAGTTGGCTTCTTCTGTGGGATGTAAGCTGGTTCAACATACACAAATAAATAAATGTAATTCATTACATAAACAGAACTGAAGACTAAAATTACATGAGTAGCAATAGATGTAGAAAAAGCATTTGATAAAAAAATTCAACATACCTTCATGTTAAAAATTATCAATAAACTAAGTATTGATGGAACATATTTCAAAATATTAAGAGCCATTTATGACAAACAGCCAGTATCATACTGAATGTGCAAAAGCTGGAAGCCTTGTCTTTGAAAACTAGCACAAAATAAGGATCCTTTCTCTCACCACTCATATTTAAAATGGTATTGGAAATTCTGGTCAGGTATTCAGGCAAGAGAAGGAAATAAATGGTATTCAAATAGGAAGAAAGAAAGTAAAATTGTCTCTTTTTGCAGATGACATAATCCTATATCTAGGAAATCCCATCAATTCAGCCCCAAATCTTCTTAAACTAATAAGGAACTTCAGCAAAGTCTCAGGATACAAAATCAATGTGCAAAAATTACAAGTATCCCTGTATACCAACAATAGACAAGCAGAGAGCTATATAATGAATCAAGTCTCATTCAGAATTGCCACAAAGAAAATAAAATTCAAATACAGCTAGCAAGGAAAGTGAAAAACCTCTTCAAGAAGAACTACAAACCACTACTCAAGGAAATCAGAGGGGACACAAACCAAACATTTTATGTTCATGGATAGGAAGAATCAATATCATGAAAATGGACATACTGTCCAAAACTAATTAAAATTTATGGATTCAATGGTAATCCCATTAAACTACTACTGACATTCTTCACAGAATCAGAAACAAACTAATTTAAAATTTATATGAAACCAAAAGAGACCCTGTATAGCCAAAACAATCTTAAGCAAAAAGAAAAAAGCTGGAGGCATCATGCTACTTGGCTTCAAACTATACTACCGGGTTAGAGTAACCAAAACAGCAGGGTGCTGGTACAAAATGAGAAACATAGGCCAATGGAACAAAAAAGAGATTTCAGAAATAAGACCACACATCTACAACCATCTGAGCTTCCACAAACCTGACAGAAACAAACAATGAGAAAATGATTTCCTAGTTAATAAATAGGGCTTGGAAAACTGGTTAACCATATGCAGAAAACTGAAACTGGACCCCTTCCTCATATCTTATACAAAAATTTACTCAAGATGAATCAAAGACTTAAATTTATAAACCAAAACTATAAAAACCCTAGAAGAAAATCTAGGCAATACCATTCAGGACATAGGTACAGTCACATATTTTATGACAAAAATGTCAAAAACAATTGCAACAAAAGCAAAAACTGAAAAATGGGATCTAATTAAACTAAAGAGTTTTTGCATAGCAAAAGGAACTATCATCAGAGCAAAGAGAAAGCCTACAGAATAGGAGAAAATTTTTGCAATCTATCCATCTGACAAAGGTCTAATATCCAGAGTCTACAAGAAATCTAAACAAATTTACCAGAAAAACACAACCTCATTAAAGAGTAGGCAAAGGTTATGAACAGACCCTTCTCAAAACAACACGTTTATGCATCCAAGAAACATTTTACATAAATCTCAACCTCACTGATCATTAGAGAAACGCAAATCAAAACCATGATGAGATACCATCTCATGCCAGACAGAATGGCCATTGTTAAAAAGTCAAAAAAACAACAGATGCTGGTAAGGCTGTGGAGCTATAGAAATGCTTTTACCTGGTTGGTGGGAATGTAAATTAATTCAGCCAATGTGACAGATAGTGTGGTGCTTTCTTAAAGACCTAAAACCAGAAATACCATTTAACCCAGCAATCCTATTACTGGATATATACCCAAAGGAATATAAATCATTCTATTGGGAAAATACATGCACATGTATGTTCATTACAACACTATTCACAATAGCAAAGACATGGAATCAACACAAATGCCCATCAATAGATGGGTAAAAAAATGTGGTACATATGCAGATGCAGATGACTTAAACCTTTATCTAGAAAATCCCATAAACTCAGCCCAAAAGCTTCTTAAACTAATAAGCACCTTCAGCAAAGTCTCAAGATACAAAATCAATGTGCAAAAATTACAAGTATTCCTACCCACCAACAATAGAAAAGCAGAGAGCCAAATCATGAATTAACTCCCATTCATATATACACCATAGAATACTATGGAATACCATGGAATATTATGCAGCCACAAAAAGGAACAAGATCATGTCCTTTACAGAAACATGCATGGAGCTAGAATCCATTATCCTCAGCAAACTAACACAGGAGCAGAAAACCAAACATTGCATGTTCTCACTTATAAGTGGGAGCTGAACATTGGGAACACATGGACACAGGGAAGGGAATGACACACACTAGCACCTGCTGGTGGGGTGGGGAAGGCAGAACATCAGAATAAATAGCTAATGCATGCTGGACTTAATATCTAGGTGATGGCTTGATAGGTGCACCAAATCACCGTGACACAAATTTACCTATGTAACAAATATGCACATAGTGCACATGTATCCTGGAACTTAAAAAAAATTAAATTAGAAAAAAGGAAATTATGAAGATTTATTTTAGAGAGATAAAACATTTGAGAGTTATTGGTTAGCATTTCTAAGTTGTTTGTTGGCCTCCTTAATGATGAGGTGGTCTTTCTCTCCTGTTTTTTGCTACTCTCTAGGTACCATTGAAAGTAGCTCTCACATTTTGTTTGTTTAGCTTTTGTGTTAGCATTTTCCATTCTACTTCTCAGGTACACTTAACTGGGCATCTCAAAAAAATCCTCATCTAGGCCGTTGTAACTTAGGATCTGCTTTGGTTATAATCGTCTACTTAATTAAATATTTACATGACAATTCACCTGAAGTATTTTGCATATGTCTTACCAGAGTTTCGAAGGGTGGAACTTTACATTCCCGCGATGCAGGGGTTTTAGCCAACTTAGAGGCCTAGTTCTCCATAATTTAGAGTTCTCTTTCAGATTTGACCAAATGAGGGAGTGTGTTGGGCCCAAAGTGTGCCACTTGAATACCTAGTTTTTCACAGCCATTACTCCCTGAACTTATTGGTCGACCCATGTCACAGCTACCTGGCACAGTGTATCAGTGATATGAACAGGAGGCAGAGAAATTCTGGGCAGAAAAGAACAGATCCCTGTCAAGGGTCCAACGTTTAAGCTGAATAGTCTGAAACCAGGGCCTAAAGTGAAAACTTAACATGCCTGTTTTTCTGCTTGAATGTTGCCTTTTCCAAAACCATGCATGGCCCACCTCACCTCCCATTTTCTGCTTATAAAAACCTCAGGGTCAGCCAGCAGAGAAATGAGAAGCAGCTGGACATCAGAGACTATGGCTAGAATCAGAGAGAAGCAGCTTGACTTCAGAGGGACAGCTTAATGGCATAACTTTGGAGAAGAATTTGGCCAGAGATGGCTAGACTTCAGGGGAATATTACCTTCTCACTCTGTCCCCTTTTCAGCTCCTTTTGAAAATGCTACCTAGAGGCTTTATCTGCATGATAAAACTGTGGTCTCCACAATCACTTATAACAACCTAGAATTTTTTTTTCTATTGATCCCATGTGTTTGGATAAACTCAAAGAGTTGTCAGCCAGAAAACTTTTAAATCTACCTATAACCTGGAAGCACCCCTCCTTCCATTTTGAGGTGTCCCACATTTCTGGACTAAATCGAAGTAGTTTTTTAAATGCTTTTGACCACATTAGGCATATGTTTCCAGGACCTCCTGAGGGCCATGGTCACTCATATATGGTTCAGATATAATATCTTTAAATATTTTACAGAGTTTAACTATTTTCATCAACAGAAGCAAGCAGAAACTCTCAGGAAAACATAATTTTTTTTGGCAGCAAATTAAACCTCAGTCCCTCAACTAAAAAATTTAAAAAGTTCAGGGATCTTGTGAGAAAGGAGGTCCCAGACCTCAGCAAATTGTTTTATCATTTTGAGCTATAAAGAGCCCAAAGCCAGTATCAAGCACCAATAGTGTTACTGATGGAGGACGTTCAGCTTCTTGCTGTTTTGAACAAAGAATTAAACAAAACACACAAAGCAAGGAAAGAATGAGACAAAAAAAGCAGAGATTTATTGAAAATGAAAGCACACTCCACAGAGTGGGAGTGAGCCTGAACAAGTGCCATAAGGGTACGGTTACAGAACTTTAGGGAGTTTATATATCCTCTAAAGGTTTCCCACTGGTTATTTGGTGCACTCTCTATGTAAATGAAGAAGCTGAAGTGAATTTACAAAGTTATTCACTTTGTGTACACTCTATGCAAATTACAAGGATGAAGTAAGGTTACAAAGTTATTTACTTGATGCACATCCAATGCAAATGAAGAGGATGTTTCCTTTCATATCTGAAGTAGAGTTACAAAGTTATATACTTGGTCTTATAAAGTTGGGGGTTTTCCATTTGATTTAGTTCTAGGAAGTCCTTAGGTTCCCTGCTTTGAGACCCTAATCTCTGCCTCATCTTCCTCCTGGAAAGACATGATGCCTACAATTATGGGAGGCAGAGGGACCAATGGTCTTTCTTCTGGAACTGCTTCATGCTGGCTTGGAGCATAGTCCTTACCTATTGGGGATCATGGAACTCTTGTCCTGATCTTTCTAGTGATGATAGGGTAGCTTCTTGATAACCAAGGGTGATATCTTTACTTGGAACTGGCTGTAATCCTTGTCACATGATCATCTGAAACTTGATGGTCTCTAGGCGACAGGAAATGAATTTGGTTAAAATATTTAAGGGGAACTTCAGGGGGTGGATACGTATGCTGTCAGGAAGGTTTCTTATAGATATTTGCAGGAGAAAAATCCTAGTCTGTTCTGGTATATATGTGTTCCCTTAATGTCTTAGCATGAGTGACTGTATTTCAGTTTGTTTTGGTCTGTTGGGGCCTAGCACATGAGCTCAGTCCAAAACGATGTCCTCCCATAATTTTGTTTAAAAAATTCTCCCTTTTTGGTCAGGTTCTCACTTGTGTATGAAAGCTCTTGCATGAGAAAGCTTTTATACAACCAGAAAACATGCAGTGAAAATGAAAATTGAGATGTTCAAATGGCCCATCAGGTAGTCAAATGTACCCAAAGCATTGATCGTCTACCCAGGAATATGGATTTGACAAGCTAAACATTGATTATAAACTATTTTAGGAATTCATCAGTAAGCACACCAAAATATATTTAATTGGGATCATTTTATCTTTTCCATGGTGAATAATGGAATGCGTTACCTTTAATAACAAAAGCTTTTAAGACTCAGAAAGGACAAAGATGCCATCCTGATTCCCCATGAGTCCATGCTTAACATTGGACTTATGTCCTCTTGAATACTAGTGGTTTCTCCAATTTAGGTACGCAGCACTGATAACTAATGAGTTAGCATAAGTAATTAGACTTAGACCATGGAGTTTATTCAGATTATATATCCAAAAATTTCAGTATCAGTTGATTTAAATGAAAATCTGACAAAGTGTTTGCTTGGTATTCAATATTAATATCATTCACAAAAATATAACCTGAAGAAGATTAAACATTATTTTTCATTTTAACAATGTTTCCACATAACTAAGCATGTCAAATAATCTTGTTTACCTCTTTTTTCATGCTTCAGAGGACCTCTGTAGCATCTCAAAATTAGAGGTCAGAAAAGACAATTTTGAAGCTGAAATTTGATTTTGGGAAGACTATCAAATATGTTAAAGGTTTAAAACACTTGATATTATGAAATAGAATTTCATATTATAATAAGCCATTCATTTAGCCAAAATGATGACTCAAAAATTTTAAAAGGCAAAAACCTTTACTAACTGATAGAAGGAAATCTTAGTTTTCCAAACAATCTGTCTCTTATCTTCCCCCCCACCCTAGCCCCACTTTATATTTTTTGGTAATTTATTCAAAAGGCAAAGAAAAATCTTTCATTATTTTTTAATTTTGGTGATAAATCTGTTAAGTCATTAAATATGTACTAGGTGCCTATAAGTTCTGACTATTTCCATCATAGCTAGGGGCATGACCAAGTTCACATGTCTCCATCCTTATGTACCTGTAAAGCAGGCAAGTCAAACAATTTTTAAAAGCCCAAATAAGCAGTTTATGTGACCTTAAAGCATTTAGCAAACTTAATATTCAACCAGCCTACCTTCGATCAAATGTCTTTATTTTACCAATAAGCTTTAAAGCTGTTTTTACTTCCTAAAGATTACAAAAGTCATGTGAACTAAAATGCATTACAGCTTTTATTTTTCTTTCAAAATATTTGATCTAAGTGCTTATTTTTCTTTAAGCCAATTAATTAGAGCTCTTTTATATAAACATTACATACATAGCACATATATAACTACATAGACAGGAGATCTAATAATTGTAAGATTTTTCATTTGCCTGTTTTTTAATTGGATTACTGGCCTCAGGGTACAGCCCTTCAAAAAACAGGGCTAGGAAAACATGTAGTTTCTAGGGTTTAATAAGCAGGCACAGCTGGATGTAAAATAAAGATCCCCAAAATTAAGGGTCCCATTTTTATACCAGACACTGGATCACAAAAAGAAGCAATCAGCCATCTCTCCTGGGAGTCTTATCTCTCAGAGGGGAGTGGAGAAGTTTCCATAACTTCTAGGTGGTCAAGAGCATGCTTCTCTAATCCAAATGTGCAAAGAGCTGAGTATCACCCAGATAACTGCCATTAGCCATCCTCAAAAGTGTATTTCCTACATAATTATTACACAGCAAAGCTCTCTCATAATGAGAAGTAATTTCGGATACTCCCTGACAGACTCAAAATCATCTGATAACACAATGCATAACAGAACAGAGCCTTAGATTTTGAGAGGGATGTATCCACTTTTAATTACTAGGGTTTCATGAGGAAAACAGAAAAAAACAGAGGTTTTTCCAAAATGAGGTCTTATGGCACCTCATCTGTTTTTCTCAAGGAGTCCCAGGCTACCAGAAGTTATCTTAGGGCCTCAAATGTGTGCATTAAGAGTGACAAGACAAAATGAAAGAAAGTAATTCAGTTGACTGAGAAAAAAAAATTTCCAGAAAAAACAAGATTCAAGAAGGGAAAAAACCTTTTTTAAATATACCTGGAGCTTGAATATCCACTTTTAATTAAGCTGACTTTAACCATAGCACTCTAAAAAAAAAGAAAAAAATGCTTTTAAGTCTCTTATTACCCAACTTTAGCCACACGAAGTGGCCAATATTTCTGTCTTTTGAATACTACCTAAGGTAATGTCCAAGGTGCCCAGAGAAAGACAATTTCAAGACAGTTCATGGAGGGAAAGAGAAACAACAAACGGTAATAGTCACACATCTGTGACCAGAAAGGACTCATTCCCCAAGCCAGGATTGAACCTGGGCCACCACTGTAAAATGGCAAAGCCCCAGCTTCTGAGCCACAACACTGGGCATTCTCCACTGTCCCTCAGAGAAGGAGTCTAGAGTAGTTCATTATAAGCTTGTAAAGGCTTCCAACTACTGAAGACAATTTTTAGAGCTAACTATGACATGAACCCCAGAATTCTTCTTCTGGATGGCAGAGACTAAGAGAAAGTACTGCCACATGGTTACAAGGTCAACCTCCCGGGGACACAAAACAACATGGAGACCTCATCCAGATATTTTTGTTTCAGTGACCTGCAGTAAAGTTTGTTACTGACTAGCCTGCTGGATCATATTGAGCAGTGAGCTTATGGGGTCCTAAGACCATATTCTTTCCTAAGGTACTCCTCTTCATGACAGAACAACACAGAAAGACAAATTTATAGCACAAAATATACCAAATTTGCTGCAACTTAAGACTAGCCTCAGAATTTCTTTTCACATTAATCAAAATTTTACAGACGAGATAAACAGTAATTTTTACCATTCATTCTACCAGTTTGCACAGAGACAGAGAGAGGCCAGAAGTCCAACTGGTAAGAAATTCTTATCTCTTTGCCAGTATGTCAGGTTTCTGGGTTGTCCTTCCTTGAGTACCCCTAATGATCCTTCTTGACACTATGCAAACAAACACATTGCCATGTATTAAGAACATTCACAAATAGTTCTAAAATTTTGGAGAAATTAAGCACAGAGAGAAATATATGACTCAAATTCTCTTTGTGAAAATGTACTCAATACACTTAAAGTATCAGGGAGCCTAGTATCTAACGAGTTACTTTAAGGTTAAAAAGCTGATGTGCTTCATCAATTCCTGCAGGCATTACAAAAGTAGCCTAGGAATTCCAGATAAATGGAAGTAATGGTGACTTGCTAGAAATGTATAAGAAATAAAATAATTATTCACAGAACCAAACAGAAGCCTTCCACTAGAAATAAACAAAAAACAAAACAAAAAATCCATTATTTTATATATATGGATACACAAGCAAAACCCAGAGGAGAATAAGGAGCAAACAAATAAAAGTTAGAAGCAAAAACAAACAAACAGTAAACCAATCCTAATTTTTTGGTTTTTTACTCAATCTACCCTGGGGCTTACACTGTTACCAAGGGATCCCCAAACCCGCATAATGAATATTTTATTCCTGATACACAATTCAATATTCTTAAGTCAACCAATATCACCATACATCCTGTGAAATCAAGAAATTCACTCTAGGCATGTAACCAATAAGTACCCCAGGGCCAGCAATATCTGCAAAACAGTGAACATAGGCTGGGCGCATTGGCTCACGCCTGTAATCCCAGCACTTTGGCAGGCAGATCATGAGGTCAGGAGATTGAGAACATCCTGGCTAACATGGTGAAACCCCATCTCTACTAAAAATACAAAAAAATTAGCCAGACATGGTGGCATGTGCCTGTAGTCACAGTTGCTGGGGAGGCTGAGCCAGGAGAATGGTGTGAACCCGGGAGGCAGAGTTTGCAGTGAGCTGAGATTGTTTCATTGCACTCCAGCATGGGTGACAGAGCAAGACTCCATCTCAAAAACAAAACAAAACAAAACAAAACAACAACAAAAAAGCAGTGAGCACAGTGTGAAAGAATGCAAGCATGTATGTGAAATATGACTCCACACTATATCAGGCTTTATGCTTAACTATATTAAAAAAACTGCTGATACATTTCTTTACAATATTTTTATTTGACTTTAATCAAGACAAAAAACTACAACTATGAAAATGTTAATTAGCCGAATTTCTCCAACTCTATGAGATTTTAAAGAATATTTATTATCTAAACTTTTTCCACATCTTTCTCTCTTACTTACTGGTTCCTTACTACATTGTTTCATAAATAACCTTTTCAAATCTGTAATTTGAACTAACTTTTAGATAATTTCTGAATTAGAAAAATATTATTTTTCTCACTAATAACACAACGCTTTATGGCACATTTTGCATACAGAATTATGTGTTAACTAGAATTCTTATCATTAGTAACCTAAAACTTTAGTGAAACCCTAAAAAGCAATAAATCCTGAGGTATTAGACATGAGCATTTATAGATAAGAACAATTTTACAATTTTAGAAGCGTTGTTCCTCATATTAGAGCCCTTTCTTAATTGGAAATTATCCAGATATTAAATGAATATCAAAAATAATTTTAAGATTTTAATTTACAGAAAAAGCTTACCTAAAACTTTTATCCCATTCACCGTACTCAATTATTTTAATTTTAACAGTTTATCTAGATTATTTCTGTAAACTGAGCTATTAGACACTATCATTTAAAGTTACTTTCTTGTTAACCATGTTATGAATTGCCAATGAACATCAGATGCTCACCTAAACCTAACTAAGAGTCTCAACGTTAAATTCATAGGTATTTTTGCCAATAACTCAGAAGATTTAGCTAAAAACAATAAATTACTCTCATTTGTCAAAAAAAAAAAAAATGAAGGCATGCAAACCAAGATCATTTTGTTTTGGCTAGATTTATAGTTTTATAAACTTTTATGCTAAACCCTAACACCTCAAAGTATCTGGCAAAGACCAATATAAAATACAAAAAAAAATTTATGCTGTCAATTCTGAAGGCATTTCTATTTTAATTTAACGAATAATGACCAATAATTTTAAAACCAGTCTATTTAGTAAAGTTATACTTAAGTCACATGAACTTGAAAATTGCTTGGACTTATTTAATTTATAAGCTCTCTTTTACTTATAAGCCAATTTGGTAGACACAATATATAACAATAAGTATACATACAAATAAACACATCTAGACATATATACACACACACAAATGAAGATCTAATAGCTTTTACTTGTAACTCTAGCCATGAGATAGTAATACAAACTCATTGCTTTTACTTTGTTTGCCCCAATAGATAATCCAATGAAGGCTGTGAACCAAAGTTTTGGGTAAAGCAGTCTTCATGGCAGTTTTAATTTTAAAGGCCAAACCTCCTCAGACTCCAAAGAACACTGGGGCCAATCCTTTGCTTAGAAGAGCAGCACAAAACCCTGGATACATGCAACTTCATTCCACTTTTCCAATCAACAGCAAACTCCAGATTCCAAGCAATATTGGTGACAAACAGCATCACCAAAGTTGCCATTGTGATCTGTGAAAGAAAATTTTAGAAAGGGCTCAGTACTAGACCTCAGAACCTCTACCTAGGGTGGTTTCTTGGGCAGGGCGGAGCAAGATGGCCGAACAGGAACAGCTCCAGTCTCCAACTCCCAGTGCGAGCGACACAGAAGACCGGTGATTTCTGCATTTTCAACTCAGGTACTGGGGTCATCTCACTAGGCAGTGCTGGACAATCGGGGCTGGTCAGCTGCTGCAGCCTGACCAGCGAGAGTTGAAGCAGGCGAGGCATCACCTCACCTGGGAAGCGCAAGGGGAAGGGAATCCTTTTCCTAGCCAGGGAACTGAGACACACAACACCTGGAAAATCGGGTAACTCCCACCCCAATACTGCGCTTTAAGCAAACGGGCACACCAGGAGAATATATCCCACACCTGGCCGGGAGGGTCCCATGCCCACGGAGCCTCCCTCATTGCTAACACAGCAGTCTGCGGCGATCTAACCGCAAGGCAGCAGCGAGGCTGGGGGAGGGGCGCCCGCCATTGCTGAGGCTTAAGTAGGTAAACAAAGCCGCTGGGAAGCTCCAACTGGGTGGAGCTCACAGCAGCTCAAGGAAACCTGCCTGTCTCTGTAGACTCCACCTCTGGGGACAGGGCACAGCTAAAAACAACAGGGGAAGCAGCAGAGGCCTGTGCAGACGAACGACTCTGTCTGACAGCTTTGAAGAGAGCAGTGGATCTCCCAACACGGAGGTTGAGATCTGAGAAGGGACAGACTGCCTGCTCAAGTGGGTCCCTGACCCCTGAGTAGCCTAACTGGGAGACATCCCCCACTAGGGGCAGTCTGACACCCCACACCTCACAGGGTGGAGTACACCCCTGAGAGGAAGCTTCCAAAGTAAGAATCAGACAGGTACACTCGCTGTTCAGCAATATTCTATCTTCTGCAACCTCTGCTGCTGATACCCAGGCAAACAGGGTCTGGAGTGGACCTCAAGCAATCTCCAACAGACCTATAGCTGAGGGTCCTGACTGTCAGAAGGAAAACTATCAAACAGGAAGGACACCTATACCAAAACCCCATCAGTACGTCACCATCATCAAAGACCAGAGACAGATAAAACCACAAAGATGGGGAAAAGCAGGGCAGAAAAGCTGGAAATTCAAAAATAAGAGCGCATCTCCCCTGCAAAGGAGCGCAGCCCATCGCCAGCAACGGATCAAAGCTGGTCAGAGAATGACTTTGACGAGATGAGAGAAGAAGGCTTCAGTCCATCAAACTTCTCAGAGCTAAAGGAGGAATTACGTACCCAGCGCAAAGAAACTAAAAATCTTGAAAAAGAGTGGAAGAATTGACAGCTAGACTAATTAATGCAGAGAAGGTCATAAACGAAATGACAGAGATGAAAACCATGACACGAGAAATACGTGACAAATGCACAAGCTTCAGTAACCGACTCGATCAACTGGAAGAAAGAGTATCAGCGATTGAGGATCAAATGAATGAAATGAAGCGAGAAGAGAAACCAAAAGAAAAAGAAGAAAAGAAATGAACAAAGCCTGCAAGAAGTATGGGATTATGTAAAAGACCAAATCTACGTCTGATTGGGGTGCCTGAAAGTGAGGGGAGAATGGAACCAAGTTGGAAAACACTCTTCAGGATATCATCCAGGAGAACTTCCCCAACCTAGTAGGGCAGGCCAACATTCAAATTCAGGAAATACAGAGAACGCCACAAAGATACTCCTCCAGAAGAGCAACTCCAAGACACATAATTGCCAGATTCACCAAAGTTGAAATGAAGGAAAAATCTTAAGGGCAGCCAGAGAGAAAGGTCGGGTTACCCACAAAGGGAAGCCCATCAGACTAACAGCAGATCTCTCGGCAGAAACTCTACAAGCCAGAAGAGAGTGGGGCCAATATTCAACGTTCTTAAAGAAAAGAATTTTAAACCCAGAATTTCATATCCAGCCAAACTAAGTTTCATCAGTGAAGGAGAAATAAAATCCTTTACAGATAAGCAAATGCTTAGAGATTTTGTCACCACCAGGCCTGCCTTACAAGAGACCCTGAAGGAAGCCCTAAACATGGAAAGGAACAACCGTACCAGCCATTGCAAAACATGCCAAAATGTAAAAGACCATCGAGGCTAGGAAGAAACTGCATCAACTAATGAGCAAAATAACCAGTTAATATCATAATGGCAGGATCAAGTTCACACATAACAATATTAACCTTAAATGTTAATGGACTAAATGCTCCAATTAAAAGACACAGACTGGCAAACTGGATAAAGCGTCAAGACCCATCAGTCTGCTGTATTCAGGAGACCCATCTCACATGCAGAGACATACATAGGCTCAAAATAAAGGGATGGAGGAAGATCTACCAAGCAAATGGAGAACAAAAAAAGCAGGGGTTGCAATCCTAGTCTCTGATAAAACAGACTTTAAACCATCAAAGATCAAAAGAGACAAAGAAGGCCATTACATAATGGTAAAGGGATCAATTCAACAGGAAGAGCTAACTATCCTAAATATATATGCACCCAATACAGGAGCACCCAGATTCATAAAGCAAGTCCTTAGAGACTTACAAAGAGACTTAGACTCCCATACAATAATAATGGGAGACTTCAACACTCCACTGTCAACATTAGACAGATCAACGAGACAGAAAGTTAACAAGGATATCCAGGAATTGAACTCATCTCTGCACCAAGCGGACCTAATAGACATCTATAGAACTCTCCACCCCAAATCAACAGAATATACA
Organism: Colobus guereza; assembly: GCA_030247045.1. Classification (NCBI taxonomy): domain Eukaryota; kingdom Metazoa; phylum Chordata; class Mammalia; order Primates; family Cercopithecidae; genus Colobus; species Colobus guereza. Next base: position 98,089,163 of record CM058096.1, on the reverse strand, counting down.
TTCTTCTCAGCACCACATCGCACTTATTCCAAAATTGACCACATAATTGGAAGTAAAGCACTCCTCAGCAAATGTAAAGAACAGAAATTATAACAAACTGTCTCTCAGACCACAGTGCAATCAAACTAGAACTCAGGACTAAGAAACTCAATCAAAACCGCTCAACTACATGGAAACTGAACAACCTGCTCCTGAATGACTACTGGGTACACAATGAAATGAAATAAAGATGTTCTTTGAAACCAATGAGAACAAAGATACAACATACCAGAATCTCTGGGACACATTTAAAGCAGTGTGTAGAAATTTATAGCACTAAAAGAGAAAGAGAAAGCTAAAATTGACACTCTAACACAATTAAAGAACAAGAGAGGACTAGAGCAAACACACTCAAAAGCTAGCAGAAGGCAAGAAATAACTAAGAAATCAGAGAGAGAGAAACACAAAAACCCAAAATCAATGAATCAGGAGTTGGTTTTTGAAAAGATCAGAACAAAGACTAATAAAAGAAATAAATAAATAAAAAAAAATAAATAAAAATAAAAATAAAAAAGAAAACCAATCCCATCAGAATACCACCTACTCAGTGAGAATCTTCCAGAAATGGAATTTCCTGTCCATCTAGGAAGGAGGTTGAACCTTCAATAGCTAGACTCTGAGAAGCATAAATTGCTGAATAGACCAGATAAAAGTGAAATTGGTGCAACCACCTGAACTATCAACCAGTGTTTCAGCTGAACCTTTCTCTTTAGGTGAAGGAAATAAATCTGATTCCTGAATAGCAACAATTGACACCACATTTGCCTGATGACCAAGATCATATCCTTCAATGCAAAAAATGAGCAAAGATCACCAAAAGCATCAATCATGCAAATCAATAAACATCTTCACATATCATAGCAGAACTAAAAGTCATCCCTGACAGAACAAACACATAGCTCCAGCAGATCTCAAAAAGATTCAGAACGACAAAATAAAAGCACTTCATGCTAACCTCAATAAATTGGTATTTTCTCAAATAATTCAGGCTAACCTCACAATCTAAGATAATGGGACTGGAAAAATTCCTTTGAAAACTTCACAAGATTCTCATTCTGTTATTCAACATAGAGTTGGAAGTTCTGGAGCATCCCTGTTGCAGGAGAAATCGTTAGGAGAGAACAAAGTCCAGAAAAATCAGATGGAAAAACCCCATTTCAGACAAAATCTTGTCTCTACTTCAGTCTCAGGCAAAATCCTTCTTATACACCAGTAACAGACAACAGAATATCAATACTTCATTCTTGTAAAGACACAAGAAATAAAAACTTTCCTGCACTCTTCAGAGGACCCAATGGATGAAACCTCTCAGGGATACAAACAAAATGAATGGCCTTACTGCCATGGTATATAGAAGAGTTTCATCAATAAACTGGTTTCCCAGAGGCATTCAAGAACCAAGACACATCTCCAAGACAATGTCAAGGCTCTGGGCGCACCTCTACAAACTATACTACAAGGCTACAGCAAAACAGCATGGTACTGGTACCAAAACAGAGTAGACCAATGGAACAGAACAGAGTCCTCAGAAATAATACCACCCTACACTGATGAATGGAGAAACAAGAAATGGAAAGGATTTAATCTTACTGTTGGCTAGCCATAAGTAGAAAGCTGACTGGATCCTTTCAAGACTTTAATTAATTTGGACTTAAATATTCCCTTCCTAGAAGAATCAGAATCAATTCAGGACCAGCTGGAGCTGTGGCAGAGGAACATAAATTGTAAAGATTTCATCTTAATATGGACATTTATCAGTTCCCAAATAATACTTTTATAATTTCTTATGCCTGTCTTTACTTTAATCTCTTAATCCTGTTATCTTCATAAGCTGAGGATATCACCTCAGGACCACTGTGATAATTGTGTTAACTGTACAAATTGATTGTAAAACATGTGTTTGAACAATATGAAATCAGTGCACCTTGAAAAGAACAGAATAACAGCGATTTTTATGGAACAAGGAAGACAACCATAAGGTCTGACTGCCTCAGGGTTGGGCAAAAGAGCCATATATTTTCTTCTTGCAGAGAGCCTATAAATGGATGCAAGTAGGAGATATCACTAAATTCTTTTCCTAGCAAGGAATATTAATATTAATACCCTGGGAAAGGAATGCATTCCTGGGGGAGGTCTATAAATGGCACTCTGGGAATGTCTGTCTTGTGCAGTTGAGATAAGGACTGAGATATGCCTGGTCTCCTGCAGAACCCTCAGGCTTACTAGGGTGGGAAAACTCCCTGGTAAATTTGTGGTCAGACCAGTTCTCTGCTCTCAAACCCTGTTTTCTGTTGTTTAAGATGTTTATCAAGACAATATGCACCACTGAACATAGACCCTTATCAGTGGTTCTGCTTTTGCCCTTTGCCTGTGATCTTTGTTGGACCCTTATCAGTGTTCTGCTGCTTTGTCCTGTTCCCTCAGAAGCATGTGATCTTTGTTAGACCCTTATTAGTGGTTCTGCTTTTGCCCTTTGAAGCATGTGATCTTTGTACCTACTCCTGTTCTTACCTCCCTTTTGAAACCCTTAAAAAACTTGCTGGTCTGAGACTCAGGTGGGCATCATGGTCCTACTGATATGTGATGTCACCCTGCAGCCCAGCTGTAAAATTCTCTCTTTGTACTGTCTCTCTTTATTTCTCAGCTGGCTGACACTTACGGAAAATAGAAAGAACCTATGTGGAAATGTTATGGTTCCCCAATATCTAAGAAAAAAAAACAAAATAGTGTTTGAACAGTTATGCTATATGTATAAAAGAAATAAAAAAAAATAAATGCAAAAATCAAATTATACAAAAAAGAAATCATAAAGTAATTGTCTCTAAAAAACAAAAAATAGTGGTACATGATATCAAATTTCAGAATTTAGACTAGAAAAAGTTAAATCTAAACTTTATCTCAAAATGCCTGATAGATTTCTCAAGATAAATACTTTTAGTTCTAGAATTGCATAGATGCATTTGACATATGTGACTTGTCATCTTGGTGTGCTGAATCAGTAAATAGCACATCAATAATGTTTTTATATCATGTATAACTCAATGCAATCCTCTCCCTCCCCTCATGATGGCCCCTGTGATGTTCCCTTCCGAGTCAAATGATCTCATTGTTCAGTTCACCTATGGTGAGAACATGCGGTGTTTGGTTTTCTTCTTGTGATAGTTTGCTAAGAATGATGGTTTCCAGCTGCATCCATGTCCCTACAAGGGGCAAACTCATCCTTTTTTGGCTGCATAGTATTCCATGGTGTATATGTGCCACATTTTCTTAATCAGTCTGATGGACATTTGGGTTGATTCCAAGTCTTTGCTATTGTGAATAGTGCTGCAATAAACATATGTGCATGTTTCTTTGTAGTAGAATAATTTATAATCCTTTGGGTATATACCCAGTAGTGGGATAGCTGGGTCATATGGACATCTAGTTCTAGATCTTGAGGAATCCATACTGTTTTCCATAATGGTTGAACTAGTTTACAATCCCACCAACAGTGTAAAAGTGTTCCTATTTCTCATCACAACACTTATTTGTTTCCTGATTTTTTTTTGATGGCCATTCTAACTGGTGTGAGATGGTATCTCATTGTGGTTTGATTTGCATTTCTCTGATGGCGGTGATGATGAGCATTTTTCATGTGTCTGTTGGCTGTATAGATATTTCTTTTTGAAATGTCTGTTCATATCCTTTCCCCACTTTTTGATGGGGTTGTTTGTTTTCTTGTATATTTGTTTGAGTTCTTTGTAGATTCTGGATATTACCCTTTGTCAGATGAGTAGATTGCAAAATTTTCTCCCATTCTGTTGCCTGTTCACTCTGATGGTAGTTTCTTTTGCTGTGCAGAAGCTCTTTAGTTTAATTAGATCCCATTTGTCAATTTTGGCTTTTGCTGCCGTTGCTTTTGGTGTTTTAGACATGAAGTCCTTGCCCATGCCTATGTCCTGAATGGTACTACCTAGATTTTTCTTCTAGGGTTTTTATGGTATTAGGTCTTTTTTTAAGACTCTAATATCTTGAATTAATCTTCGTATAAGGAGTAAGGAAAGGATCCAGTTTCAGCTTTCTACTTATGGCTAGCCAATTTTCCCAGCACCATTTATTAAATAAAATCCTTTCCCATTTCTTGTTTCTCTCAGGTTTGTCAAAAGATCAGATACTGTAGAGGTATTATTTCTGAGGACTCTGTTGTGTTCCATTGGTCTATATATCTCTGTTTTGGATGACCTTGAGAACAGCCATTCTAACTGGTGTGAGATGGTATCTCATTGGTTTTGATTTGCATTTCTCTGATGGCTATGATGAGCATCAGTGTCTGTTGGCTGTATAAATATATTTCTTATAATTGATAGAAAATTCAAAAAGTGCCAACAGTTTGTTGTCTGGTACAGTTGTAGATAATTTTGTCATCATAAGTTCAAATATCTACAAATTGAAACAAAAGTAGCAAAAGTGTTAAGCAAATATTTGACTCCTAGTGTTTCCCATTAAGAGGCAGACTTGACTTAATCATTTTCAAAAGTCATTGTAAATCCATCATAGAAATTCAACAGAATTTGGAGGGACAGTTTCATTCAAAATAGACTCATCTAAAAGAAACATCTTATTTTCTCATATTTCCAATATAAATCTATATTTGTTTGTATTTAAATTTCTACTAATTGTTTAGAATATTTTTACAATGGCATGGAAAAAGACAGATGTTTCACAGCCTGTAATCTACAGTTTAGACTAACAGCAGATCACTTGAGGTCATTCAACAGCCTGGCCAGCATGAAACCCTGTTTCTAAAAATACAAAGTTTAGCCAGGTGATGGCACATGCCTGTAATCCCAGCTACTCAGAAGGCTGAGGCATGAAATACTTGAATGGGAGGCAGAGGTCACAGTGAGCTGTTATGCAACTGCACTCTGGCAATGACAAGACTTTGTCTCAACAAAAAGAAAAGAAAAGAAAGAAAAAAGACGAAAAAAGGACAACATTTCTTTTTGTCAATATTTAGTTTTTCTAATAAAAATGCCTTTTAGTTCATGTAGATTCTGTGAGTTCTCTCAGAATGCCATGTCATAAAATGTGAAAATGTTCTCAAAACAATCAAATACATCTCTTGTCTTTTCATGTTCATTTCTTCTCACAATAAATATCCCATGAAGAAACTTCTGTCTTCTAATCAATTTAAGAGTTTCATGGCCTCATTGTCCAGGATTTCACACATGGGGCTTCCTTTCATCTAATATGGCTAATTCAGTTGTTGTTCTTTTCCTTAGCTGTTAGGTGTTAGAATACTCAATGTCTCAGTTTATTCCTTGTGCTATAAAGAATAACACAAACTGGTTTATAAATATGAGAATTTTATTTATCACATTTCTGGAGCTGGGAAGTCTAAGATCAAGAGACTACAGATTTTGTTTAAGGATTCCTCTACAACAATATTAGTTCATTCTACATCTTGAGATAAATAATGTCCTTTCATAACAATAAAGAAAAATTTCAATCTTTTATAAAAGATATTCTCATATAACAATGGATACATTGTAATCATTCTCAAATCCCAATATTATCACAGGATGTGGGCAGCATCATGAATTTTTGTAAGAAATATCTATTTAAATCATAACATTCTGTCTAAATGAGTCATATTCAAAATAAAGTCAATACATAATGTTTAAAATTCATTTTTGATAACTCAAAAGTCTAAAGTCCACAGCCTCGTATAAATATTATCTAAATCAGTTATGAAACTCAAAGGTGTATTTTATCCTGAGACAAATTGTCCTTCACTTGTGAGCTTTTGAAACAAAACAAGCTGTAGGCTTCCCAGAATACAATGATGGGAAAGACAGGATAAGCATTCTCATTTGAAAAGGAAGAAATAGGAAAGGAGAAAGATAACAAACTCTGTGTAAAAATAACAGTGCAAAAACATTAAATCTTACTGGAGAATCTTCTTAGATTCAGCCTTCTACATATTTGTATTGGTTCTCAAGACTTTAAGAAACATAATCTTTTAGAAAAGCATTCTGAATAGAGTTTGTACAATTTATGCTGTTGTGATCATGAAGGTGACTCTATAGTTCTGGGTTCAGAAGAATGATAATTATAAGCACTGTCTTAAATTTTCAGTGGCATATTTCTGCTCTCTGGACATTCAGAAGAATCTGTGATGGCATCATCATGTTCCACTAGAAATTGCTGTAATATCTGTAATCTTGATGTATTCTATGAAAGTCTGATGCATAATTTGAAATCTGGATGAGTAGCCTAGATATCAGGTTCTTCTTTACCTGTGATTTCAGGACAGTTTTAATTTGACATGTCTGAGAAACCTTGGTGCTATTAAGACATTAAATAGCAGAAAGAAATCTTATTATGGAGAATCTGATTTATTGAAACAATGATTTTTAATTATTTTTAAGAAATATAAAAACATATAGAATACTGTTTGTGTCAGAAAATCTCATATTAGAATTTAACACATAAGACCTATCACTGTCTATGGAGTTGAGTGTGAATCTATCTTGAAGTAATATTTCATATAGCACTATGCAAAAGTCTTACAGTATCTTGTTTATCAAAAAATGAGATCTGAGGCTGATGATCAAAATCATTCTGAAATGTCTCTATTTAATCTTGTATCTCAAAGGACAGAAAGAGAGGTGGCAAGATGGCGAATAGGAACAGCTCAGTCTCCAACTCCCAGTGCGACACAGAAGACCGGTGATTTCTGCATTTTCAACTGAGGTACTGGGGTCATCTCACTAGTGAGTGCCGGACAATCGGTGCTGGTCAGCTGTTGCAGCCCGACCAGCGAGCTGAAGCAGGGTGCATCGCCTCACCTGGGAAGCACAGGGGAAGGAATCCCTTTTCTAACCAGGGAACTGAGACACACAACACCTGGAAAATCGGGTAACTCCCACCCCAATACTGCGCTATTAAGCAGGCACACCAGGAGAATATACCCCACGCCTGGCCGAGGGTCCCACGCCCCGGAGCCTCCCTCATTGCTAGCACAGCAGTCTGCGATCTAACCGCAAGGCAGCAGCGAGGCTGGGGGAGGCGCCGCCATTGCTGAGGCTTAAGTAGGTAAACAAAGCCACTGGGAAGCTCGAACTGGGTGGAGCTCACAGCAGCTCAAGGAAACCTGCCTGTCTCTGTAGACTCCACCTCTGGGGACAGGGCTCAGCTAAACAAAAAAATAACAAAGCAGCAGAGACCTGTGCAGACGCAAAGGACTCTGTCTGACAGCTTTGAAGAAGGCAGTGGATCTCCCAACACGGAGGTTGAGATCTGAGAAGGGACAGACTGCCTGCTCAAGTGGGTCCCTGACCCCTGAGTAGCCTAACTGGGAGACATCCCCACTAGGGGCAGTCTGACACCCCACACCTCACAGGGTGGAGTACACCCCTGAGAGGAAGCTTCCAAAGTAAGAATCAGACAGGTACACTCGCTGTTCAGCAATATTCTATCTTCTGCAACCTCTGCTGCTGATACCCAGGCAAACAGGGTCTGGAGTGGACCTCAAGCAATCTCCAACAGACCTACAGCTGAGGGTCCTGACTGTTAGAAGGAAAACTATCAAACAGGAAGGACACCTATACCAAAACCCCATCAGTGCGTCACCATCATCAAAGACCAGAGGCAGATAAAACCACAAAGATGGGGAAAAGCAGGGCAGAAAAGCTGGAATTCAAAAATAAGGCGCATCTCCCCTGCAAAGGCGCAGCCATCGCCAGCAACGGATCAAAGCTGGTCAGAGAATGACTTTGATGAGATGAGAGAAGAAGGCTTCAGTCCATCAAACTTCTCAGAGCTAAAGGAGGAATTACGTACCCAGCGCAAAGAAACTAAAAATCTTGAAAAAGAGTGGAAGAATTGACAGCTAGACTAATTAATGCAGAGAAGGTCATAAAGCGACATGACAGAGATGAAAACCATGACACGAGAAATCGTGACAAATGCACAAGCTTCAGTAACCGACTCGATCAACTGGAAGAAAGAGTATCAGCGATTGAGGATCAAATGAATGAAATGAAGCGAGAAGAGAAACCAAAAGAAAAAGAAGAAAAATGAACAAAGCCTGCAAGAAGTATGGGATTATGTAAAAGACCAAATCTACGTCTGATTGGGGTGCCTGAAAGTGAGGGAAAATGGAACCAAGTTGGAAAACACTCTTCAGGATATCATCCAGGAGAACTTCCCAACCTAGTAGGGCAGGCCAACATTCAAATTCAGGAAATACAGAGAGCCACAAAGATACTCCTCAGAAGGGCAACTCCAAGACACATAATTGCCAGATTCACCAAAGTTGAAATGAAGGAAAAATCTTAAGGGCAGCCAGAGAGAAAGGTCGGGTTACCCACAAAGGAAGCCCATCAGACTAACAACAGATCTCTCGGCAGAAACTCTACAAGCCAGAAGAGAGTGGGGCCAATATTCAACATTCTTAAAGAAAAATTTTAAACCCAGAATTTCATATCCAGCCAAACTAAGTTTCATCAGTGAAGGAGAAATAAAATCCTTTACAGATAAGCAAATGCTTAGAGATTTTGTCACCACCAGGCCTGCCTTACAAGAGACCCTGAAGGAAGCCCTAAACATGGAAAGGAACAACGGTACCAGCCATTGCAAAAACATGCCAAAATGTAAGACCATCGAGGCTAGGAAGAAACTGCATCAACTAACGAGCAAAATAACCAGTTAATATCATAATGGCAGGATCAAGTTCACACATAACAATATTAACCTTAAATGTAAATGGACTAAATGCTCCAATTAAAAGACACAGACTGGCAAACTGGATAAAGAGTCAAGACCCATCAGTCTGCTGTATTCAGGAGACCCATCTCACATGCAGAGACATACATAGGCTCAAAATAAAGGGATGGAGGAAGATCTACCAAGCAAATGGAGAACAAAAAAAGCAGGGTTGCAATCCTAGTCTCTGATAAAACAGACTTTAAACCATCAAAGATCAAAAGAGACAAAGAAGGCCATTACATAATGGTAAAGGGATCAATTCAACAGGAAGAGCTAACTATCCTAATATATATACCCAATACAGGAGCACCCAGATTCATAAAGCAAGTCCTTGAGACTTACAAAGAGACTTAGACTCCCATACAATAATAATGGGAGACTTCAACACTCCACTGTCAACATTAGACAGATCAACGAGACAGAAAGTTAACAAGGATATCCAGGAATTGAACTCATCTCTGCACCAAGCAGACCTAATAGACATCTATAGAACTCTCCACCCCAAATCAACAGAATATACATTCTTCTCAGCACCACATCACACTTATTCCAAAATTGACCACATAATTGGAAGTAAAGCACTCCTCAGCAAATGTAAAGAACAGAAATTATAACAAACTGTCTCTCAGACCACAGTGCAATCAAACTAGAACTCAGGACTAAGAAACTCAATCAAAACCGCTCAACTACATGGAAACTGAACAACCTGCTCCTGAATGACTACTGGGTACATAACGAAATGAAGGCAGAAATAAAGATGTTCTTTGAAACCAATGAGAACAAAGATACAACATACCAGAATCTCTGGGACACATTTAAAGCAGTGTGTAGAGGAAATTTATAGCACTAAATGCCCACAAGAGAAAGCAGGAAAGATCTAAAATTGACACTCTAACATCACAATTAAAAGAACTAGAGGAAGAGCAAACACACTCAAAAGCTAGCAGAAGGCAAGAAATAACTAAGATCAGAGCAGAACTGAAGGAGATAGAGACACAAAAACCCTCAAAAATCAATGAATCCAGGAGTTGGTTTTTGAAAAGATCAACAAAATTGACAGACCGCTAGCAAGACTAATAAAGAAGAAAAGAGAATCAAATAGATGCAATAAAAATGATAAAGGGATATCACCACCGACCCCACAGAAATACAAACTACCATCAGAGAATACTATAAACACCTCTATGCAAATCAACTAGAAAATCTAGAAGAAATGGATAATTTCCTGGACACTTACACTCTCCCAAGACTAAACCAGGAAGAAGTTGAATCCTGAATAGACCAATAGCAGGCTCTGAAATTGAGGCAACAATTAATAGCCTACCACCAAAAAGTCCAGGACCAGATGGATTCACAGCTGAATTCTACCAGAGGTACAAGGAGGAGCTGGTACCATTCCTTCTGAAACTATTCCAATCAATAGAAAAGAGAATCCTCCTAACTCATTTTATGAGGCCAACATCATCCTGATACCAAAGCCTGGCAGAGACACAACAAAAAAGAGAATTTTAGACCAATATCCCTGATGAACATCGATGCAAAATCCTCAATAAAATACTGGCAAACCAGTTCAGCAGCACATCAAAAGCTTATCCACCATGATCAAGTGGGCTTCATCCCTGGGATGCAAGGCTGGTTCAACATTCGCAAATCAATAAACGTAATCCAGCATATAAACAGAACCAAAGACAAGAACCACATGATTATCTCAATAGATGCAGAAAAGGCTTTTGACAAAATTCAACAGCCCTTCATGCTAAAAACGCTCAATAAATTCGGTATTGATGGAACGTACCTCAAAATAATAAGAGCTATTTATGACAAACCCACAGCCAATATCATACTGAATGGGCAAAACTGGAAAAATTCCTTTGAAAACTGGCACAAGACAGGGATGCCCTCTCTCACCACTCCTATTCAACATAGTGTTGGAAGTTCTGGCTAGGGCAATCAGGCAAGAGAAAGAAATCAAGGGTATTCAGTTAGGAAAAGAAGAAGTCAAATTGTCCCTGTTTGCAGATGACATGATTGTATATTTAGAAAACCCCATTGTCTCAGCCCAAAATCTCCTTAAGCTGATAAGCAACTTCAGCAAAGTCTCAGGATACAAAATTAATGTGAAAAAATCACAAGCATTCTTAAACACCAGTAACAGTCAAACAGAGTTAAATCAGGAATGAACTTCCATTTGCAATTGCTTCAAAGAGAATAAAATACCTAGGAATCCAACTTACAAGGGATGTAAAGGACCTCTTCAAGGAGAACTACAAACCACTGCTCAGTGAAATCAAAGAGGACACAAACAAATGGAAGAACATACCATGCTCATGGATAGGAAGAATCAATATCGTGAAAATGGCCATACTGCCCAAGGTTATTTATAGATTCAATGCCATCCCCATCAAGCTACCAATGAGTTTCTTCACAGAATTGGAAAAACTGCTTTAAAGTTCATATGGAACCAAAAAAGAGCCCGCATTGCCAAGACAATCCTAAGTCAAAAGGACAAAGCTGGGCATCACGCTACCTGACTTCAAACTATACTACAAGGCTACAGTAACCAAAACAGCATGGTACTGGTACCAAAACAGAGATAGACCAATGGAACAGAACAGAGTCCTCAGAAATAATACCACACATCTACAGCCACCTGATCTTTGACAAACCTGAGAGAAACAAGAAATGGGGAAAAGATTCCCTGTTTAATAAATGGTGCTGGGAAAATTGGCTAGCCATAAGTAGAAAGCTGAAACTGGATCGTTTCTTACTCCTTATATGAAAGTTAATTCAAGGTGGATTAGAGACTTAAATGTTAGACCTAATACCATAAAAACCCTAGAAGAAAACCTAGGTAGTACCATTCAGGACATAGGCATGGGCAAGGACTTCATGTCTAAAACACCAAAAGCAACGGCAGCAAAAGCCAAAATAGACAAATGGGATATGATTAAACTAAAGAGCTTCTGCACAGCAAAAGAAACTACCATCAGAGTGAACATGCAATCCACAGAGTGGGAGAAAAGTTTTGCAATCTACTCATCCAACAAAGGGTAATATCCAGAACCTACAAAGAACTCAAACAAATTTACAAGAAAAAACAAACAACCCCATCAAAAGTGGGCAGAGGACATGAACAGACATTTCTCAAAAGAAGACATTCATACAGCCAACAGACATTAAAATGCTCGTCATCACTGCGCCATCAGAGAAATGCAAATCAAAACCACAATGAGATACCATCTCACACCAGTTAGAATGGCAATCATTAAAAATCAGGAAACAACAGGTGTTGGAGAGGATGTGGAGAAATAGGAACACTTTTACACTGTTGGTGGGATTGTAAACTAGTTCAACCATTATGGAAAACAGTATGGCGATTCCTCAAGGATCTAGAACTAGATGTACCATATGACCCAGCCATCCCACTACTGGGTATATACCCAAAGGATTATAAATTATGCTGCTATAAAGACACATGCACACGTATGTTTATTGTGCACTATTCACAATAGCAAAGACTTGAATCAACCCAAATGTCCATCTGTGACAGACTGGATTAAGAAAATGTGGCACATATACACCATGGAATACTATGCAGCCATAAAAAGGATGAGTTTGCGTCCTTTGTAGGGACATGGATGCAGCTGGAAACCATCATTCTTAGCAAACTATCACAAGAAGAAAACCAAACACCGCATGTTCTCACTCATAGGTGGAACTGAACAATGAGATCACTTGACTCGGAAGGGGAACATCACACACTGGGGCCTATCATGGGGATGGGGGAGGGGAGGGATTGCATTGGGGAGTTATACCTGATATAAATGATGAATTGATGGGTGCTGACGAGTTGATGGGTGCAGCACACCAACATGGCACAAGTATACATATGTAACAAACCTGCACGTTATGCACATGTACCCTAGAACTTAAAGTATAATAAAATAAATAAAAAAAAAAATATATTTATATTCTTTATTAATTATCCAGTATTAGGTATTTTCTTACTGTAGCACAAATGGACTAAGACAGTGGGAAAAGGGATACCATAAGAATTCAAACGTTATGTTAATTAACTGTAAATAAATGACAAAACTTGAGATTTATTGAACAATTATTATTGTGACATTGTGTTTTTCTAAGTGTTATAGAAGTGTCAAATCACTGAATCCTCAAATAAACCTGTGCTGTATTCTTGTCTCCATTTTACAGAAAAGGAAACAGAGACACAAAGGGAATAAACAAGTAAGAATTTATCCACTACCTGTTACTATCTCCTCTTGTCCTAAAAGTGAATAATGAAGAGGGGTATAAGGATATGCTTTGGGCACATAACAATATATGCTTAAATAGTGGACTGTGGTTGTTTCTAGGGAGTGACATTTCAGTGTAGGCAGTAGTGAGGCATGGGGCTGCTCTTTCTCATTATAATTCTGTAGGACTGTTTGATTTCCTAAATAATGTACATTATAATGTTAAAATAATAATAATTTAATTGAACAAAATAAAAGTATGCATGGTCTATATATTATAGGCACTCCTCTGTGGAGTTTGAGCATCTTCAGAATTTCCACTCAATTGTGACTACTTGATGCTTTGTATAATATGTCCATGAAAAGGCAACCTAATTCTGGAATGCTTTTTAGCAAATGTAAATCTCTTACTTTATTGTTCTTTTTACTTTAGTCATATGTTGATGATACCTTTTTTACACTTGGTATGTAGGGAGGTAGAACTATTGTCAGAAAACATAACTACCACTGAAAAGTCACATTGTATTATATTTTTCTGTACATTGACAAAATCTATTTAATAGAATCATTAGGCAGTGATGTCACAAAAATGGGAGTTGATTCATAGTAAGTGACATGACTTCCTCAGGAGGTCAACCTCTCAATAAGGGCTCATTTTGCAGGTGCTGAATTTGTACCCCATGTTCCCAGTTATGTCTGAACCAATCAGGGTCCTTGTGAAAGAAGCAGCTGATCAAATTGCATATTTAGTGCTGTACAGTATTGGAAATGGATGAGTCTTTGATAAAAACCAGCCTACAATTCTTTTGCTGATGTGTATCACCCCTATGATGAGTGTCCTGGACGGTGTCCTAATGAAACTGCAAGACTGTGCCCTTTCCCTTTGGAAAGATGTCATTGCAGCTGACAAAGAAGAGCTGGTCTTCAAAGACTTGGATGTGGCCATTCTTGTGGTCTCCGTGCCAAGAAGGAAAGGCACGGAGAAGAAAGATTTACTTAAAGCACATGTGAATATCTTCAAATGCCAAGATGCAGCCTTGAAGAAATATACCAAGATGTTAGTTAAATTTATCATAATGGAAAATCCAGTTAATACCAACTGCCTGATTTTCTTCATGTCAGCTCCATCTATCCCCAAGGAGAACTTAAGTTGATTGATTCATTTGAATCACAGCCAAGATGAAGCTCAAATCACTCTTAAACTTTGTGTGACTGCTGAAAATGTAAAGAATGTCATTATCTAGAGGGACGATTACTCAATTCAGTATCCATATGTCAACCATGCCAAGGAGAAATTGCAAGAAAAGGAAATTAGTGTTTATGAAGCTCTGAAAGATGACAGTTGGCTCAGGGAGAATTCATCATACAGCAACGCATGATGCTTGTCATGGCTTGGCCACTATCATCCCAGTAACTCTACCCAAAAGCTATCTCTGACTGTCAGAGATATTTGGTTTGAAACACCAGAGGGTGAGTTTATGTCCCTGGGTGTTACCTCTAATGGCAGCTCTTATGGTATTCCTGATGATCTGCTGCTCTGCTGTGATAATCAAGAATGAGACCTGGAAGTTTAAGTTCTCCCTATTAATGATTTCTCATGTAAGGAGATGGACCTTACTGCAAAGGAACTACTTCTGAAGTATTGGACAATAAACTAGTTTTGAAGTTCTTTTCTTTGCCTGACTAGAAAATCATTTTGATGTTACTAAATGTGCCAAAGCTCAAGAATCTAAATAGCATCTCTGACTCTGGTACCAAATAATAATAATGCTGTACTTAAATTACATGTAAAGAAAACATATCAAAGAGTATGTGCTTCTTGGTACATATTTGTAAATGACAATTTATTATCATGTTGTTACTGCTGCATTTTAAATAAATATATACTCAAATGAAAAATAATAAAATATACTAAAACTATTGGAAATAGTTTATAAAATGTATTAAGAAGAAACGTTTACAATTGTCTGCAGTGTACGATATGTTTAAGCAAAAGCAACATCTTTTGGGAATGTCTCTATTGACTGTAAGGACACTCAGAATTGAGAAAGAAAAAGAAAGGCATTTTTAAACTGAGGAGATGGGAAAGCCCTAGGCATCAGCTGTGCTTCAATTCAAGCCTGGAGAAAAATTAGTTCAGACTGGAGCAACAAATTAAGGTCTCAAAGAGATTTTTCAAAAGAAAATAGATCATAGTTCATCTCATATACTTGAAAGTATTGCAATTCATTTTAGTACACTCAAGGGCTTGGGGATAAACTTATGGTAGGTACATAGAAAATACAGCAATTAATTATTAAGACAATTATTAACTTCAGGGAAAAAGACAAGATCACATATTAAGGTAAAATGTGAATATTTATTTCACAGGAATCAATCAGGACTTTTCATGGCTTAACGTCACCCCAGGTGCCCAAGGAAGTGAGCACCCAGGCTTTCTTGCTGTTTTGCCCAGATGTGTGGGAAGAGAGAAACAGGGATATGTGAGACCTGAAAGATGTCAGTCATCAAACATCAAAAATAAAGTCAGACTCTTTAATAAAATTTACTCATAATGCTTGACTGACAATTAAAATATGCCTATTTTATCTAAGTGAATGTGACTTTGTTTAAGTTAGACATTGTGGTAGTCTGTGAGGCCTGGAGCCTGAGATCAGTAAAGACAGTGAAAGGTTTATTGAACACCTATTTCAAGAGCTCAACATTGTGTAAGGGACATCTTTCCCTTTACACAATGAACAATGCCATCCTTGTTCATTATCCATGATGTCTGGAAAATTTTTAATTATGTCAATAGCTCTTGGGATGCAGGTGGATTTTGTTTATGTGGATAAATTATATAATGGTGAATTCTGAGATTCTAGTATACCCATCACCTGTGTAGTGTGCATTTTACCTAATGTGTAGTTTTATATCCTGGCTCTCCTACATTCTCCCTTTTGATATTCTAGAGTCCATTGTATCACTCTGTATGCTTTGCATATTCATAGGTTAGCTCCCTCTTTTAAGTGATGCTAAAGCAAACTAAATATGGCCTGAGAAGGACCATATTTAGTACTTCTATATTTGAGTCCTTGTGGACAAACAATAACCTAACTTAATAGGTAGACGAGATTGAAAACTTAACTTAGGAGTATGTGTCTCTAACAAAAGCTGAGTCTTGGCCAATCCCAGCAGACATACTTCAACCACTCATACAATGCCGAGTGTTTAAACTGTGTCCAAATAAGGCAAACATTAACCTGTAACCAATCCAGCTGTTTCTGGACCTCGCTTCTGATTTCTCTACGTCACTTTCCCTTTTGTTTTTTGTCTATGAATTTGTTGTGACCATGAGGCATCCCTGGAATCTCTCTGAATCTACTGTGACTCTGGAAGGTGCCCAATTTATGAATCTTTTCTTTTTTCCAGTTCAATTAAACTCTGTTACAGTTAATTTGTCAGAAGTTTCCTTTTAGCAGATCTGGTATCAGAAGTTGGATTTGAAGAAAACTCTGTGAACCCCAGGAACACCAGTCGACCAGGTGAGGTGACTGTGGAACCAGTTGTGCTCACTGCTCTCTTGATTGTAACTGAAGGTCGTGGATGAGTTTTCTCTCAGATTTGGAGCTTCACTAACATGTGTTCTGAGTTCTCTGAGTTTATTTGAGCAATACTTAGACTGGAATGCATCCAGGATCAAATTGGACTTGATAATTAAATGGATTGGATTCAGTTAGAGGGGTCAGACCTTGTGCAGGTACCTTATTTTATTTTTTTCCTTTTTTTTATTATTATACTTTAAGTTCTAGGGTACATGTGCACAACATACAGGTTTGTTACATATGTATACATGTGCTAGGTTGGTGTGCTGCACCCATTAACTTGTCATTTACATTAGGTATTCCTCCTATATCCCCCCACTCCCACAACAGGCCCCAGTGTGTGATTTTCCCCACCCTGTGTCCAAGTGTTCTCATTGTTCAATTCCCACCTATGAGTGAAAACATGGGGTGTTTGGTTTTCTGTCCTTGTGATAGATTGCTGAGAATGATGGTTTCCAGCTTCATACATGTCCCTACAAAGGACATGAACTCATCCTTTTTTCTGGCTGCATAGTATTCCGTGGTGTGTGTGTGCCACATTTTCTTAATCCAGTCTATCATTGATGGATATTTGGGTTGGTTCCAAGTCTTTGCTGTGGTGAATAACGCCACAATAAACATACATGTGCATGTGTCTTTATAGTAACATGATTTAGAATCCTTTGGGTATATCACCAGTAATGGGATGGGTGGGTCAAATGGTATTTCTAGTTCTACATCCTTGAGGAATTGCCACACTGTCTTCCACAATGGTTGAACTAGTATACAGACTCCCACCAATAGTGTAAGAGTGTTCCTATTTCTCCATATCCTCTTAAGCAACTGTTGTTTCCTGACATTTTAATGATTGCCATTCTAACTTGTGTGAGATGGTATCTCATTGTGGTTTTGATTTGCATTTCTCTGATGACCAGTGATGATGAGCATTTTTCATGTGCCTGTTTCCTGTATAAATGTCTTCTTTTGAGAAGTGTCTGTTCATATCCTTTGCCCACTTTTTGATGGGGTTGTTTGATTTTTCTTGTAAATTTGTTTAAGTTCTTTGTAGATTCTGGATATTAGCCCTTTGTCAGATGGGTAGATTGTAAAATTTTCTCCCATTCTGTAGGTTGCCTGTTCACTCTGATGGTAGTTTCTTTTGCTGTGCAGAAGCTCTTTAGTTTAATTAGATCCCATTTGTCAATTTTGGCTTTTGTTGCCATTGCTTTTGGTGTTTTAGTCATGAAGTCCTTGCCCATGCCTATGTCCTGAATGGTATTGCCTAGGTTTTCTTCTAGGGTTTTATGGTTTTAGGTCTAACATTTAAGTCTTTAATCCATCTTGAATTAATTTTGTATAAGGTGTAAGGAAGGGATCCAGTTTCAGCTTTCTACATATGGCTAGCCAGTTTTCCCAGCACCATTTATTAAATAGGAATCCTTTCCCCATTTCTTGTTTTTGTCAGGTTTGTCAAAGATCAGATGGTTGTAGATGTGTGGTATTATTTCTGAGGGCTCTGTTCTGTTCCATTGGTCTATATCTCTGTTTTGGTACCAGTACCATGCTGTTTTGGTTACTGTAGCCTTGTAGTATAGTTTGAAGTCAGGTAGCATGATGCTCCAGCTTTGTTCTTTTGGCTTAGGATTGTCTTGGCAATGGGCTCTTTTTGGTTCCATATGAACTTTAAAGTAGTTTTCCATTTCTGTGAAGAAAGTCATTGGTAGCTTGATGGGGATGGCATTGAATCTATAAATTACCTTGGGCAGTATGGCCATTTTCACAATATTGATTCTTCCTATCCACGAGCATGGAATGTTCTTCCATTTGTTTGTGTCCTCTTTTATTTCATTGAGCAGTGGTTTGTAGTTCTCCTTGAAGAGGTCCTTCACATCTCTTGTAAGTTGGATTCTTAGGTATTTTATTCTCTTTGAAGCAATTGTGAATGGGAGTTCACTCATGATTTGGCTCTCTGTCTGTTATTGGTGTATAGGAATGCTTGTGATTTTTGCACATTGATTTTGTATCCTGAGACTTTGCTGAAGTTGCTTATCAGCTTAAGGAGACTTTGGGCTGAGATGATGGGGTTTTCTAAATATGCAATCATGTCATCTGCAAACAGGGACAATTTGACTGCCTCTTTTCCTAGTTTAATACCCTTTATTTCTTTTCCTTTCTGATTGTCCTGATCAGGTACCTTATTTTTAATAATGGGATCATTTCAACTCAGAGTCTGGGAATCCTCCTTCCAGGACTTCAGCTAATTTTGTGTGTAAAAATTCTGGGCTCAGGTGTGTGTATTTTTCAAAAAATGGGTTAAATTCATTAAATAAAACTTAGAATTCAGATGACTGCAATGGAGAAGTTTTAATTTGGATAAGATTGTTTATCTTCAAGGAATATTTAAAAGGGGGATCAAAACCCTCACAAATCAGTGAAACATATTCTTTTATTGGTATGCAGAAGCTTCTAAAAGGCTAAATTAATCAAAAATTGCCTTTTTAAAAGATTTTTTGCAAAAAGCAAATGAAAATCTTAAGCAACAGACTAAGGACATGACAAAAGAGGACTGTACTCTGACTCAACTAATCCTTAATCTTCCTTTTCTTTATCCATTTCCACCTAGACACTGAGTCCACTAACCATTTTTTACTAAATTACCCTTTTGCCCTGAAGATAATGACAAAAACAAAAAGAAATCAGACATATGCCTTTCAAAGTGAGATGTTCTAGTCAGTTAGTCCTGCCTTCTGTAACCATGTTCAATCTATGGTCTAAAACCATGCTTATAGTCATTGTGAAGGACTTCCCTAGTTCAAGGAAAAATTCTCAAAAATTTACTGAGGAATTTAGAATCTCCTTAGGAACTTATGATCCAGGAGTTTCTGACCTTTAGTAATTTATTTACATGATATTGAGGGTATGATGAATCTCAGAAATAGTAGACAGCAGAATACAAACCTGAGAGAATATTAAAAAATCTCAAAAAGTTCTCATGAAGAACCAAGGTAGGCTAGAAAATTTTTGCTAAAACCTCTTAAATTCAATTCCTATTTTTTTCTACAAAAAAATTGATTGGTTCGTCATACATTGTTGTAAACAAAGAAAAGATGAACCAATCTTAGATTACAGAACTCACTTAGAAACATTGAGAAATAGTCTGGGCTCAAAGTACAGCAAGGAGAATTTCTTGCAGGGACTGAAATGGCATTAGCTTTTCTATTTATAAATGGACTCCATCGTGAACTTAGCAGTTTAATTAAAAACATCTGAGATGGAGTGACTAATTGGTGATTGTGAACATTTTGGGAACTCTGAACGAAAACACTTGTAAAACTGGGACCTTCAATTCATAACATACAGGTCAAGACCTAAAATTTCTATTCTCATTTTAAATCACGACCAAGAGGCTCTGAAAGGAGAAATTCTTCCCAAGATGCCCGTCCTTATTGCAAACCAGGACACAAAAGAATTTCAGTGTCTGAAAATGTCAATGTCTTTTATATTGGTCCACCAGTAAGCTTCCCTTTAGGCTGAGCTGTTTCACCACTAGAGAGAGCCTGAGAGACCTTAGGCCTCCTGATAATAATAAACATCAAGGAGGTTCTAAAGGATACTCCTGTAAATTGCTCCCTGTAATATCTTTAAATGAACATGGAAAGACAGAGTTAAAATAAATGGGAAGTCATGAACAATCCTGGTGGATATCTGAACTACTGTATCTGTCATAAATCCCACTTTAATACGCCAACAAATCCCTCAGGGTAAAAAGATCATTTCTGTGGTGGGGGTTTCAAATCAAGTTCAAGAGGTCCCCACCTCTGAACATTTACATTTCAATTAACTTCAGGGCTCTTTTCAGAACAACACATCTTTTCTTTTTTTCTTTTTTGTACGATGCGATATTGCTCCAGTAAACTTGTTAGGGCAAGATTTACTTGAAAGTAAAAGGGCACATAAAATTTTCCTCAGAGAGAGGTATGATCTTAGAGTTTCCCAAGTCTCCTGAGCCAGAATTGTTATGTTGTCTACAGGCAAAAAATGATAAAATCAAAACTCATAGTTATAATACCCCTGATCTTTCAAAAATACCTAAATATTAATGGGTCTGTTTCTCAACTGACATCGGAAAGATTAAAAGTATGGAACCTATAAAAGCCCAAATAGATCATTCTATACTCTTGCCTAAATTACACCAATATTCACTAAAACCTGAAGCGATTCGAAGGCTCTCACCAATTGTAGATGATTTAATTAAACAAGGATTCATAATCCCATGCACCATCCCTTGCAACACTCCAATCTTACCAATTAAAAAATCAAATAGATGAGGTTGGAGATTTGTTTGAGATTTATGGGAAATTAAAAACTATATGATACCAAGACTTCCTGGGGTCTGAAATTCACATGCTTTCTTATCTAATGTGCCCACTGATTTCAAGTGGTTCACAGTAATAGATTTCTGCTCAGCCTTCTTTGACATTCCATTTCATAAAGAGAGTCAATACTTGTTTGCCCTTACTTGGAAAAATCAGCAGTATACCAGAACCATAATGACACAAGTGTTTACTGAAGCCCCTTCGCATTTTCCCCAAACATTGCATCAGGAATTAATGACACTACCCTTTCATCAAAATTCTACTCTCGTTCAATACATAGACTCATTGTTATGCTCTTCCACTAAGGAGTGCTCTGAAATTGACTCCGTTTACCTTTTACAGCAACTCGCATATAAAAGTCACAAGGCTTTAATGAAAAACTTTCAGTTTTCCTTTTTTTTCTTATTATTATACTTTATGTTCTAGGGCACATGTGCACAACGTGCAGGTTTGTTACATATGCACACATGTGCCATGTTGGTGTGCTGCACCCATTAACTCGTCATTTACATTAAGTATATCTCCTAATGCTCTCCCTCCCCCTGCTCCCACAATAGGACCCGGTATGTGATGTTACCCTTCCTGTGTCCAAGTCATCTCATTGTTCAATTCCCACCTATGAGTGAGAACATCAGTATTTGGTTTTCTGTTCTTGCAATAGTTTGTTGAGAATGATGGCTTGCAGCTGTAACCATGTCCCTACAAAGGACATGAACTAATCCTTTTTTATGGGTGCATAGTATTCCATGGTGTATATGTGCCACATTTTCCTAATCCAGTCTGTCACTGATGGACATTTGGGTTGATTCAAGTCTTTGCTATTGTGAATAGTGCCACAATAAACATACGTGTGCATGTGTCTTTATAGCAGCATGACTTATAATCCTTTGGGTATATACCCAGTAATGGGATGGCTGGGTCAAATGGTATTTCTAGTTCTAGATCCTTGAGGAATCGCCACACTGTTTTCCACAATGGTTGAACTAGTTTACAGTCCCACCAACAGTGTAAAAGTGTTCCTATTTCTCCACATCCTCTCCAGCACCTGTTGTTTCCTGATTTTTAATGATTGCCATTCTAACTGGTGTGAGATGGTATCTCATTGTGGTTTGATTTGCATTTCTCTGATGGCAGATGATGAGCATTTTTCATGTGTCTGTTGGCTGTATGAATGTCTTCTTTTGAGAAGTGTCTGTTCATATCCTTTGCCCACTTTTGATGGGGTTGTTTGTTTTTCTTGTAAATTTGATTGAGTTCTTTAGGTTCTGGATATTAGCCCTTTGTCAGATGAGTAGATTGCAAAATTTTCTCCCATTCTGTAGGTTGCCTGTTCACTCTGATGGTAGTTTCTTTTGCTGTGCAGAAGCTCTTTAGTTTAATTAGATCCCATTTGTCAATTTTGGCTTTTGTTGCCATTGCTTTTGGTGTTTTAGACATGAAGTCCTTGCCCATGCCTATGTCCTGAATGGTATTACCTAGGTTTTCTTCTAGGGTTTTTATGGTTTTAGGTCTAACATTTAAGTCTCTAATCCATCTTGAATTAATTTTCATATAAGGAGTAAGGAAAGGATCAGTTTCAGCTTTCTACTTATGGCTAGCCAATTTTCCCAGCACCATTTATTAAATAGGAATCCTTTCCCCATTTCTTGTTTTGTCAGGTTTGTCAAAGATCAGATGGCTGTAGATGTGTGGTATTATTTCTGAGGCTCTGTTCTGTTCCATTGGTCTATATCTCTGTTTTGGTACCAGTACCATGCTGTTTTGGTTACTGTAGCCTTGTAGTATAGTTTGAAGTCAGGTAGCGTGATGCCTCCAGCTTTGTTCTTTTGACTTAGGATTGTCTTGGCAATGCGGGGTCTTTTTGGTTCCATATGAACTTTAAAGCAGTTTTTCCAATTCTGTGAAGAAAGTCATTGGTAGCTTAATGGGGATGGCATTGAATCTATAAATTACCTTGGGCAGTATGGCCATTTTCACATATTGATT
The DNA here is from genome assembly GCA_030247045.1 of Colobus guereza. Lineage (NCBI taxonomy): Eukaryota > Metazoa > Chordata > Mammalia > Primates > Cercopithecidae > Colobus > Colobus guereza. The sequence continues at coordinate 98,066,195 of CM058096.1, read as the reverse complement.
CTTCCTATCCATGAGCATGGTATGTTCTTCCATTTGTTTGTGTCCTCTTTTTATTTCACTGAGCAGTGGTTTGTAGTTCTCCTTGAAGAGGTCCTTTACATCCCTTGTAAGTTGGATTCCTAGGTATTTTATTCTCAGTATGATATTGGCTGTGGGTTTGTCATAAATAGCTCTTATTATTTTGAGATACGTTCCATCAATACCGAATTTATTGAGAGTTTTAGCATGAAGGGCTGTTGAATTTTGTCAAAGGCCTTTTCTGCATCTATTGAGATAATCATGTGGTTTTGTCTTTGGTTCTGTTTATATGCTGGATTACGTTTATTGATTTTTGAATGTTGAACCAGCCTTGCATCAGGGATGAAGCCCACTTGATCATGGTGGATAAGCTTTTTGATGTGCTGCTGGATTCAGTGTGCCAGTATTTTATTGAGGATTTTTGCATCGATGTTCATCAGGGATATTGGTCTAAAATTCTCTTTTTTGTTGTTGTCTCTGCCAGGCTTTGGTATCAGGATGATGTTGGCCTCATAAAATGAGTTAGGAGGATTCCCTCTTTTCTATTGATTGGAATAGTTTCAGAAGGAATGGTACCAACTCCTCCTTGTACCTCTGGTAGAATTCAGCTGTGAATCCATCTGGTCCTGGACTTTTTTGGTTGGTAGGCTATTAATTGTGCCTCAATTTCAGAGCCTGCTATTGGTCTATTCAGGGATTCAACTTCTTCCTGGTTTAGTCTTGGGAGAGTGTAAGTGTCCAGGAAATTATCCATTTCTTCTAGGTTTTCTAGTTTATTTGCGTAGAGGTGTTTATAGTATTCTCTGATGGTAGTTTGTATTTCTGTGGGGTCGGTGGTGATATCCCTTTATCATTTTTTATTGCATCTATTTGATTCTTCTCTTTTCTTCTTTATTAGTCTTGCTAGCAGTCTATCAATTTTGTTGATCTTTTCAAAAACCAGCTCCTGGATTCATTGATTTTTGGAGGGTTTTTGTGTCTCTATCTCCTTCAGTTCTTCTCTGATCTTAGTTATTTCTTGCCTTCTGCTAGCTTTTGAATGTGTTTGCTCTTGCTTCTCTGGTTGTTTTAATTGTGATGTTAGGGTGTGAATTTTAGATCTTTCCTGCTTTCTCTTGTGGACACTTAGTGCTATAAATTTCCTCTACACACTGCTTTAAATGTGTCCTAGAGATTCTAGTGTGTTGTATCTTTGTTCTCATTGGTTTCAAAGAACATCTTTATTTCTTCCTTCATTTCGTTATGTACCTAGTAGTCATTCAGGAGCAGGTTGTTCAGTTTCCATGTAGTTGAGCGGTTTTGATTGAGTTTCTTAGTCCTGAGTTCTAGTTTGATTGCACTGTGGTTTGACAGACAGTTTGTTATAATTTCTGTTCTTTTACATTTGCTGAGGAGTCCTTTACTTTCAACTATGTGGTCAATTTTGGAATAAGTGCAATGTGGTGCTGAGAATAATGTATATTGTATTCATTTGGGGGGGAGAGTTCTGTAGATGTCTATTAGGTCTGCTTTGTGCCAAGTTGAGTTCAATTCCTGCATATCCTTGTTAACATTCTGTCTCATTGATCTGTCTAATGTTGACATTGGGGTGTTAAAATCTCCTATTATTATTGTATGGGAGTCTAAGTCTCTCTGTAAGTCTCTAAGGACTTGCTTTATGAATCTGGGTGTTCGTGTATTGGGTGCATGTGTATTTAGTATAGTTAGCTCTTCCTGATGAATTATTCCCTTTACCATTATGTAATGGCCTTCTTTCTCTCTTTTGATCTTTGGTGGTTTAAAGTCTGTTTTATCAGAGACTAGGATTGCAATCCCTGATTTTTTCTTTTTTTCTATTTTCTCGGTAGAGCTTCCTCCCTCCCTTTATTTTGAGCCTATGTATGTCTCTGCACGTGAGATTGGTCTCCTGAATACAGTAGAATGATGGGTCTTGACTCTTTATCCAATTTGCCAGTCTGTGTTTTTTCATTGGACCATTTAGTCCATTTACATTTAAGGTTGATATTGTTATGTGTGAAGTTGATCCTGTCATTATGATCTTAGCTGGTTATTTTGCTCGCTAGTTGATGCTGTTTCTTGCTAGCATCAATGGACTTTACATTTTGACATGTATTTGCAATGGCTGGTACCTGTTGTTCCTTTCCATGTTTAGTGCTTCCTTCAGGATCTTGTAGGGCACGTCTGGTGGTGACAAAATCTCTAAGCATTTGCTTGTCTGTAAAGGATTTTATTTCTCCTTCACTGATGAATCTTAGTTTGGCTGGATATGAAATTCTGGGTTGAAAATTCTTTAAGAATGTTGAATATCGGCCCCCACTCTCTTCTGGCTTGTAGAGTTTCTGCCGAGAGATCTGGTGTTAGTCTAATGGGCTTCCCTTTTTTCATAACCCGACCTTTCTCTCTGACTGTCCTTAACAGTTTTTCCTTCATTTCAACTATGGTGAATCTGACAATTAAGTGTCTTGGAGTTGCTCTTCTAGAGGAGTATCTTTGTGGCATTCTCTGTATTTCCTGAATTTTAATGTTGTCCTGCCTTACTAGGTTGGGGAAGTTCTCCTGGATGACATCCTGTAGAGTGTTTTCCAAGTTGGTTCCATTTTCCCCGTCACTTCCAGGCACACCAATCAGATGTAGATTTGGTGTTTTCACATAATCCCATGTTTCTTGAAGGCTTTGTTCATTTCTTTTTACTCCATTTTCTCCATACTTCTCTTCTCACTTCATTTCATTCATTTGGTCTTCAATCCCTGATACTCTTTCTTCCAGTTGATCGAGTCGGTTACTGAAGTTTGTGCATTTGTCACGTAGTTCTTGTGTTATGGTTTTCATCTCTATCAGTTCTTTTAAATTCTTCTCTGCATTGATTATTTTAGTTATCCATTCATCCATTCTTTTTTCAAGGTTTTTAGTTTCTTCACACTGGTTACATAGTTCCTCCTTTAGCTCTGAGAAGTTTGATCGACTGAAGCCTTCTTCTCTCAAGTCATCAAAGTCATCCTCCATCCAGTTTTTTCCATTGCTGGCGATGAGCTGTGTTCCTTTGGCGGGGGAGATGCACTCTGATTTTTTGAATTTCCAACTTTTCTGCCCTGCTTTTTCTCCATCTTTGTGGTTTTATCTGCCTTTGGTCTTTGATGATGGTGACGTACTGATGGGGTTTTGGTGTGGGTGTCCTTTCTGTTTGTTAGTTTTCCTTCTAACAGTCAAAACCTTCAATTTTAGGTCTGGTGGAGATTGCTTGAGGTCCACTCCAGACCCTGTTTGCCTGGGTATCAGCAGCAGAGGCTGCAGAAGATGGAATATTGCTGAACAGCTGGTATTGCTGTCTGCTTCTTGCTCTGGAAGCTTGGTCTCAGGGGTGACCCTGCCATGTGATGTGTGAGGTGTCAGTCAGCACCTAGTGGGGGATGTCTCCCAATTAGACTACTCAGGGGTCAGGGACCCACTTGAGCAGGCAGTCTGTCCATTCTCAGATCTCAACCTCCGTGCTGGGAGATCCACTGCTCTCTTCAAAGCTGTCAGACAGGGCCATTTACCTCTGCTGAGGTTGTTGCTGCTGTTTGTTTAGCTATGCCCTGTCCCCAAAAGTGGAGTATACAGAGACAGGCAGGCCTCCTTGAGCTGTGGTGGGCTCCACCCAATTCTAGCTTCCAGCAGCTTTGTTTACCTACTTAAGCCTCAGCAATGGCGCACCCTCCCCAGCCTCGCTGCTGCCTTGCAGTTAGATCTCAGACTGCTGTGCTAGCAATGAGGGAGGCTCTGTGGGCATGGGACCCTCTGGGCCAGGTGGGATATAATCTCCTGGTGTGCCATTTGCTAAGACCCTTGGTAAAGCACAGTATTAGGTGGGAGTTACCCAATTTTCCAGGTGTTGTGTGTCTCAATTTCCTTGGCTAGGAAAAGGAATTCCTTCCCCTTGCACTTCCCAGGTGAGGTGATGCCTCGCCCTGCTTCAGCTCTTGCTGGTCGGCTGCACCAGCTGACCAGCACAACTGTCTGACACACCCCAGTGGGATGAACCCAGTACCTCATTTGAAAATGCAGAAGTTGCCCATCTTCTGTGTCACTCATGCTGGCACCTGGAGGCTGGAGTTGTTCCTACTCGGCCTTCTTGGGTGTGCCCCCACAAAAGTTTTAAACCTTCAGTTTTCAAGAGGAAAAGTCCACTCTTTGGGACATAAATTGACTGCTGAAGGGATTTCACCTGAGAGGATGAAAAGCATTCTAAATTTTTCTCAACCTGCAACCACAAGACACTTAAAAGAATTTCTGAGACTTGACACATATTGCTGATTATAGGTTCCCGATTTTCCCTTAACAACTTTACCACTGTATAAGCTCATTAAAAATGCTGTACCAGAGCCTTTACCTTAAGATGATAGTCATGAGCAGCATTTTAGCCAAATGAAATTCACCTTTCAACAGCCCCCAGCTTTAGGATTTTCAAATTGCACTAAACCTTTCACCTTGTTTGATCATGGGCAGAAAATCAGGCATTAGGGTTCCTTACTAAAAACACAGTGGTAAACATAGACACATTAGATATTATAGCCTTCAAATAGGCCTAGTCGCTAAGGAATATTGTAATTGTTTAAAAACCAGTAACAGCAGTGGCCAACCTGGTAGAAGTTCCATCAGATCTGATTTTGGGAACTGAACTTAATCTGCAAGTCCCACAGGCTGTGAAAAATCTATACATTCCAACCAAATCCAGCATTTTTCAGTAAGCAGACTAACATCTCATGAATTACTTCTCCTATCTCTTTCTAATCTTCATCTAAAATGCTGTAATCTACTTAACCCTGCTATTCTATTACCTCTGCCTGGTGATGGTGAAGACCACACTTGTTTAAGTGTAGCGTCAGAAATAGTAGCTCCTTGTGTTGATTTACAAGATACTCTACTGAATAATTCTCAATGAATACTCTTTGTTGATGGGTCCTATGCCAATAACTCAGAAGAAAAACATCAGGCAGGATATGCTGCTACCACCTGAAATGAATTAATAGAAAAGAAAACTCTTCCTCAATTTAAGAGAGCCCAACCTGTGGAACTTTTTGCCCTCACTGAGTTTGTCATACAGCTCAAGACAAGTCAGTAAATATTTATACAGATAGCAGATATGCTTTCAGAGTAGTACATGATTTTTGCATGAGATGGAAATTTTGAGCGTTTCTCATCTCTAGTGGGATCCCCATCATAAACGGACTCCAAGTAGATGAACTCCTTTCTACTATTCTGTTACCATTACAGATTGCTGTTATTAAGATTAAAGCTCACATTTGTACAACTGAACCTGAATATCAGGGGAACACTTTAGCAGATTTTTATGCTAAAACAGCTGGTGCAGAAACTGTTAAAATATGCAACCTGAATAAATTTCCTAAGATTAATCCAAACCAACTTTCCTATGATAACCTATTTAATGAACAGTGCAATGCACGTGATTTGGAAAAACAAAATTGGTTTGTAAAATAATGTAAATTTAGTGTGAAGTACAGACTCACAGAAGGCCTGGATGCTGCCTGGTCCTTTCTGAGTCTTGAAACTTTCACTGTTAAAAGCTCTGCACTCCACAACTCATCATAAAATGGAAAAAATGATCCAAATTGTGAAAAAAATACCGGTGGGGTGACTTCAAAACTGCTAAAATGGTTTATAACCAATGTTTGACTGTCAAACTCATAATCCTGGAAAATAATCAAAACTTTCAGGTAATATGTGTTTACCACCTGATGGAGTACTTTGAGCATTTACAGATGGACTTCATTCAATTGCCACCCTCAATGGGTATCAGTATATTCTTGTAATAGTTTGCATGGTTTCTAGTTGGATAGAGGCCTTCCCATGTGGGAAAGCTGCTGCTGTGATGGTAGCATAAGAAATTAGAAAATATTTTTCCTTTTATGGGGATCCTTTAAAAATCTCCAGTGATAGCAGAACTCATTTTACTGGACAAGTTATAAAGCAGTTAAATAAGGTGTTACTGACACAGTGGCATTACCATTGTCCTGCCACCCTCAGTCTTTAGGAAAGGTTGAAAGAACAAATGGCGTATTAAAACTGAAATTGTCAAAGTTAACTGAGTCAGTTGTGTTGCCTTGGCCAAAGGTAGTACCTTTGGCTTTCATGGCAATTAGATCCATTCCCTTTGGGAAATGTAAGGTGATCCCATATGAAATAGTCATTGGGAGGCCTATCTCCCTAATAATAGCACCTCATGCTTCTCCTGTTCTCTTAAACTCTTGTGTGGCTAATTACTGCAAGATTTTAATGCATTAGGCCACAGTGTACTTTCACCAGGTAAAGGAAGCTTTTTGAGATTCACTAACTGAGGACAATCAAACCTCCATGGTCTGGAACCTGGAGACTGGGTCTTCTGGAAATGACATCAGAGAAACTACTTTGAACCTTGATGGAAGGGACCATACTAAGTTCTTCTCACCACCCACACTGCAGTGAAGCCTCAGGGCTTTGAACTTCTTGGGTCCACATCTCACAATTCAAAAGGGCCCCTTCAGACTCCTGGAACTGTACAACCTGTTGGAGACTTTAAGGTAAAGCTGACCAGGAAATCTCTCCCAGAAGCAGACAGCATCCTAGGTTGGACAGCTTTCCCAAGATCATGGATCAAGACTTCTCTACCGTCATGAAAGCCTTATGTGTTTTTCTTTTTCCTCATTTTTTGTTGTCCTAATCATTTTCTCTCCCATACAGAAAAATCCATAGGACCATCATCAGTGGGTGGCTTTAACTTTAGCTTATGCTCTACTACAAAACCAGAGTAATTGTTGGATTTGTGGGCTAATGCCAAAAAAACTAGGAAAAAATTCTACTGGTGCCAATGCCTCCCCATGTTCCCAATTAGAGTAACCCTGAAACTCCAAGGGAAGAATAAGAAGCTATTCTTGATATTCTAAACATCACTCCTGCTTGTTTTTTTACACGCAATAAAAACAATAGTCTAACTTTTTAAATTGAAAACTCCATCATTACCAAATATAAAATTTTAAAAATCCAAAAGATGCCTGTAAAGGGTATATTATGCTTCCAGGAATCACACACTCTAGATTGGGGAATTACCCATGTTGGTACAAGTAATTGCATGTAAAATATAACTGAATTAAATCCAACAGAGTCTCTTTTTACTACATGTAGTTATATCCCCTTACAACATGCTATAAAGAGAGCACAAAAAAATTAAATTTGCTACTGGACGTTGCTCAGAAGCTATGCAGATTTATGGATGAAGAAACCTGACCCACTCCTGCACAAATGCAACTAGGTGGCTCTTTTTTCCAACTCCTGAGGGTCTATATTGGATCTGTGGAGAATCTGGATATTTTGTTCTGTCTCTTCGTTGGTTCAGATCTTGCTATTTGGCCTGGCTCACTACTGACTTTTGAATAGCTTCCCCTGAAAAGTCTCATGATAGCCCTTATAATCAGAGGCCTAAATAATCAATAACTGAAATTAGCACCAGCCCTGAAGTAGATGAGTTTAAGCTAGTTTCCACTGAGGAAAGATTACAGTGTGGTCCCACTATTGGTGGTAGTGGGGTGCTTGTTGTAGGGAACTTACAGCTAATTCATAAACTGGGAAAAATCTTGAATTTTGCATCTAATCAGACTGCCCAGTGTTACAGATGGGTAGAAGCTACTCTCTGAAAGGTAGATGACAACATACATATTCAACAAAAACATTTAATGGAATACCATACAGCTTTATATCTTTTTTTGCTCAAACTGGAGGCCTATGTTTGGTGTTAAACAAAACTGAATGTTAATGTTATACTTATCTCTCCCCTGATTTTGTTACTATAAAAAACTTAATTAAAAAGGTAACAGACACTGCTATTTCTTTTTTTTTTTTTTAATTATGCTTTAAGTTCCAGGGTACATGTGCACAACATGCAGGTTTGTTACATATGTATACATATGCCATCTTGGTTTGCTGAACCCATCAACTCATCATTTATATTAGGTATATCTCCTAATGCTATCCCTCCCCCCTTCCCTCACCTGATGACAGGCCCTGGTGTGTGATGTTCCCTGCCCTGTGTCCAAGTGTTCTCATTGTTCAGTTCCCACCTATGAGTGAGAACATGCAGAGTTTGGTTTTCTGTCCTTGCGATAGTTTGCTCAGAATGATGGTTTCCAGTTTCATCCATGTCCCTACAGAAGACATGAACTTATCCTTTTTTCTGGCTGCATAGTATTCCATGGTGAATTTGTGCCACGTTTTCTTTTATTATTATTATTATTATTATACTTTAAGTTCTAGGGTACATGTGCATAATGTGCAGGTTTGTTACATATGTATACTTGTGCCATGTTAGTGTCTTTGCACCCATCAACTCGTCAGCACCCATCAATTCGTCATTTATATCAGGTATAACTCCCAATGCAATCCTCCCCTCCCCCTCCTCCTCCTCCCCATGATAGGCCCCAGTGTGTGATGTTCCCTTCCCGAGTCAAGGTGATCTCATTGTTCAGTTCCCACCTATGAGTGAGAACATGCAGTGTTTGGTTTTCTGTTCTTGTGATAGTTTGCTGAGAATGATGGTTTCCAGCTGCATCCATGTCCCTACAAAGGACTCAAACTCATCCTTTTTTATGGCTGCATAGTATTCCATGGTGTATATGTGCCACATTTGCTTAATCCAGTCTGTCACAGATGGACATTTGGGTTGATTCCAAGTCTTTGCTCTTGTGAATAGTGCCGCAATAAACATACGTGTGCATGTGTCTTTATAGCAGCATGATTTATAATCCTTTGGGTATATACCCAGTAGTGGGATGGCTGGGTAATATGGTACATCTAGTTCTAGATCCTTGAGGAATTGCCATACTGTTCTTCATAATGGTTGAACTAGTTTACAATCCACCAACAGTGTAAAAGTGTTCCTATTTCTCACATCCTCTCAGCACCTGTTGTTTCCTGACTTTTTAATGATTGCCATTCTAACTGGTGTGAGATGGTATCTCATTGTGGTTTTGATTTGCATTTCTCTGATGGCGGTGATGATGAGCATTTTTTCATGTGTCTGTTGGCTGTATGAATGTCTTCTTTTGAGAAATGTCTGCTCATATCCTTTGCCCACTTTTTGTTGGGGTTGTTTGTTTTTTTCTTGTAAATTTGTTTGAGTTCTTTGTAGGTTCTGGATACAGCCCTTTGTCAGATGAGTAGATTGCAAAAATTTTTTCCCATTCTGTCGGTTGCCTGTTCACTCTGATGGTAGTTTCTTTTGCTGTGCAGAAGCTCTTTAGTTTAATTAGATCCCATTTGTCAATTTTGGCTTCTGTTGCCATTGCTTTTGGTGTTTTAGACATGAAGTCCTTGCCCATGCCTATGTCCTGAATGGTACTACCTAGATTTTCTTCTAGGGTTTTTATGGTATTAGGTCTAACATTTAAGTCTCTAATCCATCTTGAATTAATTTTCATATAAGGAGTAAGGAAAGGATCCAGTTTCAGCTTTCTACTTATGACTAGCCAATTTTCCCAGCACCATTTATTAAATAGGAAATCCTTTCCCCATTTCTTATTTTTCTCAGGTTTGTCAAAGATCAGATGGCTGTAGATGTGTAGTATTATTTCTGAGGACTCTGTTCTGTTCCATTGGTCTATATCTCTGTTTTGGTACCAGTACCACGCTGTTTTGCTTACTGTAGCTTTGTAGTATAGTTTTAAGTTAGGTAGCGTGATGCCTCCAGCTTTGTTCTTTTGACTTAGGATTGTCTTGTCAATGCAGGCTCTCTTTTGGTTCCATATGAACTTTAAAGCAGTTTTTTCCAATTCAAAACAGAAAATTTAATAAGGATATTCAGGACTTGAAATCAAGTCTGGACCAAGTGGACCTAGTAGACAGTTAAAGAATTCTCCACCACAAATCACCAGAATATACATTTATTTCAGCACCACATTGCACTGATTCTATAATTGGCTACATAATTGGATGTAAAACATTCCTCAGCAAATGCAAAAGCATGAAAATCATAACAAACAGTCTCTCAGACCACAGTCCAATCAAATTAGAACTCAGGATGAAGAAACTCACTCAAAACCACACAAGTACATGAAAACTGAATAACCTGCTACTGAATTACTACTAGGTTAATAATGAAATTGGGGCAGAAACAAATAAGCTATTTGAAACCAATGAGAACAAAGACACAACATACCAGAATCTCTGGGACACATTTAAAGCAGTGAGTGGAGGGTAATTTATAGCACTAAATGCCCAAGAGAAAGCAGGAAAGATCTAAAATTGACACCCTAACATCACAATTAAAGAAACTAGAGAAGCAAGAGCAAACACATTCAAAAGGTAGCAGAAGTCAAGAAATCACTAAGATCACAGCATAACTGAAGGAGACAAAGACACGAAAAATCCTTCAAAAATCAATGAATTCAGGAGCTAATTTTGGGAAAACATCAACAAAATAGATGGACCACTAGCCAGACTAATAAAGAAGAAAAGAGAGAAGAATCAAATAGACACAATAAAAAATGATAAGGGGATATCACCACTGACCCTACGGAAATACAAACTACAATGAGAGAATACATAAAACACCTTTATGCAAATAAACTAGAAAATATAGAAGAAATGGATTCCTGGACACATACACCTCCCATTCCTAAACCAGGAAGAAGTTGAATCTTGAATAGACCAATAACAAGTTCTGAAATTGAGGCAGTAATTAATAGCCTACCAACCAAAAAAAGTCCAGGACCAGACGGATTCACAGCCAATTCTACCAGAGGTACAAAGAGGAGCTGGTACCATTCCTTCTGAAACTATTCCAAACAATAGAAAAGAGGGAATCCTCCTAACTCATTTTATGAGGCCAGCATCATCCTGATACCAAAACCTGGCAGAGACACAACAAAAAAGAAAATTTCAGGCCAATATCCCTGATGAACATCGATGCAAAATCCTCAATAAAATACTGGCAAACTGAATCCAGCAGCACATCAAAAGCTTATCCACCGATCAAGTGGCTTCATCCCTGGGATGCAAGGCTGGTTCAACACACAAATCAATAAACGTAATCCATCACATAAACAGAACCAATGACAAAAACCACATGATTATCTCAATAGATGCAGAAAAGGCCTTTGACAAAATTCAACACCCTTCATGCTAAAAACTCAATAAACTAGGTATTGATGGAACATCTCAAAATAATAAGAGCTATTTATGACAAACCCACAGCCAATATCATACTGAATGGGCAAAACTGGAAGCATTCCTTTGAAAACTGGCACAAGACAAGGATGCCCTCTCACCACTCCTATTCAACATAGTATTGGAAGTTCTGGCAATCAGGCAAGAGAAAGAAATAAAGGGTATTCAAATAGGAAGAGGAAGTCAAATTGTCTCTGTTTGCAGATGACATGATTGTATATTTAGAAAACCCCATCCTCAGCCCAAAATCCTTAAGCTGATAAGCAACTTCAGCAAAGTCTCAGGATACAAAATCAATGTGCAAAAATCACAAGCATTCTTATACACCAATAATAGACAAACAGAGAGCCAAATCAGGAATGAACTCCATTCACAATTGCTACAAAGAGAATAAAATACCTAGGAATACAACTTACAAGGGATGTGAAGGACCTCTTCAAGGAGAACTACAAACCACTGCAAGTGAAATAAGAGGACACAAACAAATGGAAAAACATTCCATGCTCATGGATAGGAAGAATCAATATCGTGAAAATGGCCATACTGCCCAAGGTAATTTATAGATTCAATGCTATCCCCATCAAGCTACCATTGACTTTCTTCACAGAATTAGAAAAACTACTTTAAATTTCATATGGAACCAAAAAGAGCCCATATAGCCAAGACAATCCTAAGCAAAAGAACAAAGCTGGAGGCATCACGCTACCTGACTTCAAACTATACTACAAGCTACAGTAACCAAAACAGCATGGTACTGGTACCAAAAATAGATATAGACAGACTAATGGAACAGAATAGGGGCCTCAGAAATAACACCACACATCTACAGCCATCTGATCTTTGGCAAAGCTGACAAAAAACAAGCAATTGGGAAAGGATTTCCTATTTAATAAATGGTGTTGGGAAAACTGGCTAGCCATATGCAGAAAACTGAAACTGGACCCTTTCATTACACCTTATAAAAAAATTAACTCAAGATGGATTACAACTTAAACGTAAGACCTAAAACCATAAAAACCCTAGAAGAAAATCTAAGCAATACCTTTCAAGACATAGGCATGCACAAAGACTTCATGACTAAAGCACCAATAGCAGTGGCAACAAAAGCCAATATTGACAAATGGGATGTAATTAAACTAAGGAGCTTCTGCATAGCAAAAGAAACTATCATCAGAGTGAACAGGCAACCTACAGAATGGAAGACAATTTTTGCAATCTATCCATCTGACAAAGGGCTAATATCCAGAATCTACAAAGAATTTAAGCAAATGTACAAGAAAAAGACAAAGAACCCCATCAAAAAGTGGGTAAAGGATATGAACAGATACTTCTCAAAAGAAGACATCTATCCTGCCAAGAGATATATGAAAAAAGAAAGCTCATCATCACTGGTCATTAGAGAAATGCAAATCAAATCCACAATGAGATTTACATCTCACACCAGTTAGAATGGTGATCATTAAAAGTCAGGAAACAATCGATGCTGGAGAGGATGTGGAGAAATAGGAACACGTTTACACTGTTGATGAGAGTGCAAATCAGTTCAACCATTGCAGAAGACACTGTGGCGATTCTTCAAGGGTCTAGAACCAGAAATACCATTTGATGCAACAATCCCATTACTGGTGTATATCAAAAGGATTATAAATCATTCTACTATAAAACACATGCACATGTATGTTTATTGTGGCACTGTTCACAATAGCAAAAACTTGGAACCAACCCAAATGCCCAGAATGATAGACTGAATAAAGAAAATGTGGCACATATACACCATGAAATACCATGCAGCCATAAAAATAGAGCACCAGTAAGATCTCTAGGTTTTTGACTGTAGTCCATGATACCCAAACAGCATGGACTCACACAGGACATGGGAGAACTCCTCTGAATGAAAGGACACAGAGCTAGGTGTCTCAGACATGTCCTATTAGGGACATGGATGAAGCTGGAAACCATCATTCTCAGCAAAATAACACCATAACAGAAAACCAAACTGCATGTTCTCACTCGTAAGTTGGAGTTGAACAAAGAGAATAAAATACCTAGGAATAAAACTTATAAGGGATGTGAAGGACCTCTTCAAGGGGAACTAGAAACCACTGCTGAAGAAAATAGGAGAGGATGCAAACAAATGGAAAAACTTTCCATTCTCATGGATAGAAAGAATCAATATTGTAAAAAAAAAAAAAAAAAGGAGTCACACTGCCCAACGTAATTAACATAATTTATAGATTAAATGTTATCCCCATGAAGCTACCATTGACTTTCTTCACAGAATTAGAAAAAGACTACTTTAAATTTCACATGGAACCAAAATTAAAAAAACCCCGTATAGCCAAGATAATTCTAAGCAAAAAGAACAAAGCTGGAGGCATTACGTTGCCTGACTTCAAACTGTACTACAAGTCTACAGTAACCAAAAAAGCATGGTACTGGCACCGAAATAGATATACAGACTAATGGAACAGAATAGGGGCCACAGAAATAACACCACACATCTACAACCATCTGATCTTTGGCAAAGCTGACAAAAACAAGCAATTGGGAAAGGATTTCCTATTTAATAAATGGTGTTGGGAAAACTGGCTAGCCATATGCAGAAAACTGAAACTGGACCCTTTCATTACACCTTATAAAAAATTAACTCAAGATGGATTACAACTTAAACGTAAGACCTAAAACCATAAAACCCTAGAAGAAAACCTAGGCAATACCATTCAGGACATAGGCATGGGCAAAGACTTCATGACTAAAGCACCAATAGCAGTGGCAACAAAAGCCAATATTGACAAATGGGATGTAATTAAACTAAGGAGCTTCTGCACAGCAAAAGAAACTATCATCAGAGTGAACAGGCAACCTACAGAATGGAAGACAATTTTTGCAATCTATCCATCTGACAAAGGGCTAATATCCAGAATCTACAAAGAACTTAAACAAATTTACAAGAAAAAACAAACAACCCCATCAAAAAGTGGGTAAAGGATATGAACAGACACTTCTCAAAAGAAGACATCTATCCTGCCAAGAGATATATGAAAAAGAAAGCTCATCATCACTGGTCATTAGAGAAATGCAAATCAAATCCACAATGAGATTTACATCTCACACCAGTTAGAATGGTGATCATTAAAAAGTCAGGAAACAATCGATGCTGGAGAGGATGTGGAGAAATAAGAACACGTTTACACTGTTGATGAGAGTGCAAATCAGTTCAACCATTGCAGAAGACACTGTGGCGATTCTTCAAGGGTCTAGAACCAGAAATACCATTTGATGCAACAATCCCATTACTGGGTGTATATCAAAAGGATTATAAATCATTCTACTATAAAAACACATGCACATGTATGTTTATTGTGGCACTGTTCACAATAGCAAAAACTTGGAACCAACCCAAATGCCCAGGAATGATAGACTGAATAAAGAAAATGTGGCACATATACACCATGAAATACCATGCAGCCATAAAAAATAGAGCACCAGTAAGATCTCTAAGGTTTTTGACTGTAGTCCATGATACCCAAACAGCACTTCTGGACTCACACAGGACATGGGAGAACTCCCTCCCCGAATGAAAGGACACAGAGCTAGGTGTCCTTTGTAGGGACATGTCCCTTGTAGGGACATGGATGAAGCTGGAAACCATCATTCTCAGCAAAATAACACCATAACAGAAAACCAAATACTGCATGTTCTCACTCGTAAGTTGGAGTTGAACAATGAGAACACATGGACACAGGGAGGGGAACATCACACACTGGGGTCTGTCAGGGGTGAGGGCTGGGGGAGCTATAGCATTAGGAGAAATACCTAATGTAGATGACAGGTTGATGGGTGCAGCAAACCACCATGGCACATATATACCTATGTAACAAACCTGCACAATCTGCACATGTACCCTAGAACTTAAAGTATAATTAAAAAAGACTCTGATGCATTCCTAAATATGTAAATTGCATTTCTTCAGCTCCAGAATTTCAGCTAGATTCTTTTCAATTATTTCATTCTCTTATTAAATTTATCTGTGGAATTCTGACTTTTCCTGTGCTATCTTGAATTTCTTTGAATTCCCTGAACCCAGCTGTTCCAGATTCTCTTTCTGAAAGGTCACATATCTCTGTTTATCCAGGATTAGTCCCTGGCTACCTATTTAGTTCATTGGATGAGGTCATGTTTTCCTGGATGGTGTTGATGCCAGTAGACATTCTTCAGTGTGTGGGCATTGAAGAATTTGTTATTTATTGTAGTCTTCTATATCTTCTCTTGTTTGTATCCATCATTTTTGAGAAGGCTTTCCAGATATTTTAAAGGACTTGGGTATCAAGAGCTAAGCAGCATCTGCTTTAAGGAGCACCTCAAGCCTAATAAAACTGTAGTTCTTGCAGACTCATAGAGTTATTAACTTGATGGTTTTGAAAAAGATGAAGAATTCTCTGGATTACCAGGCAGATATTGTGTTCTCTAGCCTGAATTTTTCCCAAAGAAATGGAGTATCTCTCTCAGTTTTGAGCCTCCTAAAACTGAGGGTGGAGTCATATTAGCACCCCTGTGGCCACCAACACTATGACTATGCTGGGTCAGACCTGAAGCCAGCACAGGACTGGCAACGGCTGGTTTAAATACTACCTCTGTGTGTGAGTGTCGGCTGAGTTTGGTCTGGTTTTCCTTTTTGCTCTAACAGGACAGCACTGAGTTCAATGCCTCACAATTGCTGTTCTCCCTCCCTCAGCACCCAGAGATGATCTCTATACCATGCTGCCACTGCCGGGGCAGGAGAATGGGGTTGGGGAGAGGTGGCATTGGCAACTTAAGACGTTTTTTCTATCTTTTCTTTACCTCTTTCAGTGATATGAAGTTAAAATCAGGTGTTACACAGGCTCACCTGATTTTGGTTCTCATGAAGGGGCTTTCTCTGTGTAGATAGTTGTAAATTGGTGTCCTTATAGAAATACAATTTGTGTAGCCATCAGTTCCACTATCTTGCTCTGCCTCCTTTTGTCTTTTATGATCTTGGCTGTTTGAAGGCCTGGTTTGCCTAGAATTAGAATACCAACCCCAGCTTTTTTGTTTTGTTTGGTTTTTCATTTGTTTGGCAGAATTTTCTACATCCCTTTACTTTGAATCTATGCATTTCATTGATTGTGAGATGAGTCTCTTAATTACAGAATACTGGGTTTTGCTTCTTTATCCAAGTTGCCATTCTGTGCCTTTTAATTGGGGCATTTAGATAATTTACAATCAAGGTTAGTATTCATATGTGCAAATTTGATCCTGTCAACATGTTGTTAACTGGTTATTATGCAGACTTGTTTGCGTGGTTGCTTTATAGTGCCACTGGTCTATGTACTTAAGTGAGTTTTTGTAGTGCCCAATAATGGTGTTTCCTTTCCATATTTAGCACTCACTTCAGGACCTCTTGTAAGGTTTGTCTTGTGGAAATGCATTCCCTTAGCATTTGTTTGTTTGAGATGGATCTCATTTCTCCTTTGCTTATGAAGCTTAGCTTGCCTGGATAAGAAATTCTCAGTTGAAAATTCCTTTCTTTAAGAATGCTAAATATAGGCCCCTAATCCCTTCTGGTTTGTAGGATTTCTGCTGAAAGATCTGCTGTTAGCCCGATGAGGTTCTGTTTGTAGGTAAACCACCTCTTCAGCTGCCTTTACATTTTTTTCTTTTATTTGGACCTCGGAGAATCTGATGATTATGTGTCTTGGGAGTGGCTGTCTTTTGTAGTATCTCATAGAGGTTCCCTGCATTTCCTAACTTTGAATGTTGTCCTATCTAGCAGAGAAACATTTCATGGACAATATCCTAAAATGTGTTTTCCAAATTGCTTGCTTTGTTTCCTCTTTCAGAGACACTAATGAGTCACAAATTTGGTCTCTTTACAAAATCCCATATTTCTCAGGTTTTGTTCTTTCTTCTTCATTCTTTTTTCTTTATTTTTGTCTGAGTTATTTCAGAGAGCCAGTCTTCTATTTCTGAGATTCTTTTCTCAGCTTAGTCAATTCTGCTGCTAATATTGTGAGTGTATAATGAAATTCTTGAAATGAGTGTTTTAGTTCTACCTTATCAGGTTTTTTTCTTATAATTTCCAGTTCACCTTTGATTTCCTTCATCTTATTTTATTTTATTCCTCAGAAACCTTGGACTGGGTTTTGATGTTCTCCTGGGTATGAATAATGTTCATTTCTACTGACATTCTTTATCTGTCATTTCAGCCATTTCAGCCTGGTTAAGAACCATTGTTGGGGAACAAGTTCAGCCATTTAGAGTTAAGAAGACACTCTGGCTTTTTGAGTTACTAGAGTTTTTGTCATGGTTCTTTCTCATCTTTGTGGGTTGGTATTCTTTCAGTCTGTGAATTTACTGTCCTTTGAATGGGATTTTTGTTCTTCTGACCTCTTTAATGTCCTTGGGAGTTTGATTGTAATATAAGGTGGGTTTAGTCAACTGGCTACATTTCTGGGAAATTTTAGGATGCCAAAGCTGAGCTCAGGATGCCTGGAATGCATGCTTTAACTCTAGGGCTGCTAATATCAAGCCATTGGCTTTGCTTTCTGGTCTCTTGAGGTTAGGAACCTGCTGTGCGGGAGGGACCCAGGTGTTCCTGGATCACTGTTCACAACACTCTGATGGGTGGTGCCAGGCAAATTGCTTTGTCATGTGGTGTTAGCTAGATCCATGCTCATTTTCATGTACCAGCAGCAATGGCAATGTGGTGGTATGATTGCTCATTGGCTGTGGTGGGGCATTGGTGTGCACAGGTTTGCTGGCCACCATGTGGATGTTTGCAGTGGCAGTGATGGCAGCACCATGGTGGAGGTGCGGACCGTAGGGGACTGTAGGCATCTGTGTGTGCATTTGCACCAGTGGGGGGGTGTCAGCATGGAGCAGGGCACTGGTGAACACAGGGATAGCAACCTCTGTGCCCATGTTCATGCTAGTAGCAGCAGTCACACAGGATGAGGCATGGGGCTGCTGGTCTCTGTGCACAGATTAATGCCTGTGGCAGTATCAGCATGGGAGCAGGGCACTGATGGGCATGGAGCTGACAGTCTCTGTATGCATTAATGTGTCAGTGATGATGGTGGCAAAGGGCAGGCGAAGCTTCTGGTTTCTTTATGCACCTTTACATTGGTAATGGTGGCACAATTGGCAGGGCAGGGTGTGCTTCTGCCAGCAGCAGTGGCTTAGTGCAATGCACATGCACGTGTGCACCAGCAGGGAAAGAGAACTGAAGTCCACCCACGTGTACACGTACCAGTAAATTAATGTGGAGGGTGACTGTGGGCCAGTGCATGCCAGCAAGGCAGCATAGGGGAAGCAGCAGTGGGGTAAGTGTATGGGTGGGCTGGTGTGTGGAGGTCATTTGGCTGGAGCTTTCCAATGATAAGGCACAGTCTGCCAGTGCTGAAGCTATCATGTGGGTCTCTGTGAGGCACCACAACTGCATATCTGAGGCTGCACTGCAAGTCATAATGGCCAGACTGGTGCCCTGGGAGGGACTAGCAGACAGGGGGGCAATCAGGTCAGAGCAGCCACATCTCATGGGAAAGATCATCCTGAACTATGCAGGTCCAACAGTTCCCCTAAAGCTAGAGTCTCTTAGGGGAGCAAGATGAGCCTTGGAGGATGGGCATTCCTGGCCATGCTCCACCACACACTGTCCTACACCAAACTCCCCAGATTCTGCACCAGATGGAGTTCTGCCCACACCACCTCTCCAAACAGCTCTCTCTGCCAGCTCAGTTGTCTGTGGGGGTCATGGGGTCTCTTGCTGACAGGATTCCAGAGGATTTTGGTGAAACTAGGCCACCACAAGCTTGCTCAACTCACCCCCTGTTTAGGAACTGTTGGGGGCCAGAAATGAGTCTTCGTGCACAGTAGACTGATGAAGGGTCCAAACATCCTCCCCCTTCATCCCAGCATCTGTGTCTTCCCTCTGTCCACTCTCAATGCCTTCATCTATAAGATGTTTCCTATATCATGGTAATCACAAAGCAAAAACCTATAAAAGATACACTAAAAATAAAAAACAAGGCATTAAACATACTGCCAACTGGAAGAAGACAAGGATGCCCACACTCACCACTCCTACTAAATATAGTATTGGAAGTCCTAGCCAGAGTAATCATGCAAGAGAAAGAAATAAAAGCCATCCAAATTGGAAAGGAAGCGAAATCATCTCTTTTTGCTAACAATATGATTCTGTACATACAAAACCCTAAAGATTGTACCAAAAGAGTCCTAGAACCGGCAAAGACTTTAGTAAAATTTTAGGAAACAAAATCAATACACAAAATAAGTAGCATGTCTATACACCAATAACATTCAAGCTGAGAGTCAAATCAATAGCATAATCCCAGTTATAATAGCCACAATATAATAGCCACAATATAAATCCCAATTATAAAAGCCACAAATGTACAAATATCTAGGAATACAGATAACAAGGGAGCTGAAAGACTTCAACAAATAGAATGACAAGATACTGTTGAAGGAAATCAGAGATAACACACACACACACACACACACACACACAAACAGCTGGGCATGGTGGCTTACACCTGTAATCCCAGCACTTTAGGAGGGCGAGGTGGGCGGATCATGAGGTCAGGAGTTAGAGATCAGCCTGGCCAATATGGTGAAACCCTATCTCTACTAAAAATACAAAAAATTACCTGGGTTTGCTGGTGTGTGCCTGTAGTCCCAACTACTTGGGAGGCTGAGGCAGAAGAATCACTTGAACAAAGGAGGCAGAGGTTGCAGTCAGTTGAGATTGTGCCAATGCACTCCAGCGTGGGTGACAGAGTGAAACTCTGTCTTAAAAACAAACAAACAAACAAACAACAACAACATTTCATGCTCATGAATAGGAAGATTCAATATCATGAGAATGGCCACACTGCCCAAAACAGTTTACAGATTCTGTGCTATTCCTATCAAATTACCAATGACATTTTTAGACAATTAGAGAAAATTATTCTAAAATTAATATAAATAGCATAAGAGTTTTAATAGCCAAAGCAATCCTAAGGAAAAAGAACAAAGCCTGAGGCATCACACTATCTGACTTTAAACTATACTATGGGGTGGAGCCCACTGCAGCTTGGCAAAGCAGCTATAGCCAGACTGCCTCTCTAGATTCCTCCTCTCTGGGCAGGGCCTCCCTGAAAGAAAGGCAGCAGCCCCAGTCAGGGGCTTATCGATAAAACTCCCAACTCCCTGGGACAGAGTACCTAAGGGAAGGGGCAGCTGTGGGCGCAGTTTCAGCAGACTTAAACGTTCCTGCCTTCCAGCTCTGAAGAGAGCAGCAAATCTCCCAGCACAGTGCTTGAGCTCTGCTAAGGGACAAACTGCCTCCTCAAGTGGGTCCCTGACCCCTGTGCCTCCTGACTGGGAGACACTCCCAGCAGGGTCCAAGAGACACCTCATACAGGAGAGCTCTAGCTGGCATCTGGCAGGTGCCCCTCTGGGACAAAAGCTTCCAGAGGAAGGAACAGGCAGCAATCTTTGCTGTTCTGCAGCCTCCGCTGGTGATACCCAGGCAAACAGGGTCTGAGTGACCTCCAGCAACCCAGCAGACCTGCAGCAGAGGGGCCTGACTGTTAGAAGGAAAACTAACAAACAGAAAGGAATAGCATCAACATCAACAAAAGGATGTCCACACAGAAACCCCATCCAAGGTCACCAACATCAAAGACCAAAGGTAGATAAATCCATGAAGATGAGGAAAACCAGCAAAAAGGCTGAAAATTCCAAAACCAGAATGCCTCTTCTCCTCCAAAGGATCACAACTTCCTGCCAGCAAGGAACAAAACTGGACAGAGAATGAGTTTGACAAATTGACAGAAGTAGGCTTCAGAAGGTGGTAAAACAAACTCCTCTGAGCTAAAGAACATGTTCTAACCCAATGCAAGGAAGCTAAGAACCTTGAAAAAGGTTAGAGGAATTGCTAACTAGAATAACCAGTTTAGAGAAGAACATAAATGACCTGATGGAGCTGAAAACACAGCACGAGAACTTGTGAAGCATACACAAGTATCAATAGCCAATCGATCAAGCAGAAGAAAGGATATCAGAGATTGAAGATCAACTTAATGAAATAAAGTGTGAAGACAAGATTAGAGAAAAAAGAATGAAAAGGAACAAACAAAGCCTCCAAGAAATATGGGACTATGTGAAAAGACCAAACCTACATTTGATTGGTGTACCTGAAAGTGACAGGGAGAATGGAACCAAGTTGGAAAACACTCTTCAGGATATTATCCAGGAGAACTTCCCCAACCTAGCAAGAAAGGCAGCAGCCCCAGTCAGGGGCTTATCGATAAAACTCCCATCTCCCTGGGACAGAGCACCTGGGGAAGGGGCAGCTGTGGGCACAGCTTCAGCAGACTTAAACGTTCCTGCCTTCCAGCTCTGAAGAGAGCAGCAAATCTCCCAGCACAGTGCTTGAGCTCTGCTAAGGGACAAACTGCCTCCTCAGGTAGGTCCCTGACCCCTGTGCCTCCTGACTGGGAAACATCTCCTAGCAGGGTCCAAGAGACACCTCATAAAGGAGAGCTCTAGCTGCCATCTGGCAGGTGCCCCTCTGGGACAAACCTTCTAGAGGAAGGAAAAGGAAGCAATCTTTGCTGCTCTGCAGCCCCCGCTGCTGATACCCAGGAAACCAGGGTCTTGAGTGGACCTCCAGCAAACTCCAGCAGACCTGCAACAGAGGGGCCTGACTGTTAGAAGAAAAACTAACAAATAGAAGGGAATAGCATCAACAGCAACGGAAAGGATGTCCACACAGAAACCCTATTCGAATGTCACCACCATCAGTGACCAAAGGTAGATAAATCTATGAAGACGAGGAAAAACCAGTGCAAAAAGGCTGAAAATTTCAAAAACCAGAATGTCTATTCTCCTCCAAAGGATCACAGTTCCTTACCAACACTGGAGCAAAACTGGACAGAGAATGAGTTTGACAAATTGACAGGAGTCAACTTCAGAAGATGGGTAAAAACAAACTCCTCTGAGCTAAAAGAACATGTTCTAACCCAAAGAAAGGAAGCTCAGAATCGTGAAGAAAGTTAGAGGAATTTCTAACTAGAATAACCAGTTAAGAGAAGAATATAAATGGCCTGATGAAACTGAAAAACACAGCACGAGAACTTCGTGAAATATACACAAGTATCAATAGCCAAATCGATCAAGCAGAAGAAAGGATATCAGAGATTGAAGATCAACTTAATGAAATAAAGTGTGAAGACAAGATTAGAGAAAAAAGAATGAAAAGGAACAAACAAAGCCTCCAAGAAATATGGGACTATGTGAAAAGACCAAACCTACATTTGATTGGTGTACCTGAAAGTGACAGGGAGAATGGAACCAAGTTGGAAAACACTCTTCAGGATATTATCCAGGAGAACTTCCCCAACCTAGCAAGACAGGCCAACATTCAAATTCAGGAAATACAGAGAACACCACAAAGATACTCCTTGAGAAGAGCAACCCCAAGACACATAATCATCAGATTCACCAAGGTTGAAATGAAGGAAAAAATGTTAAGGGCAGCCAGAGAGAAAGGTTGGTTACCCACAAAGGGAAGCCCATCAGACTAACAGCAGATCTCTCTGCAGAAACCCTACAAGCCAGAAGAGAGTGGGGGCCAATATTCAACATTTTTAAAGAAAAGAATTTTCAACCCAGAATTTCATATCCAGCCAAACTAAGCTTCATAAGTGAAGGAGAAATAAAATCCTTTACAGACAAGCAAATGCTGAGAGATTTTGTCACCACCAGGCCTGCCTTACAAGAGCTCCTGAAGGAAGCACTAAATATGGAAAGGAAAATCAATACCAGCCACTGCAAAACATACCAAATTGTAAAGACCATTGACACTATGAAGAAACTGCATCAACTAATGGCAAAATAACCAGCTAGCATCATAATGACAGGATCAAATTCACACATAACAATATTAACCTTAAATGTAAATGGGCTAAATGCCCCAATTAAAAGACACAGACTGGCAAATTGGATAAAGAGTCAAGACCCATTGGTGTGCTGTATTCAGGAGACCCATCTCATGCAAAGACACACATAGGCTCAAAATAAAGGGATGGAGGAATATTTACCAAGCAAATGGAAAAAAAAAGCAGGGTTGCAATCCTAGTCTCTGATAAAACAGACTTTAAACCAACAAAGATCAAAAAGACAAAGAAGGGCATTACATAATGGTAAGGTATCAATGCAACAAGAAGAACTAACCATACCAAATATATATGCACCCAATACAGGAGCACACAGATTCATAAAGCAAGCTCTTAGAGACCTACAAAGAGACTTAGACTCCCACACAATAATAGTGGAGACTTTAACAATATTAGACAAATGAATGGGAAAGAAAATTAACAAAGATATTCAGGATTTGAACTCAGCTCCGGACAAAGCAGACCTAATAGACTTCTATAGAACTCTCCACCCCGAATCAATAGAATACATATTCTTCTCATCACATTGCACTTATTCTAAAATTGACCATATAACTAGAAGTAAAACATTCCTCAACAAATGCAAAAGAATGAGAATCATAACAAAGTCTCTCAGGTGACAGTGCAAACAAATTAAAAGTCAGGATTAAGAAACTCACTCAAAACTGCACAACTACATGGAACCAGGACAACCTGCTCCTGAATGGCTACTGGGTCAATAACAAAATGAAGGCAGAAATAAATAACTTCTTTGAAACAAATGAGAACAAAGACACAACATACCAGAATTGATGGGACACAGCTATAGCACTGTTTAGAGGGAAATTAATAGCACTAAATACCCACAGGAGAAAGCAGGAAAGATCTAAAATTGACACCCTAACATCACAATTAAAAGAACTAGAGAAGCAAGAGCAAACAAATTCAAAAGCTACCAGAAGAAAAGAAATAATTAAGATCAGAGCAGAACTGAAGGAGATAGAGACACGAAACACCCTTCAAACAGTTAATGAATCCAGCAGCTGGTTTTTAGAAAGATTAACAAAATAGACTGCTAGCCAGACGAATAAAGAAAAAAAGAGAAAAGAATCAGACACAATAAAAATGATAAAGGGGATATCATCACTGAGCTCACAGAAATACAAACTACCATGAGAGAATATTATAAACACCTCTATACAAATACACTAGAAAATCTAGAAGAAATGGATAAATTCCTGAAGGCACACATCCTCCCATTTCAAAACCAGGAAGAAGTCAAATCCCAGAATAGACCAATAACAAGTTGTGAGATTGAGGCAGTAATTAATAGCCTACCAACGAAAAAAAGCCCAGGATCAGACAAATTCACAGCCGAATTCTACGAGAGGTACAAAGAGGAGCTGGTACCATTTCTTTCTTTCTTTCTTTCTTTCTTTCTTTCTTTCTTTCTTTCTTTCTTTCTTTCTTTCTTTCTTTCTTTCTTTCTTTCTTTCTTTCTTTCTTTCTTTCTTTCCTTCTTTCTTTCTTTCTTTCTTTCTTTTCTTTCTTGCTTCCTTGCTTTCTTGCTTTCTTTCTTTTTTTTTTTTGCTACTTTTATACTGCCTTGTATTTTTATTTGTATTTTCAAGTATTTAGTTATTTCATCGGGTGAACCATAAAGTCTATGAGGGCAGATATTGTATCTTTACATCTGCAGTTTTTACCACAGAGCCTTGTGGTTAAAAGCTGATCAAAAAATGTTTATTCCTATCTTTCAAGATTCTTTATATGCTATCTTTCCTATCTTTGAGATTCTTTATATTCAGGAGAGAAAAAAAAATAAATGAAGAAAGCTTGTTATTGAAAGAACTAGTTCACAGTGTTTTGCATCTAACAGCGAAAGGCATAAATAATAAATCATCAAAAGATGATTAACAATTTTATCATTGTTTTTGATCGCATAGAACTAAAAGAAATATAATACATATTTTTCTTCCAGGCCTGGCTGACAAATATGATTGTATAATTTTTTAAATTATTATTATACTTTAAGTTGTAGGGTACATGTGCACAATGTGCAGGTTTGTTACATATGTACACATGTACCATGTTGGTGTGCTGCACCTATTAACTCGTTATTAACATTAGGTATATGTCCTAACGCTATCCCTCCCCACAATAGACACCAGTGTGTGATGTTCCCCTTCCTCTGTCCAAGTGTTCTCATTGTTCAATTCCCACCGATGAGTGAGAACATGTGGTGTTTGATTTTTCGCTCTTGTGATAGTTTGCTAAGAATGATGGTTTCCAGTTGCATCCATGTCCCTACAAAGGACACGAACTCATCCTTTTTTATGGCTGCATAGAATTCCATGGTGTATATGTGACACATTTTCTTAATCTAGTCTGTCACTGATGGACATTTGGGTTGATTCCAAGTCTTTGCTATTATGAATAGTGCCACAATAAACATACGTGTGCATGTGTCTTTATAGCAGCATGATTAATAATCCTTTGAGTATATACCCAGTAATGAGATGGCTGGGTGAAATGGTATTTCTAGTTCTAGATCCTTGAGGAATTGCCACACTGTTTTCCACAATGATTGAACTAGTTTATAGTCCAACCAACAGTGTAAAAGTTTTCTTATTCCTCCACATCCTCTCCAGCACCTGTTGTTTCCTGACTTTTTAATGATTGTCATTCTAACTGGTGTGAGATGGTATCTCATTGTGGTTTTCATTTGCATTTCTCTGATGGTCAGTGATGATGAGCATTTTTTCATGTGTCTGATGGCTGCATAAATGTCTTCGTTTGAGAAGTATCTGTTTATATCCTTTGCCCACTTTTTGATGGGGTTGTTTGTTATTTTCTTGTAAATTTGTTTGAGTTCTCTGTAAGTTTGGATATTAGCCCTTTGTCAGATGAGTAGATTGCAAAAATTGTCTCCCATTCTGTAGGTTGCCTGTTCACTCTGATGGTAGTTTCTTTTGCTGTGCAGAAGTTCTTTAGTTTAATTGGATCCCATATGTCAGTTTTGGCTTTTGTTGCCGTTGCTTTTGGTGTTTTAGACATGAAGTCCTTGCCCATCCCTACATCCTGAATGGTATTACCTAGGTTTTCTTCTAGGGTTTTTATGGTTTTAGGTCTAACATTTAAGTCCATCTTGAATTAATTTTTGTATAAGGAGTAAGGAAAGGATCCAGTTGCAGCTTTCTACTTATGGCTAGCCAATTTTCCCAGCACCATTTACTGAAGAGGGAATCCTTTCTCCATTTCTTGTTTTTGTCAGGTTTGTCAAAGATCAAATGGCTGTAGATGTGTGGCATTATTTCTGAGGGCTCTATTCTGTTCCATTTGTCTATATCTCTGTTTTGGTACCAGTATCATGCTGTTTTGGTTACTGTATCCTTCTAGTATAGTTTGAAGTCAGGTAGCGTGATGCCTCCAGCTTTGTTCTTTTGGTTTAGGATTGTCCTGGCAATGCGGGCTCTTTTCGGGTTCCATATGAACTTTAGAGCCATTTTTTACCATTCTGTGAAGAAAATAATTGGTAGTTTAATGGGGATGGCATTGAATCTATAAATAACCTTGGGCAGTATGGCCATTTTCATGATATTGATTCTTCCTATCCATGAGCATGGTATGTTCTTCCATTTTTTTGCATCCTCTTATTTCACTGAGCAGTTGTTTGTAGTTCTCCTTGAAGAGGTCCTTCACATCCCTTGCAAGATGGGTTCCTAGGTTTTTTATTCTTTTTGAAGCTATTGTGAATGGGAATTCATTCACGATTTGGCTCTTTGCTTGTCTCTTACTGGTGTAAAAGAGTGATTGTGATTTTTGCACATTGATTTTGTATCCTGAGACATTGTTGAATTTTCTTATCAGCTTAAGGAGATTTTGGCCTGAGACAATGGGATTTCCTAAATATACAATCAGGTCATCTGCAAACAGGGACAATTTGACTTCTTCTTTTCCTAACTGAATGCCCTTGATTTCGTTCTCTTGCCTGATTGCCCTAGCCAGAACTTCCAACACTACTTTGAATAGGAGTGGTGAGAGAGGGCATCCTTGTCTTGTGCCAGTTTTCAAAGGGAATGCTTCCAGTTTTTGCCCATTCAGTATGATATTGGCTGTGAGTTTGTCATAAATAGCTCTTATGTTTTTGAGATATGTTCCTTCAATACCGAATTTATTGAGAGTTGTTAGCATGAAAGGCTGTTGAATTTTGTCAAAAGCCTTTTCTGCATCTATTGAGAAAATCATGTGTTTTTGTCTTTGGTTCTGTTTATATGCTGGATTACATTTACTGATCTATGTATGTTGAACTAGCTTTGCATCCCAGGGATGAAGCGCACTTGATCATGGTGGATAAGCTTTTTGATGTGCTGCTGGATTCGGTTTGCCAGTTTTTTATTGAGGATTTTTGCATTGATATTCATCCGGGATATTGGTCTAAAATTCTTTTTTTGTTGTGCCTCTGCCAGGCTTTGGTATCAGGATAATGTTGGCCTCATAAAATGAGTTAGGGAGGATTCCCTCTTTTTCTCTTGATTGGAATAGTTTCAGAAGGAATGTTAGGAGCTGGTACCATTTGTTCTGAAACTATTTCTAACAAGAAAAAAAGAGCTACTCCTCCCGAACTCATTTTATGAGGTCAGCATCATCCTGATTCCAAACTTGCCAGAGACACAACAACAAGAACAAAAATTCAGACAATTTTCACAATACTGATTTTTCTTATCCATGAGCATGGTATATTCTTCCACTTGTTTGTGTCCTCTTTTATTTCACTGAGCAGTGGTTTGTAGTTCTCCTTGAAGAGGTCCTTTACATCCCCTGTTAGTTGGATTCCTAGGTATTTTATTCTCTTTGAAGCAATTGTGAATGGAAGTTCATTCCTGATTTGGCTCTCTGTTTGTTTGTTACTGGTGTATAAGAATGCTTGTGATTTTTGCACATTGATGTTGTATCCTGAGTCTTTGCTGAAGTTTCTTATCAGCTTAAGGAGATTTTGGGCTGAGACAATGGAGTTTTCTAAATATATAATCATGTAATCTGCAAATCAATATTGTGAAAATGGTCATATTGCCCAAGGTAATTTATAGATTCAATGTCATCCCCATTAAGCTACCAATGACTTTCTTCACAGAATTGGAAAAATTTGCTTTAAAGTTCATGTGGAACCATAAAAGACCCTGCATTGCCAAGACAATCCTAAGCCAAACGAACAAAGCTGGAGGCATCACGTTACCTGACTTCAAACTATACTACAAGGCCACAGTTACCAAAACAACATGGTACTGGTACCAAAACAGAGATATAGATCAACGGAACAGAACAGAGCCCTCAGAAATAATGCCACATATCTATGGCCATCTGATCTTTGACAATCCTGGGAAAAACAAGAAATGGGGAAAGGATTCCCTATTTAATAAATGGTGCTGGGAGAAGTTGCTATCCAAAGGTACAAAGCTGCAACTGGATCCTTTCCTTACTCCTTACACAAAAATTAATTCAGGATGGATTAGAGACTTAAATGTTAGACCTAAAACCATAAAAACCCTAGAAGAAAACCTAGGTAATACCATTCAGGACATAGGCATGGGCAAGGACTTCATGTCTAAAACACCCATAGCAGCAGCAACAAAAGCCAAAATTGACAAATGGGATCTAATTAAACTAAAGAGCTTCTGTACAGCAAAAGAAACTACCATCAGAGTGAACAGGCAACCTACAGAATGGGAGACAATTTTTGCAATCTACTCATCTGACAAAGGAGTGATATCCAGAACCTATAAAGAACTCAATCAAATTTACAAGAAAAAAAACAAACAACCCCATCAAAAACTGGTCAAAGGAAATGAACACACACTTCTCAAAAGAAGACATTTATGCAGCCAACAAACACATGAAAAAATGCTCATCATCATTGGCCATCAGAGAAATGCAAATCAACACCAAAATAAGATACCATCTTACACCAGGTAAAATGGTGATCATTAAAAAGTCAGGAAACAATAGTTGCTGGAGAGGATGTGGAGAAATAGGAACACTTTAACACTGTTCGTGGGACTGTAATCTATTCCAACCATTGTGGAAAACATTGTGGCAATTCCTCAAGGATCTAGAACTAGAAATACCATTTGACCCTGCCATCCCACTGCTGGGGATATACCCAAAGGATTATAAGGCGTGTTGCTATAAAGACACATGCACACGTATGTTTATTGTGGCAGTATTCACAACAGCAAAGACTTGGAATCAACCCAAATGTCCATCAATGACAGACTGGATCAAGAAAAGGTGGCACATGTACACCATGGAATACTATGCAGCCATAAAAAAGGATGAGTTTGTGTGCTTTTTAGGGACATGGATGCTGCTGGAAACCATCATTCTCAGCAAACTATCACAAGAACAGAAATCCAAATACTGCATGTTCTCACTCATAGGTGGGAATTGAACAATGAGGTCACTTGTACTCTAGAATGGGATCATCACACAACGGGTCCTATTATGGGGAGGGTGTGGAGGGATAGCATTAGGAGATATACCTAATATAAATGATGAGTTAATGGGTGCAGCACACCAACATGGCACATGTATACATATGTAACAAACCTGCACGTTGTGCACATGTACCCTAGAACTTAAAGTATAATTAAAACAAAAATTCAGACCAATATCCCTGATGAACATCAATGTGAAAATCCTCAATAAAATACTGGAAAACCAAATGGAGCAGCACAACATCAACAAGTGTACTTACCACGAACAAGTAGGCTTCATCATTGGCCATCAGAGAAATGCAAATCAACACCAAAATAAGATACCATCTTACACCAGGTAAAATGGTGATCATTAAAAAGTCAGGAAACAATAGTTGCTGGAGAGGATGTGGAGAAATAGGAACACTTTAACACTGTTCGTGGGACTGTAATCTATTCAACCATTGTGGAAAACATTGTGGCAATTCCTCAAGGATCTAGAACTAGAAATACCATTTGACCCTGCCATCCCACTGCTGGGGATATACCCAAAGGATTATAAATCATGTTGCTATAAAGACACATGCACACGTATGTTTATTGTGGCAGTATTCACAACAGCAAAGACTTGGAATCAACCCAAATGTCCATCAATGACAGACTGGATCAAGAAAAGGTGGCACATGTACACCATGGAATACTATGCAGCCATAAAAAGGATGAGTTTGTGTCCTTTGTAGGGACATGGATGCAGCTGGAAACCATCATTCTCAGCAAACTATCACAAGAACAGAAACCAAATACTGCATGTTCTCACTCATAGGTGGAATTGAACAATGAGGTCACTTGTACTCTAGAATGGGATCATCACACACGGGTCCTATTATGGGGAGGGTGTGGAGGGATAGCATTAGGAGATATACCTAATATAAATGATGAGTTAATGGGTGCAGCACACCAACATGGCACATGTATACATATGTAACAAACCTGCACGTTGTGCACATGTACCCTAGAACTTAAAGTATAATTAAAACAAAAATTCAGACCAATATCCCTGATGAACATCAATGTGAAAATCCTCAATAAAATACTGGAAAACCAAATGGAGCAGCACAACATCAACAAGTGTACTTACCACGAACAAGTAGGCTTCATCCTTGGGATGCAATGCTGGTTTAACATATGCAAATCAATAAAAGTAATCCATCACATAAATGTCCAAGGGCAAAAACCAAATTTGAAACATCAAACGGAATCAGGATATTCTTCATAAAGGAGCATTTTGTGATCTGGTTTGGTCAGATCCTGAAGATACGGATACTTGAGCTATCAGTCCCCGAAGAGCGGGTTGGCTTTTTGTAGCAAAAGTCACAAATGAGTCTGGTCATATCAACAACTTAAAACTCATCTCCAGAGCACATCTACTTGTTCATGAAGGCTATAATTTTGTGTTTGATGAGAAACTGGTGACAGTATGGTCTGCTCCTAATTACTGCTATCATTGTGGAAATATTGGTTCGATCATGGTCTTCAAAGGTGTAAATACAAGGGAACCAATGTTATTCTGGGCAGTTCCAGATTCAGAATGTGTTTTTCCTCCAGAATGACCAATGCTGTATTTCCCTTGAGGCCTTTGCTCATCCTGCTGATCCATTTTTCTGCCCTCTTCTTACTCCAGTTTTCTTGTATTACCCTCTACAATATACTTTTTATTGAGCACTTTGCTGCTGAAATGCTGCCTCTTGCCTTTTTTATATTTTAAATTATCTAAATTTATTGTTTGTTGTAGTGTCTATAGCAAAGTTTTTCTATCAATTTTCCCCCCATCCCATCCCCACCCTGGACTCATTTGAGAAGACTTGAGAAATGTTAATACTCACACTGCTGCATGTAGCTCTTGCTTATTTACTGTTCTGGGAAACAGGATGTGTTACTTTTTTTTCTAAAAAAGCCAGTTGACAGATTACACCTAAATACTCCTCCTTTTGTATCATTCAGCCTTTTGTTTTAGTTTGGTAAGTTTTAAGAAATTTCAGCAGCCAAGTTGTTATTTGGTGTTGAACATTTGTCTCGTCTAAGAGGAGGTCACAAACATAGTCACATAGCCGCTTCATATCATTCTCTGGCAGGTACTTGTACATGGACTCCAGATGCCTCAAGTTATGTATACCTGTCCCAAATGTAAACTTCATTGTCCTTTGTTGGATGATATTTTAAATAGATATAAAATAAATTAATCTAAATGGCTGCCCTCCTTTTTGTGTTTTGAAATTTTAGTTAAAAACTGCTACAGCTTATGACTTTGTACATTAAGATAATTGTATTGATCTTTTCTCAAGTCTTCTCAAATGAGTCCAGGGTGGGGATGGGACGGGGGAAAATTGATAGAAAAATATCGCTCTTCGGGGACTGATAGCCCAAGTATCCGTATCTTCAGGATCTGACCAAACCAGATCACAAAATGCTCCTTTATGAAGAATTTCCTGTTTCCGTGCGATGGTTCGAATTTGATCCAGTGTTATGAAATCAGGAGATAAACCACCATGAACACAAAAAATCTGCCCATCTATTAAAGTTGCTACTGTGAGCATGTCAAAAACTTTGGTACAGTATCTCTAGGCATTTCCATATTTGGCTTGGCACTCATCATAAAATCCATAAACCTGTGTTATCTGTCTACTCTCATGATTTCATCGCAAAAGCGTAATACGATCAGGCCGTTTAACCTTTAATGCAAGAAGGTAAGACTGCAGGAACCTCTGTCTACAAAATCACTCATAAATATGTAGTTTGTGTCAGGAACCTGACCTTCAGTTCTGAATAGTTCACAAAGGTCATAAAACTATCCATGTATAGCTCCACACACTGTTAGTTGTGCTGATACTGGCTGAACATTTGACTCGTCTAAGAGGAGGTCACAAACATAGTCACATAGCCGCTTCATATCATTCTCTGGCAGGTACTTGTACAGCCACGCTATCTCCACACACTTATCCAGGTCTAGTGGCACCATTTTAGGAATAACAAGCCACGGTGACAGCGGTGGTGGCAGTGGCTATAGTAGTGGTGGCGGCAGCGGCGGAGGCCAAAGCCAGAACTTTCTGTCCGCTTTTTAATGGTGGTGTTTTTTTCTTGTAAATTTGTTTAAGTTTCTTATAGATGCTGGATATTAGACCTTTGTCAGATGCATAGTTCGCAAATATTTTTTCCCATTCTGTAGGTTGTCTGTGTACTCTTTTAGGAGTTTCTTTTGTAGCAGCTTTTTAGTTTAACTAGATCCCATTTTTTAATCTTTGCTTTTGTTGCAATTGCTTTTGGCATCTTCATCATGAAATACGTGGCTGTGCCTATGTCCTGAATGGGTATCACCTAGGTTGTTTTCTGGAGTTTTTATACTTTAGGGTTTTATATTTAAGCCTTTAATCCATCTTGAGTTAATTTTTGTATATGGTGTAAGGAAAGAGTCTAGTTTCAATTTTCTGAATACGGCTAGCCAATTATCTCTGTGCTATTTATTGAATAGTAAATGCTTTCCCCATTACTTGTTTTTGTCAGCTTTGTCAAAGATCAGATAGCTGTAAGTGTGCAGTGTTATTTCTGGATTCTCTATTCTGTTCTGTTGGCATATGTGTCTATTTTTGTACCAGTACCATGCTGTTTTAGTTATTGTAGTCCTGAAATACAGTTTGCAGTTGGGTAGTGTGATGCCTCCAGCTTTGTTATTTTTGCTTAGTATTGTATTGGCTATTCAGTCACTTTTTTGGTTCCATATTAATTTAAAAATAGTGTTTTTCTACTTCTGTGAAGTATCTCAATATTTAATAGAAATACTGTTGAATCTATAAATTGCTTTGGACAGTATGGCCATTGTAACAATATTGTTTCTTCCTATCCATGAGCATGGAATATTTTTCCATTTGTTTGTGTCATCTCTGATTCATTTGAGCAGTGTTTTGTAGTTCTCCTGGTAGAGATCTTTCACCTCTACAGTTAGATTTATTCCTAGGTATTTTGTTCATTTTGTGGAAATTTTGAATGGGAGTAATTTCCTGATTTGGCTCTTGGTTTGTGCGTTTTTGGTGTATAGAAATGTTATTGATTTTGGCACATTGATTTTGTATCCTGAGAATTTCTTGAAGTTGTTTATCAGCTTAAGAAGCTTTTGGGCTGATACTATAGGGTTTTCTAAATATAGGATCATGTTATCTGCTAGAGGAAGCAGGGGTGCATGTTTCCCTGCAGGCGTTGACCACAGTGGCAGAGGCAATGCAGCTAGGGGAGGTGGGGGTCCCCTGCTGGAGACTGCACAGTTGCACTGAAGATGGTGCTGGCTTTGGGCAGAGTGCTGGTTTGTGGAGATCTGGGTGACTTTTCTGTGCCCCGCAGGCAGGGGTGATCACTCAGGTTCTGGGAGGATCCATTATTCTCTGTGTATTGTTAGCACAAGGGTGGAGGACTGGCGGGGGCAGGGCTTGCTGGCTCTGTGCTCACCAAGGCTCCATATGCAATATCTCTTCTTGCATGACAATGGGGGCAAACTGTTCTCCTGTGCGCTGACAGAACAAGTAAAGCAAAACCTGCCCATGCAGACACGTGGTAGCAAAGTAATGTGGGAGTGTTGCCCTGGGCCCAGGGAAAGCTGCAGTATGAGGAGTGAGCCTGTGGGCTGGTGCATGGCTATAGGGGATGCCTTGTTAGAGTTCTGCACCAATCAGACACAGTCTGCCAGTGCAGAAGCTATGGTGTGGGCCTCCACAGCACTGGAGACTGGCCTGTAAGCACACATTACCAGGCTGGGACCCAGAAGAGGCCATCAGACCAAAGGGTACTCAGGTTTGACTAGCTCTGTTTGAAGTGCAAGATCACCCTGCACAGATCAGGTCTAACAGGTCTAACCTTAACCTAGGGCTAAGGTGTCTTATGGAAGTAAGTTGAGCCTAGGGGGATCACCATCCCTGGGCATGCTTCACTACAGATGCTCCTGCACCACACACCCTCTTAGCTCCAAGTAAGCTGGCTTGCTGCCTCACCACTTCTCTAAGCAGCTCTCTCTGTCACCTCAAGTGTCCCTGGTAGTCGAGGGGTTGCCCCTTTTGGGGTTCCAGAGGCCCCTGGCAAGAGTGGGTTTCTCCTTCCCAGTTAAAATTGCCCATTTCCTCCGAGGTGTAGTTAAAAAATTAAGTCATGGAGCCCATGAAGGGTTCCCAACTTTCTTCTCCATCAGCCAAGCTTCTGTGACTTCTCTCCATTCACTCTCAGTGCCTTCCCTCTGAAGATCTGTTGCAAGCATACCAGTAGTCTCAGTTCCTCCATCAATAGGGAGAGACTCTCCACTCAAATCATGGAAAGATAATTCAGACAAAAAAAATCAGCAAAAAAAAAAAAAAAAAATGTGGAAGGTAAGCTACACTGTAAATGAAACAGATCTAACTGGCATTTACAGAACATTTTATCCAACTGCTGCAGGAAACACTTTCTGTATTTTTTTTTTTTATTTTGAGGGATACATAGGTGTATACATTTATGGGGTATATGAGATATATTGATACATGCATGCAATGTGAAATAAGCACAGGGGAATGGGGTATCTATCCTCTCAAGCATTTATCCTGTAAGATACCAACAAGCCAATTACATTATTTGAGTTATTTAAAAATATACAATTAAGTTATTATTGACTACAGTCACTCTATTGTGCTATCAAAGAGTAGGTCTTATTTATTTATTTATTTATTTATTTATTTATTTATTTATACCCACTAACCACCTCCACCTCCCTTCCAGTCTCACACTACCATTCCCAGCCTCTGGTAACCATCCTTCTACTCACTGTCCCTAAGTCCAACTGTGTTGATTTTTAGATCCCACAAACAAGTGAGACAAAGCAATGTTTGTCTTTCTGTGCCTGGCTTATTTCACTTAACATGATCTCCAGTTCCATCCATGTTGTTGCAAATAATTGGATCTCATTTTTTATGGTTAAATAATATTCCATTGTGTATGTGTACCACATTTTCTTTATCCATTCATCTGTTGATGGAAATTTAGGTTGCTTCCAAATCTTAGGTATTGTAAACAGTGCTGCAACAAACATTGGAGTGCAAATGTCTCTTGACTATACGGGTTTTCTTTCTTTTGGGTATATACCCCACAGTGAGATTGCTGGACCATATGGCAGTTAAATTTTAGGTTCTTTGAGGAACCTCCAAACTGTTCTCCATACTGGTTGCACTACTTTACATTACCACCAACAATGTACAAGGGTTCGTTTTTCTCCACATCTTCAACAGCATTTGTTATTGCCTGTCTTTTAAATACATACCATTTTAACTGGGTTGAGATGATATCTCATAGTTTTGATTTGCATTACTCTGATAATCAATGATGCTGAGCATCTTTTCAAATGCCTGCTGTGCCACTTGTATGTCTTCTTATGAGAAATGTCTATTAAAATATTTTGCCCAGTTTTTGATTGGATTGTTATATTTATTTCCTATAGAGTTGTTTGAGCTCCTTATATACTCTGGTTAATCCCACGTCAGATTGGTAGTTTGCAAATATTTTCTCCCATTCTGTAGGTTGTCTCTTCACTTTGTTCATTGTATCTTTTGCTATGCAGAAGCTTTTAAACTTAATGTCATCCAATTTGTCCGTTTTTGCTTTGGTTGCCTGTGCTTTTGGGATATTGCTCAAGAAATATTTGCCCAAATCCAATATCCTGGAGATTGTCCCCAAGGTGGTAATAGATTCATTGTTTAAGATCTTAGATTTAAGTATGTAATCCATTTTGAGTTGATTTTGTATATGACAAGAGGGGTCTACTTTCATTTCACATTTTTCTTCTTTTTGTTTTGCTTATGGATATTCAGTTTTCCCAGCACCATTTATTGAAGAGATTGTCTTTTCCCCAGTGTATGTTCTTGGTACCTTTCTCAAAATGAGTTCACTGTAGGTGTGTGAAATTTTTTCTGAGTTCTCTATTCCCTTCCATTGGTCTATATGTCTTTTTACATCACTATCATGCTGTTGTAGTTACTATAGCTCTGTAGTATAATTTGAAATCAGGTAATGTAATTCTTCCAGTTTTGTTCTTTTGTTTAAAATAGCTTTGGCTATTCTGGATTTTTTTCTGGTTCCATATAAATTTTAGGATTGTTTTTCTATTTCTGTGAAGAATATCATTAGTATTTTGATAAAGATTGCATTCAATCTGTAGATTGCTTTGGGTAGTATAAATATTTTAACAATATTGCTTCTTCCAATCCATGAACATGGAATATCTTTCCATATTTTGGTGTCCTTTTCCATTTCCTTCATTAGTGTTTTACAATTTTGATTATAGAGATCTTTCAATTCTTTGGTTAATTCTTAGGTGTTTAGTTTTATGGGCAGATACTGTAAATGGGATTTTAAATTTCTTTTCACATTGTTCACTGTTTTTACATACAAATGCTACTGATTTTTGTACGTTGATTTGCTATGCAGAAGCTTTTAAACTTAATGTCATCCAATTTGTCCGTTTTGCTTTGGTTGCCTGTGCTTTTGGGATATTGCTCAAGAAATATTTGCCCAAATCCAATATCCTGGAGATTGTCCCCAAGGTGGTAATAGATTCATTGTTTAAGATCTTAGATTTAAGTATGTAATCCATTTTGAGTTGATTTTTGTATATGACAAGAGGGGTCTACTTTCATTTCACATTTTTTCTTCTTTTTTTGTTTTGCTTATGGATATTCAGTTTTCCCAGCACCATTTATTGAAGAGATTGTCTTTTCCCCAGTGTATGTTCTTGGTACCTTTCTCAAAAGTGAGTTCACTGTAGGTGTGTGAAATTTTTTCTGAGTTCTCTATTCCCTTCCATTGGTCTATATGTCTTTTTTACATCACTATCATGCTGTTGTAGTTACTATAGCTCTGTAGTATAATTTGAAATCAGGTAATGTAATTCTTCCAGTTTTGTTCCTTTTGTTTAAAATAGCTTTGGCTATTCTGGATTTTTTCTGGTTCCATGCACATTTTAGGATACCTTCTCTATTTCTGTGAAGAATATCATTAGTATTTTGATAAAGATTGCATTCAATCTGTAGATTGCTTTGGGTAGTATAAATATTTTAACAATATTGCTTCTTCCAATCCATGAACATGGAATATCTTTCCATATTTTGGTGTCCTTTTCCATTTCCTTCATTAGTGTTTTACAATTTTGATTATAGAGATCTTTCAATTCTTTGGTTAATTCTTAGGTGTTTAGTTTTATGGGCAGATACTGTAAATGGGATTTTAAATTTCTTTTTCACATTGTTCACTGTTTTTACATACAAATGCTACTGATTTTTGTACGTTGATTTGGTATCCTGAAACTTTACTGAATTTGGTTATCAGTTTTAATAGTGTTTCCTGAAGTCTTTAGGTTTTTCCAAATATAAGATAACATCATCTGCAAACAAATATAATTTGAACTTCTTCCTTTCCAATTTGGATGCCCTTTGTTCTCTTGTCTAATTGCTCTACCTAAAACTTCCAGTTCAATATTAAAGAGGTAACATGGCGCATCCTTCTTATATTCCAGATCTTAGAAAACAGGGTTTCTTTACCATTCAGTATAATACTAGCTGTGTGTCTGTCATATATGGCTTTTATTATACTGAGGTATGTTCCCCCTATACACAGTTTTTTGAGGGTTTTTATCATGAAGGGATGTTGAATTTTATCAAACTTTTTAGCATCAATTGAAATAATTATATGTATTTTATTCTTCATTCTGTTGATATAATGTATCATGTTAATTGATTTGTGTATGGGTAACCACCCTTGCATCCCAGGAATAAATCCCACCTGGTCATGATGATTGACAATTTTAATGTATTATTTTACTCAGTTTGCTAGTATTTCATTAAGGAGTTTTAAAAATCAATATTGATCAGAAATATTGGCCTGTAGTTATATATATATATGAAATATATATATGTAATCAGTATTTTCATATATATATATATTACATATATATATATGTCTTGGTTTTGCATCTGGGTAACACTGACCTTGCAGAAATAGCATGGAAAATTTCCTCTTTCTCTATTTTTCAGAATAGTTTGAATAGGATTGGTATTAGTTCTTTTTTAATGTTTGCTAGAATTAGCCATGAAGCCATCAGGTCTCGGGCTTTTCTTTACTGCAAGACTTTTGATAATGGCTTCGATCATATTATTTGTTATTGGTCTGTCTAGGTTTTAGATTTATTCCTGGTTCAAACTTAGTAGGTTGTATGTATCTAAAAATTTGTCCACTTCTTTTAGATTTTTAAATTTATTATAAAATAGCTTCTCTTAGTAGCTACTAATGATCCTTTGAATTTCTGTCATATCATTTGTAATGTTTCCTTTTTTATTTGAATCTTTTCTCTTTTGTTCTTAGTATGGCTAAAGGTTTGTCAATTTTGTTTAACTTTTCAAAAATCTTTTAGTTTCATTCAGGTTTTGTATTTTTAAATTACAATTTCATTTTTTCTCTACACCGATATTTATTATTTGTCATATACTAGTTGTGGGTTTGATTGCTCTGTATTTTTTTTTATTATACTTAAAGTTCTAGGGTACATGTGCATAACGTACAGGTTTGTTACATATGTATACTTGTGCCATGTTGGTGTGCTGCACCCATCAACTCGTCAGCACCCATCAATTCATCATTTATATCAGGTATAACTCCCAATGCAATCCCTCCCCCTCCCCCTCCCCATGATAGGCCCCAGTGTGTGATGTTCCCCTTCCCGAGTCCAAGTGATCTCATTGTTCAGTTCCCACCTATGAGTGAGAACATGCGGTGTTTGGTTTTCTTCTTGTGATAGTTTGCTAAGAATGATGGTTTCCAGCTGCATCCATGTCCCTACAAAGGACGCAAACTCATCCTTTTTATGGCTGCATAGTATTCCATGGTGTATATGTGCCACATTTTCTTAATCCAGTCTGTCACAGATGGACATTTGGGTTGATTCCAAGTCTTTGCTATTGTGAATAGTGCCGCAATAAACATACGTGTGCATGTGTCTTTGTAGTAGAATAATTTATAATCCTTTGGGTATATACCCAGTAGTGGGATGGCTGGGTCATATGGTACATCTAGTTCTAGATCCTTGAGGAATCGCCATACTGTTTTCCATAATGGTTGAACTAGTTTACAATCCCACCAACAGTGTAAAAGTGTTCCTATTTCTCCACATCCTCCAACACCTGTTGTTTCCTGATTTTTAATGATGGCCATTCTAACTGGTGTGAGATGGTATCTCATTGTGGTTTTGATTTGCATTTCTCTGATGGCCAGTGATGATGAGCATTTTTTCATGTGTCTGTTGGCTGTATGAATGTCTTCTTTGAGAAATGTCTGTTCATATCCTTTGCCCACTTTTTGATGGGGTTGTTTGTTTTTTCTTGTATATTTGTTTGAGTTCTTTGTAGATTCTGGATATTAGCCCTTTGTCAGATGAGTAGATTGCAAAAATTTTCTCCCATTCTGTAGGTTGCCTGTTCACTCTGATGGTAGTTTCTTTTGCTGTGCAGAAGCTCTTAGTTTAATTAGATCCCATTTGTCAATTTTGGCTTTTGCTGCCATTGCTTTTGGTGTTTTAGACATGAAGTCCTTGCCCATGCCTATGTCCTGAATGGTACTACCTAGATTTTCTTCTAGGGTTTTTATGGTATTAGGTCTAACATTTAAGTCTCTAATCCATCTTGAATTAATCTTCGTATAAGGAGTAAGGAAAGGATCCAGTTTCAGCTTTCTACTTATGGCTAGCCAATTTTCCCAGCACCATTTATTAAATAGGGAATCCTTTCCCCATTTCTTGTTTCTCTCAGGTTTGTCAAAGATCAGATGGCTGTAGATGTGTGGTATTATTTCTGAGGACTCTGTTCTGTTCCATTGGTCTATATCTCTGTTTTGGTACCAGTACCATGCTGTTTTGGTTACTGTAGCCTTGTAGTATAGTTTGAAGTCAGGTAGCGTGACGCCCAGCTTTGTCCTTTTGACTTAGGATTGTCTTGGCAATGCGGGCTCTTTTGGTTCCATATGAACTTTAAAGCAGTTTTTTCCAATTCTGTGAAGAAACTCATTGGTAGCTTGATGGGGATGGCATTGAATCTATAAATAACCTTGGGCAGTATGGCCATTTTCACGATATTGATTCTTCCTATCCATGAGCATGGTATGTTCTTCCATTTGTTTGTGTCCTCTTTGATTTCACTGAGCAGTGGTTTGTAGTTCTCCTTGAAGAGGTCCTTTACATCCCTTGTAAGTTGGATTCCTAGGTATTTTATTCTCTTTGAAGCAATTGTGAATGGAAGTTCATTCCTGATTTGGCTCTCTGCTTGTCTGTTACTGGTGTATAAGAATGCTTGTGATTTTTGCACATTAATTTTGTATCCTGAGACTTTGCTGAAGTTGCTTATCAGCTTAAGGAGATTTTGGGCTGAGACGATGGGGTTTTCTAAATATACAATCATGTCATCTGCAAACAGGGACAATTTGACTTCTTCTTTTCCTAACTGAATACCCTTGATTTCTTTCTCTTGCCTGATTGCCCTAGCCAGAACTTCCAACACTATGTTGAATAGGAGTGGTGAGAGAGGCATCCCTGTCTTGTGCCAGTTTTCAAAGGAATTTTTCCAGTCCTTGCCCATGCCTATGTCCTGAATGGTACTACCTAGATTTTCTTCTAGGGTTTTTATGGTATTAGGTCTAACATTTAAGTCTCTAATCCATCTTGAATTAATCTTCGTATAAGGAGTAAGGAAAGGATCCAGTTTCAGCTTTCTACTTATGGCTAGCCAATTTTCCCAGCACCATTTATTAAATAGGAATCCTTTCCCCATTTCTTGTTTCTCTCAGGTTTGTCAAAGATCAGATGGCTGTAGATGTGTGGTATTATTTCTGAGGACTCTGTTCTGTTCCATTGGTCTATATCTCTGTTTTGGTACCAGTACCATGCTGTTTTGGTTACTGTAGCCTTGTAGTATAGTTTGAAGTCAGGTAGCGTGGCGCCTCCAGCTTTGTCCTTTTGACTTAGGATTGTCTTGGCAATGCGGGCTCTTTTTGGTTCCATATGAACTTTAAAGCAGTTTTTCCAATTCTGTGAAGAAACTCATTGGTAGCTTGATGGGGATGGCATTGAATCTATAAATAACCTTGGGCAGTATGGCCATTTTCACGATATTGATTCTTCCTATCCATGAGCATGGTATGTTCTTCCATTTGTTTGTGTCCTCTTTGATTTCACTGAGCAGTGGTTTGTAGTTCTCCTTGAAGGTCCTTTACATCCCTTGTAAGTTGGATTCCTAGGTATTTTATTCTCTTTGAAGCAATTGTGAATGGAAGTTCATTCCTGATTTGGCTCTCTGCTTGTCTGTTACTGGTGTATAAGAATGCTTGTGATTTTTGCACATTAATTTTGTATCCTGAGACTTTGCTGAAGTTGCTTATCAGCTTAAGGAGATTTTGGGCTGAGACAATGGGGTTTTCTAAATATACAATCATGTCATCTGCAAACAGGGACAATTTGACTTCTTCTTTTCCTAACTGAATACCCTTGATTTCTTTCTCTTGCCTGATTGCCCTAGCCAGAACTTCCAACACTATGTTGAATAGGAGTGGTGAGAGGCATCCCTGTCTTGTGCCAGTTTTCAAATTTTCCAGTTTTGCCCATTCAGTATGATATTAGCTGTGGGTTTGTCATAAATAGCTCTTATTATTTTGAGTACGTTCCATCAATACCGAATTTATTGAGCGTTTTTAGCATGAAGGGCTGTTGAATTTTGTCAAAAGCCTTTTCTGCATCTATTGAGATAATCATGTGGTTCTTGTCTTTGGTTCTGTTTATATGCTGGATTACGTTTATTGATTTGCGAATGTTGAACCAGCCTTGCATCCCAGGGATGAAGCCCACTTGATCAGGGTGGATAAGCTTTTGATGTGCTGCTGAATCCGGTTTGCCAGTATTTTATTGAGGATTTTTGCATCGATGTTCATCAGGGATATTGGTCTAAAATTCTCTTTTTGTTGTGTCTCTGCCAGGCTTTGGTATCAGGATGATGTTGGCCTCATAAAATGAGTTAGGGAGGATTCCCTCTTTTCTATTGATTGGAATAGTTTCAGAAGGAATGGTACCAGCTCCTCCTTGTACCTCTGGTAGAATTCAGCTGTGAATCCGTCTGGTCCTGGACTTTTTTGGTGGGTAGGCTATTAATTGTTGCCTCAATTTCAGAGCCTGCTATTGGTCTATTCAGGGATTCAACTTCTTCCTGGTTTAGTCTTGGGAGTGTAAGTGTCCAGGAAATTATCCATTTCTTCTAAATTTTCTAGTTGATTTGCGTAGAGGTGTTTATAGTATTCTCTGATGGTAGTTTGTATTTCTGTGGGGTCGGTGGTGATATCCCTTTATCATTTTTATTGCATCTATTTGATTCTCTCTCTTTTCTTCTTTATTAGTCTTGCTAGCGGTCTGTCAATTTTGTTGATCTTTTCAAAAACCAACTCCTGGATTCATTGATTTTTGGAGGGTTTTTTGTTCTATCTCCTTCAGTTCTGCTCTGATCTTAGTTATTTCTTGCCTTCTGCTAGCTTTTGAGTGTGTTTGCTCTTGCCTCTCTAGTTCTTTTAATTGTGATGTTAGAGTGTCAATTTTAGATCTTTCCTGCTTTCTCTTGTGGGCATTTAGTGCTATAAATTTCCCTCTACACACTGCTTTAAATGTGTCCCAGAGATTCTGGTATGTTGTATCTTTGTTCTCATTGGTTTCAAAGAACATCTTTATTTCTGCTTTCATTTCGTTATGTACCCAGTAGTCATTCAGGAGCAGGTTGTTCAGTTTCCATGTAGTTGAGCGGTTTTGATTGAGTTTCTTAGTCCTGAGTTCTAGTTTGATTGCACTGTGGTCTGAGAGACAGTTTGTTATAATTTCTGTTCTTTTACATTTGCTGAGGTGCTTTACTTCCAATTATGTGGTCAATTTTGGAATAAGTGCGATGTGCTGCTGAATCTTTGCCAGTATTTTATTGAGGATTTTTGCATCGATGTTCATCAGGATATTGGTCTAAAATTCTTTTT
Source organism: Colobus guereza (assembly GCA_030247045.1). Taxonomy (NCBI): domain Eukaryota; kingdom Metazoa; phylum Chordata; class Mammalia; order Primates; family Cercopithecidae; genus Colobus; species Colobus guereza. The sequence continues at coordinate 98,022,445 of CM058096.1, read as the reverse complement.
TTGTTGTGTCTCTGCCAGGCTTTGGTATCAGGATGATGTTGGCCTCATATAAATGAGTTAGGAGGATTCTCTTTTCTATTGATTGAATAGTTTCAGAAGGAATGGTACCAGCTCCTCCTTGTACCTCTGGTAGAATTCAGCTGTGAATCCATCTGGTCCTGGACTTTTTTGGTGGTAGGCTATTAATTGTTGCCTCAATTTCAGAGCCTGCTATTGGTCTATTCAGGATTCAACTTCTTCCTGGTTTAGTCTTGGGAGAGTGTAAGTGTCCAGGAAATTATCCATTTCTTCTAAATTTTCTAGTTGATTTATGAGAGGTGTTTATAGTATTCTCTGATGGTAGTTTGTATTTCTGTGGGGTCGGTGGTGATATCCCTTTATCATTTTTATTGCATCTATTTGATTCCTCTCTTTTCTTCTTTATTAGTCTTGCTAGCGGTCTGTCAATTTTGTTGATCTTTTCAAAAACCAACTCCTGGATTCATTGATTTTTGAGGGTTTTGTGTGTCTATCTCCTTCAGTTCTGCTCTGATCTTAGTTATTTCTTGCCTTCTGCTAGCTTTTGAGTGTGTTTGCTCTTGCCTCTCTAGTTCTTTTAATTGTGATGTTAGAGTGTCAATTTTAGATCTTTCCTGCTTTCTCTTGTGGGCATTTAGTGCTATAAATTTCCTCTACACACTGCTTTAAATGTGTCCCAGAGATTCTGGTATGTTGTATCTTTGTTCTCATTGGTTTCAAAGAACATCTTTATTTCTGCTTTCATTTCGTTATGTACCCAGTAGTCATTCAGGAGCAGGTTGTTCAGTTTCCATGTAGTTGAGCGGTTTTGATTGAGTTTCTTAGTCCTGAGTTCTAGTTTGATTGCACTGTGGTCTGAGAGACAGTTTGTTATAATTTCTGTTCTTTACATTTGCTGAGGAGTGCTTTACTTCCAATTATGTGGTCAATTTTGGAATAAGTGCGATGTGGTGCTGAGAAGAATGTATATTCTGTTGATTTGGGGTGGAGAGTTCTATAGATGTCTATTAGGTCTGCTTGGTGCAGAGATGAGTTCAATTCCTGGATATCCTTGTTAACTTTCTGTCTCGTTGATCTGTCTAATGTTGACAGTGGAGTGTTGAAGTCTCCCATTATTATTGTATGGGAGTCTAAGTCTCTTTGTAAGTCTCTCAAGGACTTGCTTTATGAATCTGGGTGCTCCTGTATTGGGTGCATATATATTTAGGATAGTTAGCTCTTCCTGTTGAATTGATCCCTTTACCATTATGTAATGGCCTTCTTTGTCTCTTTTGATCTTTGATGGTTTAAAGTCTATTTTATCAGAGACTAGGATTGCAACCCCTGCTTTTTTGTTCTCCATTTGCTTGGTAGATCTTCCTCCATCCCTTTATTTTGAGCCTATGTATGTCTCTGCATGTGAGATGGGTCTCCTGAATACAGCAGACTGATGGGTCTTGACGCTTGATCCAGTTTGCCAGTCTGTGTCTTTTAATTGGAGCATTTAGTCCATTAACATTTAAGGTTAATATTGTTATGTGTGAACTTGATCCTGCCATTATGATATTAACTGTTATTTTGCTCATTAGTTGATTTACATTTTGGCTTGTTTTTGCAATGGCTGGTACCGTTGTTCCTTTCCATGTTTAGGGCTTCCTTCAGGGTCTCTTGTAAGGCAGGCCTGGTGGTGACAAAATCTCTAAGCATTTGCTTATCTGTAAAGGATTTTATTTCTCCTTCACTGATGAAACTTAGTTTGGCTGGATATGAAATTCTGGGTTTAAAATTTTTTCTTTAAGAACGTTGAATATTGGCCCCACTCTCTTCTGGCTTGTAGAGTTTCTGCCGAGATCTGCTGTTAGTTAGTCTGATGGGCTTCCTTTGTGGGTAACCCGACCTTTCTCTCTGGCTGCCCTTAAGATTTTTTCCTTCATTTCAACTTTGGTGAATCTGGCAATTATGTGTCTTGGAGTTGCTCTTCTGGAGGAGTATCTTTGTATGCTCTCTGTATTTCCTGAATTTGAATGTTGGCCTGCCCTACTAGGTTGGGGAAGTTCTCCTGGATGATATCCTGAAGAGTGTTTTCCAACTTGGTTCCATTTTCCCCTCACTTTCAGGCACCCCAATCAGACGTAGATTTGGTCTTTTACATAATCCCATACTTCTTGCAGGCTTTGTTCATTTCTTTTTCTTTTTCTTTTGGTTTCTCTTCTCGCTTCATTTCATTCATTTGATCCTCAATCGCTGATACTCTTTCTTCCAGTTGATCGAGTCGGTTACTGAAGCTTGTGCATTTGTCACGTATTTCGTGTCATGGTTTTCATCTCTGTCATGTCGCTTATGACCTTCTCTGCATTAATTAGTCTAGCTGTCAATTCTTCCACTCTTTTTCAAGATTTTTAGTTTCTTTGCGCTGGGTACGTAATTCTCCTTTAGCTCTGAGAAGTTTGATGGACTGAAGCCTTCTTCTCTTCTCGTCAAAGTCATTCTCTGACCAGCTTTGATCCGTTGTGGCGATGGCTGCGCCCTTTGCAGGGGAGATGCGCCTTATTTTTGAATTTCAGCTTTTCTGCCCTGCTTTTTCCCCATCTTTGTGGTTTTATCTGTCTCTGGTCTTTGATGATGGTGACGCACTGATGGGGTTTTGGTATAGGTGTCCTTCCTGTTTGATAGTTTTCCTTCTGACAGTCAGAACCCTCAGCTATAGGTCTGTTGGAGATTGCTTGAGGTCCACTCCAGACCCTGTTTGCCTGGGTATCAGCAGCAGAGGTTGCAGAAGATAGAATATTGCTGAACAGCGAGTGTACCTGTCTGATTCTTACTTTGGAAGCTTCCTCTCAGGGGTGTACTCCACCCTGTGGTGTGGGGTGTCAGACTGCCCCTAGTGGGGATGTCTCCCAGTTAGGCTACTCAGGGTCAGGGACCCACTTGAGCAGGCAGTCTGTCCCTTCTCAGATCTCAACCTCCGTGTTGGGAGATCCACTGCTCTCTTCAAAGTTGTCAGACAGAGTCGTTCTGCACAGGCCTCTGCTGCTTCCCTGTTATTTTTAGCTGAGCCTGTCCCCAGAGGTGGAGTCTACAGAGACAGGCAGGTTTCCTTGAGCTGCTGTGAGCTCCACCAGTTGGAGCTTCCCAGCTTTGTTTACCTAAGCCTCAGCAATGGCGGGCCCCCTCCCCAGCCTCGCTGCTGCCTTGCGGTTAGATCGCCGACTGCTGTGTTAGCAGGAGGGAGGCTCCGGGGTGGGACCCTCCCGGCCAGGCGTGGGTATATTCTCCTGGTGTGCCCGTTTGCCTACAGCGCAGTATTGGGGTGGGAGTTACCCGATTTTCCAGGTGTTGTGTGTCTCAGTTCCCTGGTTGGGAAAAGGATTCCCTTCCCCTTGCGCTTCCCAGGTGAGTGATGCCTCGCCCTGCTTCACTCGCTGGTCGCTGCAAGCTGACCAGCACCGATTGTCCACTCACTAGTGAGATGACCCCAGTACCTCAGTTCAAAATGCAGAAATCACCGGTCTTCTGTGTCCGCTGGGAGTTGGAGACTGGAGCTGTTCCTATTCGGCCATCTTGCTCCTGTATTTTTAATTTATTTCATTTTCTGTCAATCTTTGTTATTTATTGTATAGTATTCTTGAGTTTGGACTTGCTAATTCTTTAAGATGCATTACTACATTGTTTATTTGAAATTTTTCCTCCTTTTTGATGTAGGCTCTTGTAGCCATAACTTCCATCTGAGTATAGGTTTTTCTGTATTCCCTAGGTCTTGGTGTGTTGTACTTCCATTATCATTTGTTTCAAGGAATTTTAAAATTTCCTTCTTAGTTTATTCCTTGACCCACTGGTCATTCAGGAGCACATTGTTTAATATCCATGTATTTTTTTAGTTTCAAAAATTCCTCTCTTATTTACTTTTAGTTTTATTCTATTACAGTCAGAGATGTTTTAAGACTTCTTTTGTGACATAACACATGATCTATCCTTGAGAATAATCCATATGCCAAGAGAAAAAATGTGCATTCTGCAGCTCTTGGATAAAATGTTCTGTAAATATATTTAACTCCAGTTGGTCTACACTGTATATTGTGTTTCATATTTCTTTGTTGATTTTCTATCTAGAAGATTTGTCCAGTGCTGATAATGGGGCATTGAAGTTTTCAGCTATTATTGTGTTGGGGTCTATCTCTCTTTTTAGTGCTAATAATATTTCCTTTATATGTCTGGGTGCTCCAGTATTTCGTGCATACATATTTAAAATTGCTATATTCTCTTGCTTAATTGACCCTTTTATCATTATATAGTGAACTTATTTGTCTCTTCTTGTATTTTTTGTCTTAAAACATGTTTTGTCCAATATAAGTATAGTGTCTTCTGACCTTTTTTGGTTTCCATTGGCATGGAATATGATTTTCACCTCTTTATTTTCAGTCTATGTATGTCTTTATAGGTAAAGTGTGTTTGGGTTAGGCAGCAGATCAATGGGTTTTTCTTTTACATCCATTCAGCCAGTCTCTGTTTTTAAATTAAAGAGGTTAGTCCATTTACATTCAATGTTATTATTGATAAGTTAAGACTTACTCCTGCCATTTTGTTGCTTCTTTTCTGATTCTTTTGTGGCCTTCTCCTCCTTGTTTCTTTCCTTCCTTTCTTCCTCTAGTGAAGGTAATTTTCTCTAGTGATATGATTTAGTTTCTTGCTTTTCATTTTTGTGTGCGTGCGTATCAAAAAATACATTCTTCTCATCAGTACATGGGACATTCTCCAAGATAGGTCATATGTTAAGCCAAAGAACAAGTCTGAACAAATTCAAAACATTTAAAACTATATCAAGTGTCTTTTGTGAATACAATGGACAAATACAAGAAATTAATAATATAAACTTTTGATTCACAACAAATACATGAAAATTGCATAACATGCTTGCAAATGACAAATGAATTAATGAATAAATTAAGAAGAAAACTTAAAATGTTTTGAAACAAATAAAAATGAAAACAAAAAATCCTATGGGATACAGTAAAAGTAGTATTAAAAAGGGTACTCTCTAGCAAAAAATGATTATATTACAAAGTAAAACACTTTTAAATGAACAACCTAAGAATGCACCTCCAGGAACTAGAAAAGCAAAAGCAAATGAATCCTAAATTAGTAGAAGAAAATAAATAATAAAATTCAGAGCAGAAATAAATGAAACTGAGTAAAAATAAATACAAACGATTAAAGAAAAATGTTGTTTTCTTTAAAAATATAAATAAAATTAACAAACTATTAGCTAGACTAATTAAGAAAATGAGAGAAGATCCAAATAAATAAAATTAGAAATAAAAAACGAGATATTATTACTAATACCAAATAAACATAGAGTATTATTAGGACTATTATGAACAATTGTATGCCAATAAATTGGAAAACCTAGAAAATATGAATAAATCCCTACACACATACAACCTACCAAGATTGAACCATGAAGAAATAGTAGGCCAGAATAAACCGATAACAAGTAATAACATTGAAACAGTAATAATCATTCTCCCATTGAAGAAAATCTGAGAACCAGATTATTTCATTCCTGAATTTTTCCAAACAGTAAAAAAGTACCAATCCCAATTCAACTCAACTATTCCAAATAACTGAAAACAAAATAATACTTTAAAACTCATTCTACATGTCAGCATTACCAGAATAACAAAACAAGATAAGGACACAACAAAAAATTACGGGCTAATATCCCTGATGAACATACACACAAAAATCGTCAGTAAAATACTTCCGAACTGAAACTAACAACACATGAAAAATTCATTCACCGTGGTGCATTGAAATTCGTCCTATGGGTACAAGGATGGTTCAACATATGCAAATCAATAAACATGATATATCACATTAATACAATCAAGGACAAAAATCATACCATGTAAATTTCAATATGATGAAAAACCACATGATAAAATTTAACATTCCTTTATGATACAAACTCTTAACAAACCAGTAATAGAAGGAACATACTGCAAAACAATAAAGGCTATATATGGCAAACCCACAGCTAATAGCCTATTGTATGGCAAAAATTTAATCCTTTCCTCTAAGATCAGGTAAAAGACAAGAATGCCCACTTTCACCATTTTTATTCAACACAGTATTAGAAGTCCTATCCAGAGTGATTCAGCAACAGAAAAAAAGAGGATCCAAATTGAAAAGAAATAAATCAAATTATCCTTGTTCACAAATTGCATAATCTTATAATTAGAAAACCCTAAAGACTCAACCAAAAAACAATTAGGACTGATAGATTCATTAAAGTTGCAGGATACAAAATCAAAACAAAATTTGGTCAAAATAGAAAATCTCCAAAAGAAATCAAGAAACCATTCCATTTGCAATGCCTGCCAGATAAAATAAAATACCTAAGAACAAATTTAACCAAGGAATTGAACGATCTACACAAAGAAAATTATATAACATTAATGAAAAAACTGAGGTCTAAATAAAATATGGAAAGATATCCCATGCTCAAAGATTGAAATAATGTTATTAAATAACCATACTACCAAAAGGGATCTATAGATTTAATATAATTCCTATAAAAATATCAATAGCATTCTTCACAAGAAAAGAATAAAGAATCCTCTAATATGTATGGAACCACAAAAGATCCGAGATGGCCAAAGCAATCCTTAGAAAAAGAAGAAAGCTGGAAGCATCACACTACCTAACTTCAAAATACTCTACAAATCCATAGTAAACAAAGCATCATGGTACTGGCATAAAAACATACACATAGTCCAATGGAATAGAATAGAGAACACATAAATAAATCCATATATTTATAAAAAAATCATTTTTGACAAAGGAACCAGAAACATACATTGGGGAAAGAACAGTCTCTTCAATAAATAATTTTGTGAAAATGAATGTCCACATACAGAAGAATAAAATTAGAACCCTATATCTCACCATATACAGAAAAATGATAAAATGAATTAATGACTTAAATGTAATATCTGAAACTCTAAAACTACGCAAATTAAAGCATAATGCAAAAAAAAGCAAAAAAAAAGACAAATGAGATTAC